>CM023487.1:52121072-52558053 GCA_013339685.2 Hyalomma asiaticum | reverse complement strand
AGAAACAAAAGAAATAACGCAAAACAAAAATTGATTATCACTTTTAATAATGATCTACTTTGCGACAGCAAATGCGAGCTTTATTTTGTATTTTCCGCATACGCAGATGCGGCGGCTAACGGCTCAACGGGCGTTGGGGGCGTATGTTCCGGGCGAGTGTGCGCTAAAACTAGTTAGCATGCTTCCTAACGCTATCCGGTATACGCTGTCCGGTATTCCGCCCCGGCTTTGCGTAGGGCGGTTTACCGGACACGCTAAATGTCCCTATTGGCGTGTATGTGCGTTCGTGTCATTTCAGCCTGTATGTTCTATGTTCAGTGTGGTGTAATTAAATGCCTGCTAATTGTAACATTGTCGAAAAAAATTGCAGCATACCCACGGAGTGAATCATGATGAGTGGGCGAAGCTCGGGATGTTCACCGTAGATCGTGCCGAGTTCCGGATTAATTTAGTTAACGTGCACGCTACGAATCCTCATGGTTCAACTATGCACAAGTGAAATCTCCCACCGGCACTTCATTGCAAGTCAAGATCCAGTGCATATATATATATATGGGTTGCCGGTGAACGCTTCTCCAACGCGAGCAGTCGGTATTTCTCAATCAAGAAACTCGCTGGGAGACGCTGCCTGCGCCAACGTTGTCTCTCGCGGGTGAGAGCGCGTTCTCCTTCTTTGCGAGCTGGTACAGCGTTCCTCTAAGAAACAACGTTTCCATAGCCAACGCGCGCCTTTCGCTCTCTCTCTGTCTCTCTCTCTCTCACAACACAGCAGAGGCACGCGCCGAGGCGACCGCCGAGGGCGAGCGCGTGCCTCCCAGCACGCGGGTTACGCCTGACGCCTGACGCCTGACGCGTGACGCGTGACAAGGTTAGACTAAGAGGAGCTTCGCCCCTAAAACGCAGTGGTTGTTTTTTTTTCTTTTAGGGGCGAAGCTCCTCTTAGTCTAACCTTGTCACGCGTCAGGCGTCAGGCGTAACCCGCGTGCTGGGAGGCACGCGCTCGCCCTCGGCGTTCGCCTCGGCGCGTGCCTCTCTCTCTCCCGGCGCGTGCCTCTGCTGTCTTGTGAGAGAGAGATAGAGACAGAGAGAGAGAGCGAAAGGCGCGCGTTGGCTATGGAAACACACTTTCTTAGAGGAACGCTGTACCCGTTCGCAAAGAACGAGAACACGCTCTCACCCGAGAGAGACAACGTTGGCGCAGGCAGCGTCTCCTAGCGAGATTCTTGATTCAGAAATACCGACTGCTCGCGTTGGAGAAGCGTTCACCGGCAACCCATATATATATATATATATATATATATATATATATATATATATATATATATATATATATATATATATATATATATATATAGGCACTGGATCTTGACTTGCAATGAAGTGCCGGTGGGAGATTTCACTTGTGCATAGTTGAACCAGTTGAACCATGAGGATTCGTAGCGTGCGCGTTAACTAAATTAATCCGGAACTCGGCACGATCTACGATGAACCTGCCGAGCTTCGCCCACTCATCATCATTCACTCCGTGGATATGCTGTAATTTTTTTTCTTCTGCGTGAACATGTGCGCCCGCCAGCCGCAGTTTTCGAGGGTATTAGTGGGCTGACGCCATCTGCGCAAGAGAAGAAAGGATCGCGCATGCGCACGCCCCACGTTGGGCGCTGCATAGAAGTGCACGCGCAGTCGCAGACCTTAAGAAACGATGATAATTCCGTGATGCGGACTTACAAATTATGACAGCTCGAAATGCTTCGCATTTAAAAAGTGTGGCGAGGTAATTATCCCTAGACGCCTGGTGCCCGCTAAGCGGCCACTGTTGAAAGGAGTGACATGAACACTCACCCCGTCTTTTCTATGTCGTCTTGAAACGTCGCCCACGCTACGGGCACGTTGGCGGAGTTGCTGGAAATGTCCGAGGCCTGGGGATCACCGTCATGTATGATAACCCTTTGCTTGTTGTGCTCCACCGTTGCCCACGCAGATGAGGAGCAGGCACCTTGGATCACAGCCGGTGCAATCAGTGCGCATCTCAATAAGTGAACGCTGACGTCACGCCACGATAATGTGTGCATCCTGAGCCTGCGTGAGAGAGACAAAAGTACGCATTTGCTTCTTCTATTAGCAATCAGAACGTATCCGTGATATCCAGACACATGACGATGGAGAGTGGCGGAAACGAATAGCCGCCTTTCATGATCGATTACAACGTATGAGGCTTCGTTCGATGGGCGTCTCATGAACGCATAGCTCCTGTAAATATGTTGTGCTGATTTTGCTCACCACAAGTGCAGCTATGTATAAGGTACATCTTCGGATAATTCTCGAGACCCTATTGTGTACTACTGCATTTGATATATCGAGCCAGTTAATGTAGATTACTTAACGTATTCATTTGCCCTCTTCATTTGTCGATGTTACTTTTGCCCTCGCGTATTACACCATTCCTTATGTATGATATGAGAACCAATTTCCAGGGGCCGTCCAAGGTGGTAGTATCACTTTGGTGACGTGTCGTCCTATGGGCCTCCTGAGCTGGTGATTGGCTGGTTGAACAAACCAGAAAAGTGACGACGGGTCTCCGGTTTGTTCAACCAGCAAATCACAGCGCAGAAGACATCAAAGGCGACATTTACGTCACCAAAGTGATACTACCCCCTTTGACGAAGCATCTCAGAACACGGCCCCTGGGCACTGGCTCTTATATCGTACATAAGGGATGGTGGAATACGCGAGCGCAAAAGTAACATCGACAAATGAAGAGGGCAAATGAATATGTTAAGTAATCTGCATGTCACTGGCTCGATATACCCAATGCAGTGGCATACAACAGTGGTTCGGGAATTATCTCTAATATCAGAATACGGCCCCTGTTCAATTTGAATATAAGAAAGACTACGCGTTGACGACGCGAAGCATTTTGAATAATAATTATCGCAAGCATGCGTGCGTCCGTACAACGGCAGTGCTGGTGGAACGCATGTCCGTAAAGAGCGCCTTCTTTCACTCTAACGTCCACGCATCCTATTATGTCACAGTTATGCAAAATAAAGTTATGCGCATGGTTATGTCACCCCCACAAAGTTAACTTTAGTCAGGCATCGGTAGCTGTGCGGTAGTCTGCAGCCTGATGAATATAAACAACTGAGAGGTAATGTATTCTCACCAGTGATGCAAACTATAGCGGGCAAAATTGAGACGGCAGGCTTATAGAGTTTCTCAGCGCGCAGCTGCCACGAGTGACAGTAAGTGAACATCTGTGGAGGGTCAGATATGGCTCTTTATGTGTAAATGTTGAGTCTGAACAGTCGCTTCGAATGCACAGCAACACGCGTCATCGAAATAGTATGCCGAGGGTGAGGCAGTAAAATGTGATTTTTTCTCATTGTTAGTGCTTCGGTTTGAACGTTTATGGGTTCATTGTAACTTCTCTTTTAGATACGTTCAGTTGCCCTTGTGATAACGAGGTGTTCACGTCTGCCATAAAAACAGCCCAGGCAGCACGCAACGTAGGGCCGATATTGGTTTTATGGCGGCAAAGTTCTGCCCACACACTAAACATTTTTACACCCTTAAGGGTGTAAAATGGGTGTAAATAACATTAACACCCTTTTTTGCATTGTAAAACACCCTTTTTACGTCGTATACACCCTAAGAGAAGGGTGTGCGCGCAAAGAGGGTGTTAATGTCTTTCATAAGGGTGTTCATGAAACAACTGAAGGGTGTACATTGAAGCATTAAGCTGCATCCATGCATCCATACCAAGATCGCGTGCGTTGCGAAATGCGTCTGTTGTACCGCTTTTTCTAAGGTTACGATGTCAGTGACACTACAGAAACAAGGAAATGGTGGAGCCATTGGTAGAATGTTATGTCTCGTGATAATTTATTTTCAGACAGGCAAATCATCAAGTATCATCGCTTAACAGGATGCTACAAGACTCGAGAAAATGTAGAAGAAAATCAACACCTTTTTTTTGCACTGACTACCGTTTGCACTGACTACCGTTTCGTACTTTCCACAATTAACGCCAACTGCATGAACATTTATACGAGCAATTGCAACCACATATACAAAAGTAGAATCAATTGACAGCAAAACTTGAATTAATTACAAAACCTATCTCGGTCTAAAGCTGTAAGTGTTACAGAAAACTTATCGTCGGCATGATAACTTTTAACGTGCTAGGGTATCGACTTTTAATTACTTGATTAATTATTAAGCCAATAAGATAGACAAAAATAATTACTTTGAACAGGCCAAGAGATGTTCCAATAGAGTACAGTTGCACATGTTCAATGTATACAAAAAAGCAATCCTGAAATACATAAATGTACATACATTATAAGTTATCAGAATACATTCATTACTCTCTCTAATAAATGATGAACAAATGTTGTGCTGTGCCATTAGACTACAAATTTATTTATTTATTTATTTATTTATTTATTTACACGTACTGCTGTCTCGATAGACGAGACATAGCAGGAGTGGGTACATCAGTTCTAAATCAAACAAAAATCATACAATCATACAAAGAAGTAGAAGAGGGCACATGAGTTAGTTAAAAAAATGCACAATACTTTATAAAAGCATCACGAGATATAGTTCGGCAATTCTTTCACAAACTGTTCATTTGGCTTTTCCCGCAGGGAGCCATCTAGGCTGTCCCAAATGTCGACAACACTTGGGAAAAAACAATGCCTAAAGCAATTCACAAATGGCTGAAAAAGAACAATATTAAGGGGCTGGGATCGGCGCGTGTCACGCCTAGTAGTAGGACTCAAAGAAATCGGCGCTTGAATGTGATATTGATGTGAAATTGATAATCAGAAAAGACTTTACATGCTCCATTCTGGCAATCAATTATTAATGCAGTTTTCCAGGTCATACGAGTATAATAGCCTTGGTCGAGTGTGTGACTTCTGCAATAAAAAATAATAAAATACAGGCTGCATGCTGGATAAGGCACATATGTTACAGTAATCCTTGGCGGGTGTTTATCACAGTACGTCCCATTTGTTGCCGCATGTACAAGGTTCATTCTCAAACTCCGAAAATGATGTCAGCACTTTGTACTCTTGTGTTGCACTCACAACGTACACATGAAAATGTTCATCAAAAGACAACGCTAAGCGAGCGAAACGTCGCCTTCGCACGATCATGCAGCGATTGTGCGAGACTCAAAGCGCGCAAAACCTCGCCGCCTGTTCGTGTCACGTGACTGACGCGCCAGTGAGACGCGCCGGTGTGCAGTGTGGACAGCGCTCGCTGGGCTGCCGTCTCGGGTATCCGGGGTGGGTGGTGGTGGCTTGAGAGGAAAAGACGCTTCTTTCTGCAGCCCATGAGGGAGCACGGCTAAGCGTCTGGGGGGATGGGGAAGGGGGACAGAAAGATGGTGATCTAATAGGTGCACAAGGGGAGGCAGCGTCCTAGCACGGTAGCAGCCGTCGGCAAGGTTCGGGTATCCGGGGGCCGGTGTACGGTTACGGCGAGTTTGCCGGTAGTGTGCGCGCCCGTTAACTCTTTCCACGTTCACATGCTCTCACTCCTCCGTCACAGTGTGTGAGTGCGCCGTCGAAGACGATATTCTCAGTGACCTGTGCCGCGTGTTGGTACGTTTTAATTGTTCTGTTGAGCTTGTACGTCGCTTTTCCTGAGCACGTTGGAACGTCGCTTTTGTGTGCTGCATCACATTCGAGATGCCGCCTGTACGCTGTCTTGTGACCGTACCGCACCTCCAAGCAAAACGATCGTACTCCATGGAAGAAGGTTCGTTGGGCGCCCTGAAACAAGCAGTTGCCACCTGTCCTGTTCTTGGGTCCCGAGTGCTACTGTCATGCAGCAAATGTCAGGTGAGTGACCGCTTATTTGTTAAACTGTGTATTTGTTGAGCGCTCCGGTAACTTACTTTTCAAGCTCGATGAAAGCCGAGGTCCGTTTTTTGTAGCGAGCTGGGCACCCGCATAGTTACGTATTCGAAAGCGGGGACTGTGCATTGGTATCATTGTGAGTTCGGTACGGCATGCAAGGACGACGTCGTTTTGTAGTAAACTTGAAGGTGCGGAGTTCTGTACTGCTTTACAGCTCGTGCATTCAATTAGTGTGCACGCGGACGTGCTTAGACGCGCCCGCATTTACAGCATGTCGAAACGCAAACCACGCGGGTCAGGTTCCGGCATCGTAGGTTGGCCTTTTCGGATTTTTGGTGTTGGTCTCAAGCCTTAATGTTCACGTTCTAACCGCGTTATCCTCTCCTTAAAATAATCTCACGCACTCACCCGCCAATTAGAAAAAAAAAAAGTACTGATGTTCGGGATGCCACAGGCTGCGATGAGAGAGTGGCAGAACGGGCTCGCCGTGCACCGTCGAACTTGATTCGCCGAGCATACGGCTAACTTCACCCGCTTCGAAGAGCTCGTTGATTGTCAACGTTTCAAAGTGGACATCGCTTTTCATACAATGCACATTTAACGCACGAGTATATTAATCAGAACTGGTTTTGGGACGTTAAACCCCACAAATCATCATCATATTAGTTAGACGGGTACTTTTTTTTTCAACAACGTTACCTGTTGCGTAGAGGGGCTTGCGTGTGTTATTGGCCTTGAGTGTATTAGAAGTTGTAAAGTTATCGAGTGTTTTGTGTTGTTGCATTCACATAGCTTGATATTGTATAAATGTTTCATTGGCTTTGCTATGAAAGCTCCAAAATAAATCATTACTCCCAAATGTAATGATCTTGCATCATTGCTGATTTTTTACAGACATCCTTGCACTTGCAGCACTGAGTATTGTTTCGATGAACGTGAAGGAAAGAATGGCATATAATTCAACTTTATTTGTGCAAGAGAATGTGAGTTTATAGAACATTCAGTACTTAATGTCATTGCATGTTAGCAAACAAAAATTGAAGCAAACTGCATAGTGACTTGTTTCAATTTCATGAATAGGTGTGTGACAAAAGCACAACAAAATAGTGCACATGGAATGCTGTGGGGCTTGTATCAATTACATGTTCACTTCCTCCTACTGTTTCTTTTTTCTTAGTGTGATGAAGCACCAGCCTGCTCAAGTATTTACCTCAACATGAACAAATTTTTATTTTTATGTGTCTCAGGGTTTATTTATGTCAGCTGATGCAGAATAAAGAAACAATTTGTAGCAATTGTTTTAATGAGCCTGTCTTGCATTTTCAAACCACTTAATCTGCCAAAGGCTGGGCACTAGCTAAGGGGCAGCGAATGTCAAGTTTTGTGTGTGTGTGTGTGTGTGTGTGTGTGTGTGTGTGTGTGTGTGTGTGTGTGTGTGTGTGTGTGTGTGTGTGTGTGAAATGGATACATAAAAATGAGCACAAATTCTCAATAGTGGCCACGGGCCTCATTCAGTGAGATGACTTCTGTAGCACTCATGAAATTGCAGAACCTACATGCAGTATTTAACATTTCGTTAGTTGGCATCGTGACTTCCTAGAGACTCATGAGAATACAATTGCTCCCCTGATTTTCTGGGATAACCTGCATAGTTTAAACCTCCCACTTAAATGAGACTCATGCTGCACACGTTATAACTGTCCCATTTGTTCCGCAAGAACTCAGTGGCTAATAGTAGATAGCGTATCTGTTATATTTAAGACAAGTTGTGCCTTGTGATGTTCACGAGAGCAACTTTTGTCCTGTACAGGATTTCAGCAAAACCACACAGTGAATTCTTATGCACAAAATACCGTTTTCACTTTGTCAATACAGGATGACATGCCAGCAACACCATTCGTGTCGTTCAGTGGGGACGTCCCGGAGGATGCGGACTTCTTGTGGCTAATGGTGGACCAGTCCCAGTGCTTCAAGGTCATGAATGCAGAGGAGGGACTGACAGCAGTAATGTGTGCATATTGGCTATTCAATCTGCAGTATGCTCGCAAAGCATTCAACACTCTCGTAGTGTTGGAGCGTTTTTTTGTAGGCCCTGAGAAGACTAAACCAAGGGCTGTTGTGACGAAGTTTTTGAACACTGTTGTGAAATTCTGACGGCCTTAGATTTCCACCAACTAAGTGAATCTTTGTTGTTGTTGTAATGTTGCTGTACTTTTGCTGTTAAATATTTGATACATTGTATTAGTAACCAATGCAATGTCAAGATGACATCCAGTGTGCCTTTGCATATCATTTAAATGGCAGAAAACATGTAAATCTTCATAATAAATGCCTACGTTTGTGTTCACTTGAGAGAAAAACTGTCTTGTGGTGCATGTTCTAGTCATTTATCCTTCACAAATGTATATTCCTTTACAGAAGGTGTGAAAGGCCGATTTCTTTATAAGAGCAGCAGTGTTATGTATAAGCAGAATGTTTGAAATTAACTCGATAAGGCTGAACCATGGTTTTGCCATGCCAGGTTTAGCTGCAAATCGAGTTGTTGAAACATGTATATGGTCTGCATCCAGCATGACGTGCCTTTGAGTACCATATATGTTCCATTGAACATGCACGCACATACGTAGTACCTTCTGTTGTATCGCCTCACAGAGCCTCCAGTGTATACACACGAGAGTGTATATATACACTTATGTATATATGCTGCGTACAGTATTTAAGACTCCAATGTTCAGTCTATATATAATGAAGCTTAATGAAGTGCACTGACCTTACAAAGCCTGTCTGCAAAGTGGACTAAACAGATTGCCTTTTCTGTTATTACCTTTTGCAGTCCATGCATAGTATCATTTCTCGTGCGTATACCCATTCTATAGGCTCTGTCAGAGTCGATGTAGCGGAGGGTGCACACCCATCCAACACCCTTGTAGAAGGGTGTTAAACTGTACGAACACCCTAACACCCTAATTTTATTTTGCTGGACACCCTTCTTCTAGGGTGTTAGGATAACACCCTTCACGGAGGGTGTAGGCATAAACACCCTTAGGGTGTTCGTCTGGCGACAAGTCGATTTACACCCTTAAGGGTGTTAAAATGTTTAGTGTGCATCCACGGCCTAATGTTGCCGACAGCGAGCCAGTATCGGCCACGCCGCCGTCAATGAGTGGCAACGTCGGGCTACTATAGCCGATGCCCCGCCGATATCGGCAGGCCGTCGACTGTAATCGGCAACATGGGGCCGCTTATGCCGCGTTACTGCCGACATCGGCTGAGGCGATGGCTTTCAACGGCAACTATGGCGCCGATTTTGCCTTTGTACAGACAATATGGGCTGGCCGACGCCATTTATCGGCAACACTGTGTCAAGTATGCCACCTTAGAGCCCCCGTCGGCTAGCCGATAACTTTCTCCGGCAAATGTGGCGCCGATTTTGCCGCTCATCAGAATCTCTGAGGAATGACGAATTTGGCGCGATATTTGCCCAGAAAGAATATTTCACAGGAAACATTGAGTCATTTCTGCTGTCCGGGAGGCAACGTCGACTACGCCGCAGCCTTTCATGGTTGATATCGGCCGGGCCTCTTTGGAAGCCTGCTGTATATAACAATAGAGATCCGATCGAGACAAGCATGACCGAAATTCACCTAAGAGATTCGACGTAAGAATCACATGTTGAGCTTCATATATTCATGTATACGCGTTTCAGTGCCGGAACATAATGCACGTGCGTTTTGAGCAGCATATATGACATTATGTTCGCGCGCATTGTTTTTAATAAGCAGGGCACACGAAAAACATGCGTAAAAACTATTCATATATACATCTATAGGCTGTTTGGCGGGAACTTCGCGAAACAGGCTGGCGCAACAGTTAACATTAGCCAGAAGGATCGACAAGCATGGTGGAAAATTATCTGACAGCGCATCTCAGAAAATTTAAATTCATAGAAATATTTCGTGCTTACATCGATGGGCATAACCACCACTCATATGTTCAAACAAAGATAAACAGTCGGAAGCGGCGCTATATACGACTGACATTTAGCAACCTATGGAAGGAAAGGACATACGGAGGTAACAGCGCAACAGCGAGTGGACAAAAAAGGTCTAGCGCAGACATTATGGTGCGCTGAAGTGGAAGTAAACTCTCGCAACCGGCGTTATACTACTTACATTTAGCAGCCTATGCAAAAGAAGGGTATACGGAGCTAAGAGCGTGACAGCGAGGGGACAAAACAGATCTAGTGCTCATTTTATAATCAGAGGATGTTAGCTGTTTTTATACACCATGAAATACATAGATCCTTTTGCGTTGCAAATTCAAATGAAGTGCTCTTGTCAAGACCACGACATTTGCGAAAAAGGCAAAAACGAAAAATACAAAGCAGTCATATGGCAAGCATTTTTCATCTCAAAGGTGGCAAACAAATGCACACACGTATAATTGATGCATAGAGAGCTTTTCTGTTGAGTTCTACTAGAGTGTATGTGATCACAAAGTGTTCTTGCGCAGGCGATGTGCGTATTTTATGGTATATAAAAACAGCAAGCATGCACTGAAAAAAAAATCAGTTGAACATCAAAGCTTTATTCTGTTCCCTAGTTTCTTCATATGTTTGTGCAGGGTCACAGTATAAACCAACCGTCCTAAGTCAAGCTGTCGTTGACCACGTGCCCCTCCACTACATTTCATCAGTGCGTTCGCAAAACTAGTGCACTCCTTTCAAAAGCAGCTCCGCAACGCATGTATCGCAGCTCGCATAAGTTCAGCAACAGAAAATAATTGTCTACTGGTCGGGTAAACTTATACCTCCCTTTTGCACCTCCATGCTCTCTACTACCACACAGATACAATAGGCTAATAATTCCTCAATATGTCCACGGAATTGCGTATAATTCCTTCTTTCTTTATTTTTTGCTTTTTTGTGAACGACCGTTAGTGCGTTCTTTCCGTACATATCGAATTCTTTTACACATCGGCCATCGCGGTTACGTTGTACTAGTTAGATGAGCAGAATATATCGAGCTTGACTGCATGCTCTGTGCAGCGAGTGTAGGATTTGTCTCTGACGTTCATATGAGACTATGGTGTCGATAGAAGCCCACATCTGCGTTTTCTAGTGCTTAAAAACTAATTTATTTATAACGAAAAAGAGTAAAATAAGGGCGCGAGTAGAGGTTCAACGCAATATTTCTTGTAGCGCGGGAAGGGAGCACATGTTTTCCTGCGCTGCAGAAACTTGCAGAAATTCACAATGGCGACGCCGCGCGCCCTCGCTACGTTTGTTACGTGCAGTGCAGCACTTCGATCGCGTTTTTAGCTAGAGTGGATGGTTCAGCCTCTGCGAAATCCTATGCTACAGGTAGCTAGCAAGAGAACACATGCATACGAGCATACTCCATAGGCTGCACCAGGCTGCACTTAACAAATGCAGTCCCGGCGCGTGTTCCCGCCATTGTGCTTTTGCCCAGCAGAAATGCTGTTTTCCACGCTTTGCGACAACCACAAAAAAAGAAAGAAAAACGCGCATATTCTGCCTAGAAGCAACCTCGCACATGCTAAGCTAGCAGCAACTAAAAATAAAAAAAAAAGTATGTGAAGGGGGGGACGCGCGTCGCTTCCCGAACTGACCACCCTCGTCACGGCCCCCTCCCTGCACGTCCATTGTGCACACCTACAGTTTGCAAAGAATGCCGTTTTGAACCTGCTTTTGGTGGCAGTGGTGGCCCTTCAGAGGGGGAGACCACGCAGTTTTCGGCGAACTTTCCGCGTTGCTGCATTCTCTCGTCGCGGCTGCATCGCTACCGACGTGGAAGGTGTACGGCTGCACGCAGTCTGCCTACGCGTATCGGCGCATGTACCGCATTTATCGATCATCAAGTTGATTGCGCGATTCCTTGGCCAGTGTACCTCCTAAGACAATGCCCTTCACAACTGTGACATCGGTTGTATATGAACACAAGCCTGCGCCTTTTGGTGAGGCTACAGTGCCGTCGCTGAATTTGTATTGCTGACACACAGCTCAAGAGTGCACAGCGGATGCCGAAATTCGGTAAGTTGCTGGCCACTTTTCAGAATGGGGCCTGGCACTTTTTGTTGCGATGTTAAACCGCCGGTTCCACCTTTATATATTATTTGTGTCGTGAGGTGCGTAGGCTCTATATTTTCGAATAAAGAGCCTACGCACATTGTCCCAAAGCAATTTTACTTCGTATAGCTAATCCTGTGCTTGTATCAAATCCCCATTGTGTGGTGACTTGCAGTTCTCGTAACATTTTTTTTCTTGCCCGTATTTTTAAAGGTAACGTGATACCGAACACGCGCTCCTTGGTGTTGGACACGTGTGGCAGTTCGGCACGCGATGGCATTTTTAAAGTAGCCTTGAAAAGATGTTCCTTCTCTAATATCTGCTTATAATGCACCTTGCACCTATCATTTAAGGACATTTTTTGCCTAACGACTCCATCCCTGGGGTGTGTCGTGTTAGCTCACGTCTACATGTTTTCCTTTCCGATGTACGCCAAAAATATTAAATTTATTATAATGCAAAATGCACCTATTTCAACTAATGTGCCGCTTTTAAAATTGCTTTGCAACAGAACCTTTACTCGTGTTTCTATTCTTTTTCCCTTGGGTATCTAAAGTGACACAAAGCCAAGATCTGGGGGTTGAATATTGAACATAGATTCATTTTATAGTAAAAGGACAACTTTCTTTTGTTATTTTCGAAAGCAGTGCCCGATTATGAGATGTTTCCGACATTTTTTGAATTGCGGCGTTTATTTATGAGTCGCACATAAATTGCATACAATTATAGTATAGCGCTGATGTGCTCCACAGCTGTGCTAACTATTCACGCCTTTTCACGGAGGTTCCACCCTTGCCGAAGCTTTTCCACTATGACGGTGCAACACGAGAATAGTATATTATTAATGCAGAGTTCACAAAATAAATGAAATAGTGCTTTTCCCTATAAACCTCTCTTGTTGTGTTATTTGTTTTGTTTAGAACGCAGTAATAGAAAGTACAGAGGATCCACTTAGCCCCACTTATTACTGTGTTAATAAAGCTTTCGCGTATGCATGAGAGGCACATTTGCACAAACTACTCTGGGTTCTTTGAAAATGTGAAAACACAAAAATAAAAATTTTTGCATTCCAAATGGCGCGACACACGTGGGGTAAATACTAGAAACACCATAGTGGCTGTGAACGGTCGCGCAAGGGATTTCCCGATGTCGGCGTGGCCGACAACATGCCAAAAAAAGCCTGAATGCCCGCAACATCGGCCAATGCTACCTAGCCAAATCCGACCCATTCTGGCTGGCCAAATTTCGCCCACGCTGGCTGGCCAAATTTCGCCCACTCTGGCTGGCCAAGTTCGACCCATGGTGGCTTCGCCACAGTGGAGCCATTCTGGCTTGCCGTCATCGGGCAGATGTGGGTGAAAGTAGCGCGAGCGCAATTTGCCGACTTAGGCCCGATATCGCTGCCGACTTTGGCCGACTTCACGCCTACATCAGTCCTGTGTTGGCGTGCTGCCTGGGAGCTGTGTGGAGGTTGTCATAAATGCATATACCTTCGGTTAATATATCTGGCGGCTTCCCTAACGCATCGCCACAAATAAAGCGGATCCAAGACGTTATCATACCAGAGGCCTGTGTACTGTGCGTTTTCGGTGCGCGTTAAAGAATCCCAGGTGGTCGAAATTCCAGGATCCCTCCGCTACAGCTGTCCTCACCTTTCGATCTCTTTTATTCGCTTTCCCTTACTCCCTACGGATGTTTAGACGTGATCCCTACATGGGCTGCAGAAATTACAACAATTCCCTTAAGTGGACCACAATCATCTAGAGCTTCTGAATTTGGCTGCCCGCAGTCAATACGATTAGCTCACGCACGCTCCGAACTGACTTTTATTCATCTGAGTCCGTGGGCAAACATGCAGTACTCCTGAGCACCGTAATTACAAAACCATCTTGCGACAATACTTTCCGAAAAATAATGTTTCAGGAAATCTCAGCTGCTGATAATATTAGCGCAGCCATCCGACCAATAGGTCTTTCTCAAGCAATTCCCGAGAGTTGCGCGGCTACGGAGCATTATGTGAAAAATGTATACGTCGATTCAAGAGAGCCGGATGCGGCGGACCGGTCGCCCGCTCGTCGTTGGCACAGCGGGTGTACGAAATACGAAGAGAGCACGTCGCCGTTTGCTTTTTGCTCTTTTCATTGCAACAGCAATAATATGAACAGTCTCGACAGGCTTTTAGCGCAGCCATTATGTACGCTGTGAAGTCCAAGTTGATACCAACCTCCTCCGCATCGTACGTTGTACCCGCAGGTAAAACCACGTGAGTGGGTGCCACGAACACGGCTGAAGCAAAGATCAAACGAGCCCAGCCCATCTCCGTCGCTCGGAGGGCGCATGCGATAACACCACCCCGACCGGGACGCCTGCTGTCGAAGCGGAGAGGAAACACCCCGCCCGTCTTTAAGGAGCATGAAAAGAAGCAAGGGCGGAAAAGGGGGGCGGCTTCGCTCGAGCAGCAAGTGTGGACTTAGTGCGGTCGTCATCGCTGGCGCGCGCGCTATCTCGCCAGCCACCAGCGGGCGGCTTGTAAGCCCTTCTACGTGCTCCGCTCCTCAACGCCGAGACTGCGAAAAGTGTGTCTGGAGCAGGCGCATTCTCTTAAAGCGGCGTTTTGCAGAGTTCGTGAGATTGTATCCAAAAGAGTTAGCTGTGAGCCTCACTCCGTGTAACGCTAGAATTTCTTGCTATTGCATTCACTGCTCCGCCTGCCTGGCGAAAGTGTGACTTTTTGCACTACTCGCGCACCATAAGCTGCACAAATCCAAGAAGGCGTCTCTGTTTAGCTCTGTGCATGACTGTTAAAATTATTAATGCACTCTGCGTAAATATGACAGTCTGTGCAGAGTTGCTCCACCGCAAGCATATCGCTCGCTATGCTTGAAAGATCCCTGTGAGATGTCCTTACTACGCGCAAAGCGGGGGGAGGCGCTTCAACGCCTTACACATTAGTTCTCAACATCCACAAGTCCCGTTCCACGTCTTACAAAACACCACCACAGCGAACCTCGCTCCTCCCCCTTTGGCCATACATCTCAACCATCGACAAAACAAAACGGATTCGTGCTGTGTAAAGTCCGAGGACTCCGATGAATATTCGGGAAGAAGCGACCATTTCCTTAAGCTAACAAAGCAGGTTATTTATTACTAAACATACGTAAACTAAATATGATACGCTAGGTGGCTAACACGGCATGGAACAGAAAAGCAGGACAATAATGAACTTGACATATAGCACCTGAATATGGCAAACACACTCGTCAATAGTAATGAAGTCTACACGACGCGGCAACAGCACGCAGCCTCAATGTCAGCCACAATGTGCGCTTATCTGAGGATCCTATCGAGACATCTGTATAGTCATCGGTGATTGGACTGGTGCTGGGTCAGGGGTTCGGAAGTCATCCTCGAGGTAGCCGTGGCCCAAGGAGACGTTCCTCCCGTTGCTGCTGGTTTGGGGCTCCTTCACGTTGACTGCTTCGTGACTCAGAAGTTAGAGAGCCGAACGGCAAGGCTAGCTCGAGATGTCGAGCGAGGCTGGCCCTCCTTTGTGCCCCAGATGTGACGAAGCATTTCTTTAACATCCGAATCTCGGGAATCTTCCCTCTGGCTTCGAGATGGCTTCTTTTGTCTCCGACGACTCCGTTTCGCCAAGGCTTTTGACCAATCTTTGCATATAGCACCGCCTCCAGTCGGTTCGTAGTAAGATGAACCCCTCTCTCAAAACGAACTAAACAAAATATACGTATTTCAGTTCAGGAGAGGGGGCCCTGACAGTCCACCAGCTGCGCTGAAAACGTATCCTATTTAGCTGAACAAAAGGACGCGCTGAAACGAGTCATTGAGTGGTCTTTCCGGAGCATATCCACAGACAGCTATTTTTCTGGTCCGGCTAGGAACAAGCTAAGCTCCCGAACGACGCAACTGTGTGCATACCACAGCCATGTTTTCACGCTCCCATGTCTCCATGACGTCTTTGCGTGCACCTGACTCCTCTTTCCGCGTACAGCCGCTGCCCCTGCCCAGCAACAAAAGCCCGCCATCTAGGCGCCGCACGAGGGGTGTCAGTCTTGGAAGCCACGAAAGGGGGAGGGTCCCTTTCTAACGGACTCCGCATGGCATGCGAACACGGGTAGAACTGAGCGCAGAAAGGTAGCCCTGGACAAATCGACCTTCGCCGAAAAAGGTTGCAGGTCCATCAAATGAAATAACAAGTATTTGCCTTCGCTGGCATTCAAAGTTTGCTGTCCGTACCGCCGGCATCTCTATGGACGTCACACCTGCATGGACCCTCTATTTCGAACTCAGACCTCAAATTAGTTAAGATGGTCAAGTAGATCATGCTAAGGGAATAATGAATTAGAGCCCAAGAGAAGCAACGGGCTTTGTTGTACCTTGCGGAATTCCCTCTTGCGGAACTCCTCCGCAAGCGGTCGCAAGTCTCCAGTCATGACCTTTTGCTTTTGGGACTTAAAACTCGGCAAATTCTTATCATTGTTCACGTTATTCATCTAAAGTGGTACGCATTTGATAAAACGCCACTTACAGGTGTTCGCTGAAGTGTGCCGTCAATATGCCTATCAACTTGAGAGATTCAAATTTCCTGGCCATTGTTCAAGGTGTCAGATCTCTTCACTTCTCATTAAATGTGAAGCGAGAACAAAGCACTTACTGACGCACCTGTCTCAGTAGTCATGAACCATGAATTTGCATTTCACCATAAAGAAATCGCGTTGAACTCTGAGCATGAAGTTAAGGGTGGCTGCGAGCGGTGCTTATTTTAGGCTGCCCCCTGTGTTCTTTATGGAAACTGTCCACGTAAACCTTGCTTCCTCTTCGTAGGCTTATATGCGCCGTTCTGCATGAATATGTGTAAAGCCTTTTGGTTGAACGTATACGCCTTGTGATGGGGAACCTCTGGATCCAAGAGCACACCAGTATATCTGTACACAACTTTATTTCAGCTCGTAAAATTTATATCTGCCTTCGTTGTATTGCACTAAAATGCAACACCTAGAGATATAGCAACGCGAGCACGAAAACCACCCCGTAGTTGCCCTTTAGCAAGCATGATTGTTACAGCATTTGCACCGACATAAGCGATAAATGCCACATCAATGTGTTTCGAACTAGGAGGGAAGCTCGGGGAGAGATGGAAGCTTGAATCGGTGAAAAGTGCGCTCAAAACGACGGAGAACAGGGAATGTCGCCGAAGCGAACGTTTCGACCAATCCACTTGTCTTCGTCAAGACGGCAACGGCCTTCTCTAGCGCTAGTTTCCCTACGACAGCGAGCTTTCTAGAGCGTACTGCCTTCTCGAACGCTTGTGAAGGCAGTTTCCGTCCCGACGAAGACAAGTCCACTTCTCAGAAAGTTGCCTCTAGTGACATTCCCTTTTCCCCATCGTTTTTAGCGATCTCTTCATCGATTCAAGAACGTGTTAACTGTTTTAATCATACTGGAAACTTACACCTCTCATGGGTCATTTATTTCCTCACCAATGTGTAATGACGTCTCTCTGAGAAAAATGGATAGAAATGAAAGGGTCAAAGGCTTTAAGAGGGGAGTTGAGGTATGCTTCCTGTTTTCGCAATCCGCGAAACAACATAGCAGTAAACAGCGATGTCGTCAATGAGCGACGAGAAACTATGCAGTGGTGTCAAAATCCAACCAATAATTGCAGTCTTTATGGATCCGTTCATTGGCCCACGCACTATTTGATATATACCGCGTCAGAGTATTCTCTACCTTCTTTTTCAGGTGCGTCAGGTACTCTCTACCTTCTTTTTAACATGCATACACAGCAAAGGGGCGCTAACCGCTTAACATATGGGGTAACTTTACCGCATATCCGCATATTTCTTGCAATCGTTGATGCAGATCCGCTATTAGGATAGTCTTTGTGCTTTTCATAGTTCACCGGTACAGCAGAGCAAGCGGGGCTTTGAAAAGGGCGTTCACAATGGCGTGTTCAATGCTAAGTCGGCTATATGGGGGTTTGTCGTTCCGTACGTGTGCAGGAACAGTGGCATGCTTAGAGACTGGCATCCTGAGATCCGCATCAAAGATTGCTGTTGACAGACCGGCATTTTTGAAGATGAAAACAAGATATGTGTAACCGCGAACATAGAAACACACAGACACACAAGAACAATCGTGAACTTCCGACATATACGCAAGAGTGAGTGAGTGAAAATCCTTTATTAAGAAATGTGGAGGCACATGTCTTCTATGGGGTAAATGGGGCATTAGTGTCGTCGCTCCTTCAAGTAATTCCCTCTCTCAAGAAATAGCACTATCATGTAAGAGCTTGCACTCGTAAAGAGGCGGTGCGTGGCCAGTGTTGTGGTATGTCGGTCCCCCTAAAGCACCCTGATCAGGCCGCTCCGCCTAGCATATGTTGCAAATAATAACTGTGAATTAGGATCCGTGAGCAGTGCTTCACGGTAGTAGTTGGCAAACTGTAAAGACTCTATAGCCTATGTCGAACGCAGAACATTGCCACAGTAAATTGTGACTGTCATGAGCCATGAATTCGCGCTGTAGTTCGTTGAACATATCTTGAAACCGTGTCTGCATGGCATCTAATGCTTGAGTGAGAGTGTTAACCATCGCTTGCTGCAATTCATTGGATTGTTGAGCCCGTTCTTACCGTAGGAGACCAGTTATGTGCGAGTAAGCGGAGTCCTTGTCAGTCACCGTTTTGACACGGCGTGTCGGTGAGTGGCTCTCTCGCTCATTCCGGGACCGACTGCATCTACGCGTTGGTGACCGATGCCCTTTGTTCAGGTTCATTACGTGATCGTGGAGTCTCTGAGTTTCCTTCCGTAGTTCCTGGATTGCCTGGCGCAGGCTAGTGGTAAGATGACTCAAATCAGAGGAAGCAGCTGTGACCAGGTGACGCGTCTCTTCGGCATTGGCTCCGAACGTACGGGTGGAGTCACATATGCTGCGTTAGTGGTACGACTGGGAGCTGTTTTGGAAATCACGCGTTGAGGACATTGGGGGCTGAGTGCAATGTGTGTGGACGCTCCACAAGCCACGCAATGGGGAAACTGCTCACAATTCGGGTCGAATTCGTGCGGAGGTTTGCCGCAGTCCCGGCAGACCGGCGGGAACGGACAGTATTTGGCAACATGGCCCAATTGGTGACAATTGTAGCATGCTACCGGACGGGGCCGATGTTCTTGGACACAACTTCGTATTCGAACATCAAGCGTTGTGGTATGCGTTCCGTGTGAAATGTTAAAAGCAGCAGCTGTGTTTTTCCTAGCATGCGCACATCGGTGATCGTCGGCTGTTCACAGCGAAGATATGCTTTTATATACTCAATTGTGAGGCCAGGTCTTTATCACCCTGCGGGAGCTGCCTGCTACATGTGCCTGTAGAGGCAATGCGTCGACGTCAAACGCGTGAAGATTGCCGTTAAGGGTTGCAAGCAAGCGCGATAGATTGCAAAGCTTGCGGAAGTGACCTTCGTCGCGAACTGTAATCCGTATGCAGTTACTGGTTGTGTCAAATCGAAGGATTGCCATTTCTGCAGTAAAAGCTGATGGAGCGCTTTGTTCTATGGCGTATGTGAGCGCCTGCTTCGGAATATCTGTAACATGTACTTAGTTTAGTGGCCCGATCAGGACGGTGTAGCGGGGCCGACTCACCCGTTCGGCGTGCAGTCTTTTCGATGACACTTGGCATCGGTAGCAGGCGGTGTTTCGCTTCCTCCCCGCAGGGGCGTCTGCGCAAGCAGGCGTTTGGTGTGTGGCGACACCACGGACCCGAGCCAATGGGGGGGGGGGGGGGGGTAGAGCCAACGCCGGGTGTTCGGACCTTTAAAGCCCCCCAGAAGAGGCAACACAGCACTTTGGCCCCAGCTTCACGTAGACGGCACCGCCGGACTGACCCACCCGGGGGAAATCGGCAGTCGCCTTTTCCTGTCTCCCTCTGTCACGCCTTCGTCTTTCTAACTTTCAAGCTTTCCTGTCACCTCTTCACTTCTGGTTACTTCCAACTTTCCTGGTGGCTATGGTTAACCTTGTGTGGATGGCCGGCCTTGGTTCACCATATTTGGTTATAGCCGTGGTGTACAACTGGCGTTCGCAGCACTTGTCTTTGTACACTTTCTGTCACGTCCCTTTGTTGGACTCGATGGTGGGTGGTTGGCACCACTGCCGAAAATATTACTTACGGTATGTTTAATGCATCTTTCCCATTACCCGATCGCAATCTCAAGAGGTTACGGACCGAAGCAGGACTTCATATTTTTTCCAAGGTACACCAGCAGTTTCGGAAATATCATGTTATACACTGTGAAGGCACAGAAGCAAAGGCAAGGACAATATCTCCATCTTTAGTATCAAAAAGTTTGACTGAGAAACTAGGACCCGGATACAAGGCTTCCAAAATGGCTAGTGGCGATCTGCTGCTCGAGCTGCGAGACCGTACACAGTACGAAAATCTGCCAGCGCTTACCTCAATCGGGAACTTCCAAGTAACAGTAACTCCACACCGATCAATGAACACAGTTCGTGGTGTCGTTTCTGACGACGATCTGATAAATCTCTCCGACAGTGAACTTCTGGAAGGCTGGAAGGAGCAAAACGTGGTGAACGTACAAAGAATTAAAATAAGGCGGGACAACATAGAGAAGGCAACAAAGCACATCATAGTAACGTTTGGATCAAGCGAACTACCAGAGACATTAGAAACAGGCTACACAAAATTAAGACTCCGTCCATACATTCCCAACCCTCGCAGGTGTTTGAAGTGTCAAAGGTATGGGCACAGCTCCCATACATGTAAAGGGCAGTCAACTTGTGCCAGATGTGCTTCACAAGAACATATTTCTGACAATTGTGAAGCCGAAGCTCATTGCGTGAACTGCGGCGGTGCTCACCCCGCATACTCACGGTCTGGTTCAGCTTGGAGAAAAGAGAAAGATATTATCTCACTAAAGGTCACGGAGAACATCTCTTTCAAGGAAGCTAGAAAGAGGTGCTCACCATTCCATGGCACTACCTATCTGGATGCAGCGTGTCAGGGGGCAGCGTTGCACCAGCGCTCACCATCTGCCCGGCCCACGCGTAGCGAAGTCGGCTGTGGTGGCCGCCCCCGCGGTGGACAGTGGCAAAGTCCTACGCCACCCACACCGCAACAGAGCCCGGCGACCCCAGGGTCGTCGGGTGTCAAGGCTTCGGCACACCAGGCCGAAGCCTGAAACACGATCCCACAGTCCGCACGTGCGGGCATCCAGTGCCTCACAAGAGGCAATGACACAATGCCTGGCACCTCAGGTGCCGAAAGATCGGCGCGGCTCCCTGGATCCGCACCAGGAAGACCAAAAAGACCATAACGGGGCCAGACGCCGGCCCTGTTACGTGAAAGCAAACTTATCTGACCATGGAACACTTTCCTATAGTACACACAGCAGCAATTTAATCCCAATATGCAGACACAAATCATTCAATGGAATGTCAGAGGTCTTCTAAAAAATCTCGATGGATATCCAAGAACTTCTCAATGAACACAAGCCAAAAGTGCTGTGTGTACAGGAAACTCATCTAAAATCTAATCACACAAATTTTATTCGTCGATATGCACTATACCGTAAAGATCGTGATGATGCAGTCGCTTCATCCGGTGGTGTTGCTGTTATATTCGACAAAATTATCGCATGCCAGCATTTAAGGCTCCGAAGTCCTCTAGAGGCTGTGGCGGTCCGAGCGCTACTTTTAAACAAGCTAATAACAGTATGCTCTTTGTATATACCTCCTCACTGTCAGCTACAAAAGCGCGAATTTCAGTCATTGATTAATGAATTGCCTGAACCGTATCTTCTGCTGGGTGATTTCAATGCGCACAGTGGCCTATGGGGCGACTCCAGGTGCGATGCGCGAGGTCGTCTAATCGAACAGTTTCTTTAATATTCCGGGGCATGTCTCTTAAATAGGAAGGAACCTACTTATTATAGTCTTGCAAATAAAACATATTCATCCATAGACCTTAGCATCCATCGCATCTCCAACCCTTCTAGATATTTTTAAAGGAGAAGTTAATCAAAAGCCGTACGGGAGCGACCATTTCCCGACAGTTCTGAGTACAACATCAAGTAAATTTCTCCCCCGTGTTTCTCGCTGGAAAGATGGTTCTGCCGACTGGGAACAGTTCCAAAATACCACTCATATAAAATGGGCTGATATGCGTGATTTACGCATAGACGCTGCTGTAGAGTACGTCACCGCTTCTCTCATCAATGCTGCCTCTAAGTGTATCCCAGAAGCGAGTGGACTGTCTAGCAAACACCGTGTTCCATGGTGGAACGATGAGTGTCGAAGTGCACGTAGGAAACAGAACAAAGCATGGCGACTGCTTCGTCTGTCTCCCACTGCGGAAAATCTTGTACAATTTAAGCATGCTAAATCACAGGGAAGGAGAACACGCCGCAGGCTAGAAAACAAAGTTGGGAGAAATTTATATCGTGTAAAAATTCCTACACGGATGAAGCAAAAGTATGGAATAGAGTCAACCGAGTAAAAGGCAGGCAAACATATTCAATTCCTTTGGTGAATCCTCAGGGAGACAGCAGGAGGACCAAGCGAACTTCCTTCGCACACACTTTGAGAGTATATCTAGTTCGTCGCACTATTCCGAAGCATTCCGAAGGCACAAAGCACTGAGCGAACGACAGCCCTTAGAGAGAAAATGTGCAGAAAGCGAGCCATACAACAGAGCTTTTTCTTTAGCAGAGCCTAAGGCAGCGCTTTCTTGTTGCAACAAGTCCGCCCGGGTTCTGATCGTGAAATATACGACATGCTAAAACACTTGCCTTCTGAGACGCGAAGAACCCTTCTATCTCTATACAATGTTATATGGTCTTCTGGCAACATTCCCTCGGCCTGGGAAGAGGCCATTATAATCCCAATACTTAAACAGCCTAAGGACCCTACTTTACCAAATAGCCACAGACATATAGCGCTTTTTGAAAAAAATGGTGAACAAGCGCCTGCTCCATTATCTGGAAATCAACAAGACAATAGACCCTCGCCAATGCGGTTTCCGGGAATCAAGATCAGCGACTGATCAGCTTGTTCGTATGGAAACTTACATTAGAGAAGCTTTTGCGCACAAACAATTCTTTTTGTCTGTCTTTCTCGATATGGAGAAAGCATATGATACTACCTGGCGCTTTGGGATCCTTCGTGATCTTTCCTAATTGGTATTCGCGGCAACATGATGTCTGTTATTGAGAGCTATCTGTCCTACAGGACCTTCCGTGTTAGAGTTGGCAGCGCACTGTCGCGATCATTCACGCAGGAGACTGGAGTACCACAAGGTGGTGTGCTGAGCTGCACACTATTCATAATAAAAATGAATTCTCTGCAAACTGCCGTACCTCACACGCTGTTTTATTCAGTCTATGTACATGACATACAGATAGGTTTCAGGTCATGCAACCTTGCCATCTGCGAACGACAGGTACAGCTGGGCTTAAACAAGTTGTCAAAGTGGGCAGACGAGAATGGTTTCCGGTTAAACCCACAAAAGAGTACATGCGTCCTCTTCTCAAACAAAAGAGGTATATTGCCAGAAGCCACTATTGACCTCGGTGGAGAACGCTTGTCGTTCAGTCTGCAGCACAAATTTCTCGGTGTTCTTTTAGACAGCAAACTTACATTCGTCCCTCACTTAAGAGACCTCAAATAGAAGTGCGTGAAGACAGTGAATCTGTTAAAGTTATTGTCCCGAACAACCTGGGGCAGTGGCAGGAGGTACTTACTCACCCTGTATAAAAGCCTCATACGCTCGCGCTTAGACTATGGTGCCGTAATATACCAATCTGCAACAAAGCGCGCGCTTGGAATGCTAGATCCAATCCACAACCTCGGTATACGGCTGGCAACAGGCGCTTTTAGAACAAGCCCTGTAGAGAGCCTGTAAGTTCAGTCTAATGAATGCTCCTTACATTTACGCAGGGCATATTTAAGTTTTACATAATTTTAAAGGTCAAATCTGATAGCGAGCACCCATGTTACTCCATAATCTCCGAAGTGCCTTCTGCTAGGTTACATAGTAATCGCCCATGTGTTCGTGCCCCATTCCGTCTGCGTTTAGAACAACTAGCCGAAGAAATTGGAATTCCCATCCAAGAAACTGTCGTAATGGATCCCATCCCGCTCCCACCGCCTTGGGAATCGCAGACCATTAGGTGCGACTTATCATTTTTTGAAATATCAAAGCATGCGCCTGAGCCGCATATACGCTCACATTTTATTGAACTCCGGACAAAATACTCATGCGCGGAATTTCACACCGACGACTCGAAGTCTCGTAATGGTGTGGCTTATGCAGCTTTAGGGCCCTCGTTTTCAACCTGTGGTGTGTTAAGTCCTCACACAAGTATTTTTACTGCGGAAGCTTTTTCAATCCTCGCTACTGTTAAACACATAAGGCAAACCTATCTCCCTAAGGCCATTATATTTACAGACTCTTTAAGTGTTGTTCGCTGTATAAAAAGTTCAAGAAAGCACAAAAACCTCATTGTTACCCACCTTTATAACGTTCTCTGCTCAGCATATATGAGCAACCAAGAAATTGTCCTTTGCTGGATCCCTGGACACAGAGGTATTGATGAAAATGTAGCTGCTGATGAAAGGGCTGCGTCAGTACTCTTTTGCGACAGCGATGTGAACACGCCAGTGCCAGCGACAGACCTTAAACCTTTCTTGCGTCGGCACATAACAAAGCATTGGCAGAGGCAGTGGGACACGCAAGTCTTAAACAAACTGCACACAATCAAACCAAAACTGGGCAAATGGACGGATGAAAGAATAACGAGACACAATGAAATTCAGCTCTGTAGACAAAGAATAGGGCATACATATAGCACCCACTCCCACCTTTTAAATGGAACAGAACCGCCAACATGCTATAAATGTGGCGACCGCCTCTCTGTCCACCATGTCCTCATTGTGTGCCCAGAACTAGAGAAATACAGGAAAAAATACTTATCTTCGCTATACCTTTACCGGACACCCTTGCACCCAGTATTCTTTTTAGGCGATCACCTGCTTTTTAATATAACAATGGTATTGGAATTTTTTATCAGAAACTCAAACAATAGATATAATTTGGCCTGGCATGTAACACAGCCTCCCCTTCGGAGCTGTAGCTACATGAGAGTAATTTATGTAGCACCACCCTCCCAGCCCTTGCGCTCAAGGGTTTTGCTGAGGTGCTGGTGCTAATAAAAAACCTTTTGGTTTTAATCGAAAATCAGTACATCGTATGTTCATCACAGTGCACTCTCATCTACATTATTTTAATAGATATATATTTTACGCCCTTTACAGCGAGTGTTTTTAGGCCAATATAGTGCCCTGTCATGTCCACCATACTTTATGCCACAAATGTATTTTACACTGCCATTTGTTCATAACAAGTGTCATGGCGCTTTTTGGCCATAATTGGGCCTTGCGCCACTAAACACGATACATCATCATCATCGCTGCCTCCTGTCGTCACGAGGTCCAGCTGCTCCGATAGAAGAGCCCGCTGCCGCGTTCGGAACAGCAGGCCCATTAGACGGCTCGGATGGCAGTGGACACTCGCTCGCGTCCATGGTGTCGTTTCCGTCAGATGAAGATTAACATCACTGAAGTTCGAAGGAAGACCCGTGCTTTCTGTGGTCGTCGTTATAGTGGGCGTCTGATGAGAGCCGGTGTGAAACGCGCCGGGCCTAACAGATTCGCCAGGCACGGTGCGGCCATGCTGGCGCGGCACAGCCGCTGCTGCCGGCAGTCTTGCCTGATATGCTTGTCCGAGGAGCGGCTAGCCTAGGCTGGTCAGTTAACAAAAAATTCACAGCATATACACGGAGTGAATGATGATTAGTGGGCGAAGCTCCGGAGGGTCATCGTAGACCGTGCTGAGTTCCGGATTAATTTAGTTAACGCGCACGCTACGAATCCTTATGGTTCAACTACGCACAAGTGAAATCTCCCACCGGCACTTCATCGCAAGTCAAGATCCAGTGCCTATATATATATATATATATATATATATATATATATATATATATATATATATATATATATATATATATATATATATATATATATATATATATATATATATATATATATGGGTGGCCGGTGAACGGTTCTCCAGCGCGAGCAGTCGGTATTTTTCAATAAAGAAACTCGCTAGAAGACGCTACCTGCGTCAAGCTTGTCTCTCGCGGGTGAGGGCGTGTTCTCCTTTGCGAGCTGGTAGCGCGTTCATCGAAGAAAGAGTGTTTCCATAGTCAACGCGCGCCTTTCGCTCACTCTGTCTCTCTCTCTCACAAGACAGCAGATGGAAGAGTGAGAGAGCTCGCGCGCCGTGAGGCACGCGCCGAGGGCGCGCCGCCCACACGTAGCATCATTCTAGGAACAACGGACGGACAGACCCAAACCTTAAGGAGCTTCGCCCCTAAAAAAAACAAGAAAAAATGACAGACCTTATCCAACAAAGACCGAATTCGTGGTGTGGACTCACCATGTGGTCGAAACTCACTCACTCAGTGAAAAGGAGCAATAAATAAGCGGAAAAACTGGTCAAAACGAACAGGAAAAAAAAGGAGCCAAGCTGAGGTCCTTCTGTATTCTCCCATAAGATAAGAACGGTACAGGTAGCTAACCATCAACGAACACACAAGAATTACGATAGGCCCTAACTTTCAGTTTACAATCAGCGGGGCTGGGTTAACAGCTGTACTATGCTTACGAGATTATGAGGTGTGTTCATTTCCGCATGTTTGCTGGCTGACTTCTAAGCTCGTGTTTCAGTGGAATACATAAATTCAGTTGCCTAAATATTGCCGCGATGGACGCCATTCTACGTGACGGCTACAGTTTTAACCATTCCACTATTTATGTTGGCAACTTTGAATAAGGCACAAGACAATTCCTTTCGTTTTCGTTATTTTCTGCGACGGCGTGCACGACACATTTGTTCTGGTCTAATCGTGCGATGTGCTCTTGTCGGCGGGTTTTGCAGCCCTCGAGTATTTCGACACTCTTCCAGCTACCCTTCTGATATTGTGTGAAGGAGCTTTATTCGCGGAGTCGAGCAGCAGCAATAATTGTCACGTCGGCAGATAGGGCGCAGCGAGCGAGCGAACTGGGTGCGAGCCGTACGAAGGCAAGATTCGTCATATGGGGAGAAGAAACGGGCTTTATAACTTGACTACAGCGCTTTACAAATTGCTTCCAATGGACTTCCTCTTAAAGTAAAGGTGTTTGGCAAGCAAAATTCCTGTTAAATTACCATAGCCTTCCTTGCACTGCACAATTGGGTCACAGGTTCTCTGCGGTGGTGCCGCAATCTAGGAACGATAGAGCGAAGCAGATTAACACGCAAATACGCGCCGGCAGTCAGGGCCTTTATAGTCTTCGCGGCTCTATCGCCGCGAAGGTTAGGGGTTGGCGTTGTCGTAAGGGCACGTTCCTGGCGCAATGTACAATCGCTGCTGCTACAAAATTTGTCTTGCGTGGCCGTGTGTGTGGCGACACGCACTGCTCTAGGAACGAAAACACGGCTGTTGACAAGCAAATGAACCGCCATTGGCTGCATTGGGCTTTATGTGCACGATACGATCCGCTGACGGATCGGTTTTGGTTTCGCTTGCAAGGTGTCACCGTTTTCGGACTCTGCCTGTTCATGGCAGGTTCGCACAGGGCCCTGGCGCGTGCAATTCGTTGTCTCGAGAGCAGTGGGAGTCGTTTGAGAACTTTTGCTTTTGTACAACTGTCGAGGATTCCTGTGCCGTGCCAAGGTGTCGCAGATGTCGACATGTAATTAGAGTTACTTTATATGCTCCCTATGGGAGCAGAATTGCGCATAGGCCCGCCATCTCGCACACCCAGTCGCGTTAAGCGGGAAAACCGCTCCTCTCGAATGTAGGAGACGGCAGGTCTCAGCGGCGGTGTGTGCTTTCTCGCTGGTTCATTGCGCGTCGCTGTCGGAAAGGCTTTTGCTTGCAACTAAGAAAGAAAGGTGACTCAAATAAACAACTAATTGATCAGGATAGACATAATTGCTGCTGTAAATTGTTCGATGGCCCTCGCTATCAGTAGAAGTATTTATTATATATGAAATGAAAGCATGATTCTGGACAAAATAAGTTGAACAAATTGCTCGTTTCATATCGCTGTTTGCGCAGCGCCTCATAAGAAAAAAACATGTACTTCGAAAAACGACGAGCTCAAATAAAACAAGTAAGGAAAGATTAGCTGTGCGGAGAATTTTGCGCACATATATGTAGATCTGGTGTAATAGAAACTAGATACGGCTTCAGCTTATGCTGCCTAGCGGTCTGTAATGGCTCTCCAAAGGGAACGCTTATGAATATTCACGCGCACGTTTCTTCTTCTTTACGCTCTGGGTTTTGACACCGGCTAGCCAGCTGTTTATAAGTGGGCGTGAAGCCCGAGATACCCTGAATGTTTACGCCTTCTGTATCGCACGAATACTGCTAATGAGAGTTACAATTGCTCCATATAATCAGATTTTGTGCGTGGCGTGTGAAGGGACTTGCATTCCAAAACGTACTTTTAGGCTGAAATAAATATTGGATCGCAGTGAGCTGCCGGACATAACCTGCTGTGCCAATTTCAACGGCCGACCACGATCATTTAATCATTTTACTTTGAGTACCTATGCATTACGTACAGGGTAGTTGCCAATGCAGAGGTTGTACACTGCATACGAATACAACACTACAAGCGTGCAGATCGCCTCGCTTTACCACTTATAGGTGCTCAGGCGCATCACGCTCATAAGTGACCCTTGATGCAATTACAAACGGCACACTGATGTCACTGCCGATCTCGTTGCGAAAGACTGTGCTGCCTTCAGTGCAGGCAGCACAGTCATAGCTTACGCTAGACTTCGTAGTGCGTTTCCGCGTCTTCTGTCGCCTCTTTCTCTCGCCTCTTCTGCTTCCTCTTGCATTGTCTTCCTTTCAGCTTGTTCTTAGTATTCGTCGTCTTCTTGGTCCTCTTCTTTGTTGTCACTGTCTTTTCTTCGTCATCATTTCTTTTCATCTTGTTCTTCATCACGTTGTTCCTCCTCCTCTTCTTTGTTTTTTGCTTCTGTTACTGCTCTACTCCTTCCTCCTCACTGTGGTTCTCTTCTTTTCTTTGCAGTCTTATGCTTTGCGCACAATTTGCTTCTTTGTAGATGTTGTCCTCGTTTTCCTCTTCGTCGGTATTGCTTTGTTCCTTGATTAGTTTTTCATCGTGTTCTTCTTCACTGCTTCTTAGTCCTTGTCTTCTCTGCTTTTGCTTCTCTCCTTTTGCTCCTGCTCCGCCTACACCTCATTCTACTGCATTTTTGCGTTGTCGGCTAGAACAATAAAGTGCAAACCTATGACGCCCTGAAACACTGCTAACATCGCCAGAATCGCGATTGAGAGCACGTAGTGGCGAACCATAGTAGGTGTGATGATACAAAAGCCGCTGGATCGAATCTCGGTCGCGGCGGCTGCATTTCAAGAGAGGCGAAAGGTCGAGTCCTGTGTACTGTGCGATGGCAGTGAACGTTGAATAAGCCCAAGTGGTCAAAATTTCCGAGCCCTCCAGTTCGGCGTCTCTTGTAATCATAGCTGGTTTTGGGACATAAGACCCCCGAAATCAAATGAATTCTGTCAGCCTAGATTTTTTTGTGTGCAGCGAAGTCTGTGCACACGGTTATTCGCATTTCGCCTCCACGAAATACGAGTAACGAGTGCGAAGCTTGCAAGTGGTGTCGTGTTCGCTCCATATATACTAGTCTTTTAATCCCTGTCAAAATCCAAAGCATTGATGAGGAATTCTAATTAGATGGAGGAAAACTTTGAGATAACGTTACGGCGGAGTACAGTGTTACACATTACAAACAGCAATGAAACACACCCTTTTGTAGGAACATTTTATTTTCTCTTAACTATGCTAAGCCGACGGCGCGTCATTAGGGAAACACATTGTAATGACTTCAATATGTAGGACTACTGTAAAGACAATAATATTAATACAACACCCGTATACGAAGATACACGGTAAAATTGAGTGGCTTTTGGGAGGAGGAGCAGTATAACACGACGCGTTGCAGTATAACACGACACAGCAGATAATTTCACAACAGACAGATAGACAAAGCTGTCATAATATGGTAAGGACAAAGGAGGTACAGTTAGTGTTAACTAGAACTCATTTAATGGAAGGCATTTCATTCAGACTGTTCCTGGCCTGCTTCCACTTATGATGAACCAGACCGAACTGCCATCGATCGGGTTGGCCGAGATGCCATTCTGGTAGTCCACTCGTACTCCATGGAATGGCGGTACGTATTCCCACTCAATGCGACGTACTCCAGAGATGCTGACAACACTCGGTTGGAAACCTACGAAAACAAACACATCATTTTTAAGCAAATTTACTTAATGTACGTTTTAGCATTCATGTATGCTTCAAGTAGGTTGTTATCTAACCGAAACATACCATATGTATCTGCACACTTCTATACTAGAGACACAAATGCAGTCAGATAGGAATTTTTTTACGAAAAAAACAAGGAGCATACGGACGTGCCTTTGTGATAACTTTATATACAATAAGTGAATGCGAAGCTAAAATATGTAGCTTTAAGGAATGGAAAACGAGGCTTAAGGTAATAATCTATCGTTTCTTTATATCAGTGGGATGGCACTGGCCGCCATCGATTACATGAGTCAGTAATCCCGTGCGCCTCCTCTTTGTGAAAGTCAGTACAACATAGTAATGACGAAGTAGCCAGGTTTCTCTTCCCGCCCCACGGTGTCTTAATAATGCAATGTCATTGTGCTTATCTTCATCCTTGTCCCTATATTCGCCCTTTCTGATGCCGGTGTGCCCACGTTGGGCTCTTCAATCGAAGAATCTTCTCTTTCGCATATCGAAGTGCCACCAGTTAATTAGACGCTAAATACGCTAAAGACGTCTTCTGCCCAACATTATTAGATATGTAACGTTTCTTCTACCGGTCGCATACCTTTTTCTCCGCCACTGTAAATAGTCTCTGTACAAATACTACTTGACAGATGTCCGGGCCTTATTTGAAGTTACGTTTGTCTCAAGAAAAAGACGTCTGATGAAGTCCCTCATCAAGAACTTTGTGACCATTGGTCCTCTCCTCGAATTATTTCTCCGGTGACTTCGACGCTGACAACAGTTTCTTGAGGGGTAACAAAGGCGTCAGCGCACGTGAAGGTGAAATTTTGGTGGCAATAGATGCGGAGGAACTGTGTGGCAAACGACAAGAAATCCGCGTTCTTCACGCCCCTCAATTCTAGGAGGGTTATTCGCCTGCTCCTTCCGTCGGCAGATGTCCAGGTTTCATCGACGACAGTATCGTATGAAATGAGCAGCGTCTATATCCGTATGTTTACGAGCCCCCCTAGATCAAAAAGTGAACAAAAGTACTTCCCTGTAGCACGACTGTGCACTGAAAAATAAGCTCTACCGGACACTATTGCCTCCGGTAGAGCGTACCGGAGACCTGTTGGCTGGCATGCTGGGCAGCAAGAAGGCGGCTACAAAGCCGATGAAACTGCCAGGCCATTTCCGGCCGCTAGTGTTGTGCAGCCATTTGTGCACGAGGAGATAGAAGAGCATGTGCTTATCAGAAAGAGGGGCGATCAGACGCTGAAAAATGCACTTAACGGCATCAGTCCCGTTATCCGTAGGGACACTAAACATTCAAACGACAAAATTTGGCTGCCTTCTGCGCGATCTCGCCTGTCTCATGAAGATCGGGAGAACGTTTGCAACCTTATCGGGAGAGTTTGTGGACGCCTATTCATCCCACAGTTTAACAGAGTCCAGGACAGCTCGCCACTTCTTTCGCATACCTTCAGTGGTGCCGCTTTTACATTACGTGAATTAGAGTGAGCATTTGTTATCTTGCAAAGACATGAAGACTAGGCCCTGATGTATCAGTAATGAGATGATCATGAACGTGCCGAAGCCACGATGGAAACAAGAACTCCTAGCCATGTTCAATTACCTCTCGAGCACAGGAACTATTCCTGAAAGGGGTAAAGTCCAATTGGTGGCGCCTGTTTTAAATCGTGGTATCATCCAGTTTCACCAACAGCCTTTGTCGAAAGTCATCTAAAAATTAGCCCCAAGCAAGGTGAATAGCTTTGTAGAATGGAATAGCATTCTTCGGTCATACGTGACTAGATTTAGGCAGGAAATGCGGGCTCAAGACACTGTATTATACCGCACAACGTCCATTGAATACGACGAAGACAGCCTTTCTACACTTGCTCTTTTCACAAACATCTCTAAGCTTCATCAAGACGTTTTGCAAATAGCTGCTATCGCCCGTCCGCAATCCATCAAACTTACGGGCAATACTCTTCGATTTATACACGCACACACTTAGAATGAGGACAGACTGAATTCGCAAGGTGTAACGCGGGGAAGTGTATACTATAATCCGCCTTTTAACGTCCATCTGGCAGCTCTTCCAAATGAAGCATGTTTTCCGCATTTTTCCGCCAGGAGGTCCATACACTCTAAAAACGAAGAGAGTGCTGGGCACTCACTTTAGGGGAGTACTTTCGTGTCCCAAATTTAACTACTGTTTTCAGAGTAGATCAACCCCATTGCAGGGTACCGGTACTCTCGCCAAAACAGAGTAGTAGGACGCCTCCGAAGGGGATTCGAAGACTCTTTTGAAGAGAGCTCTACTACCCCACCGAGAGGGGTGCTAGTACTCCCAGAGGGAGTAGCAGAGACAAGAAAGAAAAAAAGCAACCACTGCGTTTTTCGACCATGCTACAATTAGCAGGCATTTAAATACATCATACTGAACATAGAACATACAGGCTGACATGACCCGAACGCACATACACGCCAATGACACAACCACAGCAAAGCGCAAAGCCCACAACACACTCGCGATATACCGTCTTACACTGAAGTCCCGTACACTGTAAGCAAATATTAGCCGAGATGGGAGCTTTTACCAGCGTGTCAACCGAAAAAACTCCCATGCCCCAACCATTTACTCCGTCATAGCGGAGTGAATTCGGCACATGACATCATTTTACCACCATTGCTAAGTGACGGAGTATAAAAACGACATGACCTTATTATACTACCCACACGGAGTTTCAGTTCACGTGGTCCCAACCCCCACATGGGAGTTTTTAACAGCCGTCTTTGGTTGCGACGCTCTTGCGGCGGTGTGATGTGTGTGTGTATGCGCGCTCGCGTGTCTGTTTAGTGCTTCCGTGTGATGCTCCAGGGCATTGGTTGGTTCGATGAATCGTCGGTGGGAGTTGTATCTGTGCGTGATCGCACGTGTGCTTAGTGCGTCCAAGTGAAGCACCACTTCGTTTTTTTTAAACGAGTCTTGAGTGCGCAGTGAGTTTGCAACGGCCGATCAGTGTTCTGTGTAAACGTGTCAAGGCTCTTTCCACTGGTGACCGCTCTGCTCCTCCAGCCAGAAGCCGAATGCCGCGCATCGACCAGACCACCACAAATATTTTGTTATGAAGTGGCTGGGGCACCACCACCCAGCGAGTGTTGACGTGGTTTTAGGCTTCCGAAATTATCAAGATTGTATGCGGACAAACCAGGATTATCGGAAAGCAAACGTCAAGACTATCGACCGGAAGGAGAAAGGACCAAAAGGATACCAAATTTACCCAGGTAGATCGAATATTAATAAAATTATGCGAGAAATTGTCCCGGACCACGCCTAGGCTTAGCTGGCTTCAGCAAAAGCTCCTACATGGATGTAAACATAAACTCCCATATAGGTGCCCGCAAGAGCTCCGCGATGGATGTAAACAGATACTCCCATAGCTACCCGCAAAAGCTCCTCGATGGATGTAAATATCGCTGCGGTCAAGCGGAGTAAATCTTTTACTCCGCATGACCGGAGTATATTAAACTCTTACCGGGGAATGCGCTAGAGGACAGGTCCATTTACTCCCATCTCGGCTAATTTTTGTTTACAGTGTATATATAATCCCTATACTTGACCTGCTATGTGGCGCCAGTGGTAAAGTACTGTTCTGCGTAATTAATCAAAAGGTATGCACAGAACAGGTGTATATTTAGCGTTGGCTTATAGGTAGCCGCTCGCCACACAGATCTGTTAATCTAAAGGCGAGGAACATATACAATGTCTTTTAGATTAACGCATTCCTATCATGAGCTGGCATTCCGTTTTACGGGCAAACGCGAGTTCGCAGTGCTGGTTCGCGATGTAAAATGCACCTGAGGAAGCGAGTACGAACATAATAGCGGCGGAATTTCATCAACCCGAGCGAAGAAAAGCGGCACCCGGGTGCTCCGCTACCACCCGCTTCATTCCGACGGCGTCCCCTTCCGAGTCCGTCGAGCACGTCTGTACGGCGAACAACCGCTGGCCATCACAAAATATGCACTCCTCGTTCTTCGTTATTCTGCACACAGATGAAATATAGTCTCTGCCATCAGAAGTGTTCAGCGTACTATGCTGTACTTAGCAGACTTGCGAACGGGACGGATCGCAGTCACGGTATTTTCACCGTCGACGCGCTCATGGCCGTCATACGGCTCGATGCCGAAGTCGTAGCGAAGCCTTTTTCTTTAAATGTATGAGTTATATCCAGTTAGTCTTCGTAGACCAGCCGTCGACGATCACAACAGCTTACTGTGTCGCTGAAAGTGTATTCCTCTTCGTTTCGCACACGTAAGGGAAGAATCCGAGGCGTGTAGGCTGGCGGGTTTCACTAGCACGGGTACGGCCGTTCGATCGGGGAAAAACACAGGAGAGGCAGCTCGCTATGACTCCCGGCGGTTGAGGCTCGTAGTCGAGGAAGGCACCGTTCGTTAAACGTACACTGCACGCGTTCTTACGCGAAAGCTTGTACGTGGAAGTCGTAGGAAGGTCGCTGCTATAGTTCTATCGAAAAACACTTCACAAAGCGGCTGTGGTCTTCTTCAATCGTCCGCTCCCACCCCAGCTGCCATGTTTGCGGCTGCGAACGCGAGGATCACGTGGGTGGAGGAGGAGTGAAATTGCATTTTACTCTCTCATGCCGCAAGAGGTATGGGCATTTCACTCCATCCGACGTTTTGCTAGAGTAGAACGATGCCCTCAAGATTAGCTGGGTCGTTCCACTCCTGCGGAACCGGCTCCAGTTTTTAGAGTGTATGCGCCGAGATCTGCATCTTGTTCTCGGGATACAGCTACAAATGACTGGCACGTATCGTTGAAGGAGAGATTTGATCCGTCTAGGCGCGTCTGTGGACACTTAGCCATTAAATTGCAACGAAGAAGTCGTCCGTAATTCCTTTTGCTTGGCAAACACAAAAAGCCACGTGGTTGGATTTGAACTTGAGAATTCAGCCAGTACGACAGGCTAAGTTTCCGCTTGATGGGGGTAATTTTGGACTGCAAGCTATCCTGGAGAGAATCATAGCTTCTGGGGGTGTTATTCCACAGCATACTCTACAACTTTGGTAAAATCTGCTCATCGCGCGCCAAATGTCTGCATTTCCTCAATCTGATAGCTGCAGAGGTAGCTTCGGGTTTTATTTCTACGACTGCGATAATAGCCCATATGACTGCGATTACGGAACGAATAACATAATTTTATTCTACAAGAACGTACCTCTGGCTATAAAGCGCAATTTTGGAAGTGTATCGATAAGCACTGCCGGAAATGGCACGACAGCCGCAGGGGTCATTGCCTGCTTTGTTTCCCACCCATTTTTCATGCTTAAAAGACGCTTTACATTTTAACACAGGTACAAAGCAACAACACCTGTGACAGTGGATTGATTGTTCGTACTTTAATAGCGAACTCCGCTTAAACCTGTCACTGTCGTGCGAGCTGAATTGCGTGACTTGCGTCATTGAAGGAGCCTATAATTGTATATCTGCCCCTATACTCAGGAGGCTGTTCAATAACAGTATGGGTGCGTTTACTTTATATCTAGTGAGAACCCGCTTGTTTGCCTCATGTATTTGACCCCTGGAAAGCAAGACGCATATTGATAATCACTTAAACTACCTTAAACTCCCTTAAAGAGGCACTGCAAAATTTTGTGACCATGAGAACGCGCCATGGTTCAGTCGGGGAGCTTCCTGTGCTTATGTGCGCCAAATATTATCACAGTGCTAGCAATATGTGATTCAAATTTCAACCACAGCCTGAAAGCGCTCCCCAGTGTTAGCAACGACTAAGTCGCTGCGGCATAACTGCGGCATGTCATAACTGCGGCAAAATGATCTGCTATGCTTTAGTTGTTAGTTTTCAATTCAACAAAACAGAAAAAGTACATATCTCATCTAAACAGTGACGGAAAATGTCAAACGATGCAGTCGGCGCCCGTTGCGAAGCCACTTGTTGGAAAAACGAGTGGGTGCTCTCTAACTGTGCTTGAAACCAACTAGCGAATCCCGTAGTGTATGAAGTGCAATAATGTTTGGGTGATACGTTTGCAGGACCTTCCATGACTGATCATCACCGTTTTCTGACTATGCTAAGGGAGTGTTCCAGGACATCCTTAAACTTGGAAACTTCATTAAAGCGCAATGAGAGGCCTGGGCGTCAGACAAGGAACGCCCACAACAATTTCTTGGATCTAAACTAGTCTCCTCTGCGTCGGGGTGCAGTAACGCATTAAGCTTAAGTTCACTTTATTTTCGACTCTCCTGCATAGCTTTCTTCTAGATTGGTCCAGTTACTTGTATCATCTAGTTACCAATTATCCGATTGGCGCAGTTACCTGTCCAGTTACGTGTATCCCCGGGAAAGACCATGTTTTTTTTTTTTTTGCATGCAACACGACTTTTGATGTCCCCTCTTGAGTTGACTTAGGCGCACTCACTATTGTATTCATGATCATGAAAATTCATTTGCCATTGGGATCTTCATTTTCTATTCTACAGCTGTACGCCTAGAGCATCAATAGACTCAATTATGTTAATACGTTTGGGGCCATTGCGTGCAGCAGTGGAGCTTCTTTTGTGTCTTTCAGTGGGCCAAGAATTGTAACGCGACCAGGAATACGCTCAACAAAAGGGAACCCACATTTTGGACAACCACAGGCACGCATCTCCCTGCTTCGCCAATGCCGCATTCCCCCGTACGTTGCTGATATCGCTTTGACGCAGCCTGATAATTTTTTTTCGGCTCGGATTGATCCTGTCGGAGTGCAGGGCCCGTGTTATTTCTGCAAGCACCGCACAAAGTGAGCGAAGCTTGAGCGAAGATGTGTTACTGACTTTGAACCACACGTTAGGATTCAGCAATGATTACACACAATAGGCCGAGCGTATGCTAAGCTTGTATAGTCAAAGTTTTGTTCTGGAGGATCCTGGAACTTACTGTAGTGCAACTGCATTATATTAAGATCATGGGCGCTGATGAGAAGTTCATTTGCAAACATCTTGTTGGCGTGGCCTGTCTTGAAATACTTGATGCACCGTGCCCCGCATAATGCGGGTTGGAAAACATAGAGCAGATACTTCTTGTTCTTGCCTGACATAGGCAACACACAACCGCCCTCAAAGTATAGACTATTAATTTTATTCTTCGGTATACTTGTCCTTGTTTACTCAGTGATTTTTTTCCAGGCTTGTGCAATCTTAAGTTTCATTCATCCTAACACGCTGTCGCATTGTATTTAATAAAAATAAATAGCGCAATAAGGACAACCGCAATAGGAGACGCACAGATACAGCACTGAACTTAAAACTGATTTTATTTACCGATCTCAGCATAATATATAGCATGAACAGGAAAGAGAAAGGTCAAAGAAAATGAGGGCATCAAAAACACATGTCAAGGAAGGTGCCATCACAATGCTGTTTTTTCAAGCTAAGAAGTGTCAATATTTCACATAGGGTACAGGGCTGTTTACAGAAGGAAAGAAGTATTACAAAAAGAACGAATAATATTGAAGCATGATTGTGTTTGTATTGTACCAACTAGTGGTCTTAACCCTTTTTCAAGAAAAACAATTATGTTATTCCAATATATCACGAACGGGTTGCTCACAGTGTTTTACTAACACAGAGCTTCTTTTAAAGGCGGGGCCAAAGCCACACTTCCTGCAGTGCATCGCTAGACAAACTGCCCGCAGTCGCGGACAGATTACTTCTGTGTTCGTTCAGCCGGAGGTTCAGGCACCTGCCTGTCTGCACCACGTACGTGTTGTTACAGAACAGCGGAATGGAGTTCGCAACTCCTTGCACACATGGTACTACCGGGCACTCCTCTCTTGTGGCAGTCTTTCTCGGGCTGTTCACCTTCATTACATATGCACCAACTCGCTCAACCTTACGCTTAAGGATCGTTTGTCTTTTCCGCTTTTCCTTCATCGTTGTCGAAGAGTACCATGTCGTCGGCAAAGCGTAAATTACTCCATCTTCGTAAGAAGCGCAAAAACTACACACAGGGACAGCTAGAAAGAAAGACACAACACAAGCGCTTGTTCTTTCTTTCCTTTTTATATGTCGCGCTTCCGAATAAACGCTCAGTTGCAGCAAGCGCTTGTGTTGTGTCTTTCTTTCTAGCTGTCCCTGTGTGTAGTTTTTGCGCTTCTTACGAAGATGGATCTATACCAACTAGCCCGTTACAATTGTTTAGTAAATTACTCAAATATTCGATCGATGAACAGACCGCAAAACACGATTTAGAACAGGGAATGTCGCAGAAGCCATAGTTTTGACAAGTGGACTTGTCTTCGTCAGGGCGATGACTGCCTGACAAGTGGACTTGTCTTCGACCTGACGAAGACAAGTCCACTTGTCGAAACGTTGGCTCCTGCGACATTCCCTGGTCTAAATTGTATTTTGCGATCTCTTCATCGATTCAAGCATCCATCTTCCCCTGAGCTTCTCTTCTAGTTTGGATTTCAAATACTCGATGTTAGTCCTTATTCCTGTTTGGTCCCAGTCTAGTCTTTTGAAGATTTCTTCCAAACATGTAATACATAGCATTGGAGAAATTGTATCTCCTTGTCTGGTACCTTTCTGTATTGTGATTTTCCTGCTTTTCCTACGAATGAATACTGTGGCTTTAGGATCTTTATATATGTTGGCTGTTATATTTACGTAACTATTGCATATTCCTTGACGGCACCATGCCTCCAAAACTGCTGGTGTCTCTACCGAGTCAAAAGCCTTGTCACAGTCTATGAAAGCCATACAGATGGGTTTGTTGTATTCAATGAATTCTTTGATTACTTGATTGATCACATGAAGGTGGTCTATTGTGGAGTATTCTTTTATGAACCCTGCTTGCTCTCATGGTTGATTAAATTCGAGTGTGGCTCTTTTAAATGCGAAGCATTTCTTAGCGAACTTCGGCGAGTTTGAGCGTATCTATCTATCTATCTATCTATCTATCTATCTATCTATCTATCTATCTATCTATCTATCTATCTATCTATCTATCTATCTATCTATCTAGCCGCCTACGATTTTGTGCTCTCCTGGCCGTTTCGCTAATCGGATGTTTACGAAAATTGGTATGCCACATCATGACTACATGGCGAACATAAATGACAGGTCATAACATGAAAATCATGATATGCATGTCATGAGCGGCATGATTTACATGCCACGGTCTTAGTGCTCTCCTGGCCGTTTCGCTAATGGGATGTATGCGAAAATTGGTATGGCACAACATGACTGCCTGACGAACATAAATGGCAGGTCATAACATGAAAATCATGACATGCGTGTCATGAGCGGCATGATTTACATGCCACGGTCTTAGTGCTCTCCTGGCCGTTTCGCTAATGAGATGTATGCGAAAATTGGTATGGCACAACATGACTGCATGGCGAACAGAAATGACAGGTCATAACATGAAAATCATGACATGCATGTCACGAATGACATGATTTACATGCGACGGTCTTGGTGCTCTCCTGACCTTTTCGATAATGGGATGTATACGAAAATTGGTATGCCACGACATGACTGCATGGCGAACATGACTGACAGGTCACAACATGAAAATCATGATATGCATGTCATGAGCGACATGATTTACATGCCACGGTCTTGGTGCTGTCTTGGCCGTTTCGTTAGTGGGATGTGTAGGAAAATCGGTATGCAACAATATGACTGCATGACAAACATAAATGAGAGGTCATAACATGAAAAGCATAACATGCATGTCATGGGCGGCATGATTTACATGCCAGGCGTTTCGTTAATGGGGTGTATACCAAAATTGCTATGGCACAACATGACAGCATGACGAACGTAAATGACAGGTCATAACATTTGAATCATGACACGCGTGTCATGACCGGCATGATTTACATGCGATGGTCCTGGCGCTAAACTGCCGTTTCGTTAATGGGATGTATGGGCTCCGTCTACTGACCAGAGGGCGCTACGTAGCTCTCGTCGGGCGGCTCAGTCGCGCACGGTGGAAACCGAAGTGACAGCGAGGCGCGTGCTGCGAACCACACGAACGCTCGCGGCGTCGCCCATTGGAAGAGTTTGCCGCAGGTTTGGAGCGCGCGTCTCAAAGGAAATAAAACGAAAGAAGGTGGGACGGGCGGTCGCTGCTTCTATAGAGTTGGAGACGCGCATCGCGTTCGCGTATTTCCCAATTTTGCTTCTTCTCTCCGCCAGGCAGTGCATTCTGGCGCTGATGTCGCACATGGAAAACTCGACTGCACGGAGCCTATACGAAAATTCGTTTGGCACAACATGACTGCATGACGATCATAAATGACAGGTCATAACATGAAAATCGTGACATGCATGTCATTAGCGGCATAATCTACAGGCCACTCCTTTCCTTAAAGGGATGTATACCAAAATTGCTATGGCACAACACGACTGCATGACGAACGTAAATGACAAGTCATAACGTTAGAATCACGACATGCGTGTATGATCGGCATGGCTTACATGCCACAGTCTTGGTGCTCTTGTGGCCGTTTCGTTAACTTCATATGCACCAAACTCGGTATAGCGAGACAACATTGCAAATCCATTTTACGTTCCTGATGCGTGCTTCGCATTTCCTTGATTCCCACTGAACGTGGGATCTGCCAATTTTCTATTTGAGATAACCTTTGTGAATGTTTTGTAAAGTGCTTAAAGTAGACTAACTGGGCTGTCGTTCTTCAAGTCTTTTAAAGACGATAGTCTTTCTTGGGATACTTCAACGCAGAAATTTTGGTCTGTCTGTCTGTGTGTCTGTCCTGCTTTTCTGTCTGTCACCCGATTCAGTAGAATGGCGAAAGTTTAACCCCCTCCTCAACGACCACCCATCTTGATCTGGTTTCTGCATTCATACGCAGACACCATTGTCAGTCAAAAAGCGAATATTACGCATATATGAGGCACAACATCAATATGTGAGTATTGGGCGGTATATTACTTTATTTGAGAAAATGCATAGATATGTAATTCTGAAGACCGCAGTGTTTTTACGCTGCGTTGACAATGCGACGCTATGGACGAAAAAGCGGACGTTTCCTACACTTCGGTAAAACGACACGGTGCTGCCACCTCCCAGTAGCTCTGCGTACTACGCAAGCTTCTTTCGTTTCCCGATATCATGGCGAAATGGCGTCCATATCTCACGCAGCGCTGCCGGAGCTGCCCCCATTTCATCAATGCCAGCCACATGCGGCCGATTCAACATAGACTGGGCGCTGTCTGAGGCAAGGCAAAACATAGATGGCCGTTTGATGATATAGAACACACTCTACAAGACATGCCCAGACAACGCAGGGAAAAGGCCCACGAGCAGATTGCCGCGGAGAACCGCCGGCGTGCCGATGCCCGTCGTCTCAAGCGTGCCCAGGAAACGTCAGAGCAACGAGCCCAGCGGCTGGCGAAAGATCATGAATGGAGGCGCGCCCGGAGGCAACAGGAAACCGACGAGGTGCGCGATGCACGAATTGTCACAGACCGATAGGCTAAGCGAGCGTACCCGGCGGCCGAACAGACGCCCGAAGCTCGTGCCGAACCGCAGATGAACCGGGACTCATGTAGTACGGCCGGTAGAAGACTATCGTCTTTCGACGACATTTGCAGCGAAGCACGGAGATACGCGGCCAATTTTTACATCTCCCTTTTTGTGTAATAATAGGATGCTTGCATTTTTCCATCTTTATGGTACATGTGAAGTTATGAGGCACTGTGGGTGTATTGTTGCGCGAGCATTTTGTTAGGAAGTCTCGTCCATCTTTGATGAAATCGGCGGTTATGCCACCTTCTGCTACTTTCCCGGTTATCCCGTGAATTGCTTTCTAATCTCGTCTGCAGTAACGCATGGAACTTCGGTATCGTGATCAGCACTTATTACTCTCATGGTGGGGTGACTCGTATTTGAGATGTAACGTTCAGAATAGAAGTCCTCGGCCGCCTTGGCTATATCATCGAAGTCGCTAACGATGTTGTTGTGCCTTTCTTTCACTGCATACGTTATGTTCTTTCCCGCACAAAGCTTCCCTCTAGTTGTTTCGATGTTGCCTGCTTTTTTGACGGCTGCTTCTATTTCTTTCGCGTTATGTTTGCGTATGTCAGTGACTCTACTTTCGTTGATGAGCTTAGGCAGCTCGGCGAATTCTTTTATCTCTTGAGTTGCTTATTCTCATCTGTTGGCGTTGTTTAATTAAATTCTTAGTAGTTTGAGACAGTCTCAGCATTTTGCTTCCGACTTTAATAGCTGCTTCGGTGATCAGCCTAATTATGTTGTTCTTTTCTATGGCCTCATTTTCTTCCTGTTCTAGAGCCTCATACTTCTTCAGTGCAATTCTAAATTTTTCTTTTTTTGCCCTGACGACATCGAGGTTGCCCTGTTTCCGCATGAATAACTTAGCTCTTGTCCCTTTGAGATTAAGGGTTAACTTCGTCATTAGTAGACTGCGATCAAATATTTTGATCTTAGCGATCACTTCCGTGCCATTTACTATCACTGGATGATGGCACAATATATAATCTATTTCGTTTGTCGTTTCCCCTTTAGGGCTTTTCCATGTCCATTCCCTGTTCTTACTTTTTTTTTCAAGAAACTATTCATTAGACGGACTTGATCTCTTCCCGCAAATTCGACTAGGATCTCTCCTTTGCTATTTTTATAGTTCCCCACCGTAGTTACCAATTGCCTGTTCTCCTTTTAGTTTTTTTTTTCGTATTTTCGCGTTGAAATCCCCCAAAACAATAGTATAATGGGTGTGCACCTTGTTCATTGCCGTTTTCACATCCTCATAAAACATTTGCACAACTCCGTCATTGTGGCTGGTCTTTGGAGCGCAAATTTGCATAAGTTTTGGTTTGCATCTCCTATTTAGTTTTGTAGTGACACGTGATATCATTTCATTGAAGCTATAGAATTCTTCAATGTTACCTGCAATGTGTTTATGAATAGGGAATCCGACGCCGCCCCGCCACGGTGGTCTAGTGGCTATGGTACTCGGCTGCAGATCCGAGGGTCGCGGGATCGAATCCCGGCCGCGGCGGCTGCATTTCGATGGAGGCGAAATGTTGAGACCCGTGTGCTGTGCGATGTCAGTGCACGTTAAAGAACCCCAGGTGGTCTAAATTTCCGGAGACCTCCACTACGGCGTCTCTCATAATCAGAGCTGGTTTTGGGACGTTAAACCCCACGAATCAATCAATCCGACGCCGTATTCGAGCTGTTCTGGCATTCCTCTGTACCAAAGGACATGCGCATCATTAAGCAATAAGTACGCTTCCCCTGCTTTCCTGGCCTAGCTAAAGCCAATGATATCCCAATTTGCACCCGTTATTTCTAATAGTAGTTCAGCTCTTCTGGCTTCACCTGAAGGTGCTTGCATGTTAAGAGTCGTTACGTTTAATTTCCAATTGCGGCCTCTACACATACAGACTCTTTTTGAGCCTACTGCTTGCAGTCCAGTCTGGAAACATTTGTTGCTGTCGTCGTAGGCACAGGGCTTTGTTGGCTGGGTCATTCGGGAGTTGTTGGACTTTGTCTTACACCAAGGAGGCGCATTCCTAATGTGATGCTGAGGTCAGTTATGCAGATGAGGCATGGTGGTCGTGAGAGCTCTTATGGGACCTGCCTTATATGAGGTTTTCATCAGTGTCGCCATTTTACCTTACTTGGGCTACTTCAACTTAATATATCTGGGATATTTGGGTTTCATTCCATATCAGTAGGGCTGGATTACTCCTATAAAAATGCCGCTGCTATATTTGTTTGATGCGTGCGGCCACAGTGCCACCTCAGTAGCCTTCGCGAATGGGATAAATAAATAAGTGATTGATGGAGCTCTTGTCTTCTAATAGGGACTGTGTAGTGAAATTACCTTGACGTCAATTACACCTACAGCGCGGCGGTACATTCCTGGAGAAATGTATTGTCCATCTGGCTCGAGCAGGTCATAGCGGGCAGCGATGGCATAAACCGGATTGTAAGGAGGAGTGAAGTTACAGTGGGAAAGCGGGTCGTGCTTGTAATCGTAACGTACTTGTAATCGTAATCGTAACACGCTCTGGAATCTAGCATCTGCTCTCACAGAGCTCCGTAGCCATGGTCGACAAAGAAGCAGGTAGCGCGGTGACGAAATACACCATCGCTACTATATGAGATGAAATCGCTGGAAAACGCCGCTGGCGAGGAGTTGCGCTCATATATATATATATATATATATATATATATATATATATATATATATATATAATGAGAACTTGTGCTCAATGGGCCAAACGTACTTGCAGTGAAATAGCAGACACGACTTCGCAGTTATCCTTTATTGCCAACAGTTTCGACCGCGGGTCCGGTCTTTTTCAAGGCATAGAGAGAAGTGAAGTGATTCCTGACAAACTGGTCGGAAGAAGAAAAGGGAGAGAGCGGTACTAGAGGTACAACATTCATTCTGCAGGTGAGCGTTATGGGTGCTTGAGAGAAGGCTGTGCGCGAAGGAGAACAAGGCGGGAAGCTAGCAACACGGAGCGGCGGCAAGCAGTGCACAGTGGGGGGCAAAACTTGAGTTTCGGCGATATTGAGTATTCGTAGCTGAGGGCACAGACAAAAGGTGGCCGTGCTTTGTTGGGGGTCGTCCTCGGGGTGGCTCCTGTGGGCAATAAGGAGATTTTTTCTTTTTCTTTCTTTCCTCCTTTCTTTAGTTCACGTCTGGGAATTGTCGAAATTCCTTGTTCCCATGACGGAGATGGCCTACAAGTGCACTGTAAGTATGGCTGCCCTATACACGGAAAAATAATATAGCCGTAAAAACAGAGAGAAAGAAAGTGAAAGAAAGGAAAAATATACGTATATTCCTTTCTGTCGCAAAAAATGGAAGCGGCTCCAGGTTCAATAGGGCCGTAAGGCGGAAAAGGGTGTTACATATATAAATGCGCACACATGAATAAACACACATACAACCGCGCACATTATATATATATATATATATATATATATATATATGCATAGAGATTCGTATGGTCCCCTTCCCCAAAAATAAGTTGTGGTGCCAATTTTATCGTGCTTCGTGATGCCTAATTTCTTTATTCTTACTTGGTGATTTTTATTTATATTTCTGATCTGTCCCTACGCTCGAAGAAACGAGAGGGACCCATGTTTTCATTAACGCCGTGTGTTATGGTTTTAAATTTATGAATAAAATACGGCTCCCGCTGTTCTCGTTACCGAGCACTGTGGAAGCCAGATTGAAGAAGGGTGACACGGATTTTGTGAAATGAATGCTCCGGCAGCATGAGGTGTTTAGAAAATGGGGGACTGGGCTGGGTGCGGGCGTGTGCTCGGTGGTTATTTAAACGCAGTCTGAAAGCATTCCCAGTCTGGCCAATATACTGTTGGTTGCAAACCTCGCAGTGGAGCAAGCACACCACATTCTTACTGTCACAGTTAAGAGGTTCATTACTTCTAAACGTGAAGTCCCAGTGGGTGGCTTTAGCTGCGCAAGTTGTAGTCATGTGTTTACAGACCTGGCAGCGTTGTTTTTCGCAAGTTCTGCAGCCCGCTTCCTCCTTTTCAGACCCGGTCGTCTTAGCCCTAACTAACATATCTTTTATTTTTTTTTATTTATTCAATACTGCCAGCAACCCTTTGGTCGCCAAGGCAGGAGTGGTTACAGTGCAGTGAACGTTACATTTGTTACAAGGTAATGCCATGTTAGAAGTACAAAATAACAAGGAGAACTACATGAACATCAAGAAGACAATCAATGAGAAGTAGATTCTGAGTAACTGGTTGCAAAAAACAGTACAATGAACATTGAACAACTAGTAAATCACTTTCCAGTTATAAAGCAAACCCATTGATCACAAGTAGGGAACAATAGCCGACAAAAAAGAATCAGTCGTTGGCATGTTTACCACCTCATTTGGTAGCCCGTTCCACTCGATTATCGTCTTAGGAAAAAAGGAACCCTTGTACGCATTTGTTTTACATTGAGGTACCAAAATGGACTTGTTGTGTTTCGTTCGAGTAGGTCGTGACCTATTAAATTCCATGTATGCCTGGAAGTCTAGTTTATTGCGGTTATTAACGATGTTGAACATCATCTTAAGACGGTGCAACTTCCGCCGTGATTCGAGAGGGCAAAGACCAGATTGCATGTAAAGTCCTGATATGGACACGTTCCTACCATATTTATTGTAAATAAAACGAAGCGCCTTTCTCTGAATATGCTCTATACGGTTAATCTCCGTTTTAGTGAAAGGATCCCAAACCACATCTGCGTACTCAAGCAATGGACGTATGAGGGACGTGTATGCAACTAATTTTGTATTACTGTTACAGTGTTTCAATCGATGCCTGAGCAACCAGAGCCGTTTTGAAGCTGTAGCGACAATATTTTTAATGTGTGTGTTCCAGTGTAACGTAGAATCAATAGTTAAACCCAAGTATTTAAACTGATCAACACGGGTGATTAGGTTATTGTTCACTTTGTACGTGTAGGGAAGTGCGGATTTTTTACGTGTTATTGACATCTGAGCGCATTTCGCCGAATCCAAGGTCATCTCCCACATATGACACCAATTAGTTATGGCCATTAAATGGTTGTTTAATGCGGCTTGATCCTCAGTTGTCTCAATAATGTTATAGACGATGCAGTCATCTGCAAAGAAACGGCTGCGTACAGAAGAGTCAAAAGCCAAGTCATTCAGATAAATAAGAAAAAGAAGGGGCCCAAGGACCGAGCCTTGAGGTACACCGGAAAGCACTGGTGCTGTTTTAGACTTCGATTTTGCTATTTGGACGTATTGTTGGCGGTTCGATAGATAAGAGTCGAGCCATTTTACAAGTTGATTGTTGTTTAAAAGGCTCCTAAGTTTCGTCAATATGTTAGAATGGGACACACGGTCGAAGGCTTTTTGGAAATCGAGCAAGATTACATCAATTTGCCCCCCTTTGTCTAGCGTTGCGATAAATTCGTTGGTGATATGAAGCAGTTGTGTCACCGTCGACAGGCCTCGTCGAAAACCATGTTGGCTGCTCGCGAAGAAGTTTTTACTTTCCAAAAACGAGCTCACGTGCCCAAAAATAAAGTGTTCGATTACCTTGCTGGTAGTGCATAATAGTGAAATCGGGCTATAGTTCATCACAGAATGCTTATCACCAGATTTGTGTACTGGTATCACCCGTGCCATTTTCCAATCTACAGGAACTTCACCCTTATCGAGACTTGCACTAAAAACAAGAAGAAGATATTTCGCGCACCATTCAGCGTATCTGTGAAGAAAGCTGTTCGGGATGTCATCCGGCCCGGATGATTTTCTTGTGTCGAGGTTAAGAAGTACTGAAAAAATGCCCTGTGCGCTTAAAACGAGGTTAGGTATATCAAGACCTCCGCAACTGAATTCGACAACCGTGTTTGTTCTGCGCAGAAATACGCTGGAAAATTGGTCATTAAAAGCTTGCGCTATTGTACATGAGTCCGTAGTATAAGAGTCGTTCAGGCAAAGTTTACCGAGAGGTCTTTCCTATCGGTCAGATGCGTCCAAAACTTTTGTGGATCGCTAACAAGAAAATTATACATTAAAAAAGTGATACTTTGATGTTCTAATCTTATGGCGTAATTCGTCACGAAGATCCTGCAAGTTCTGCTTTTTCTGTGGGCTGCCCCCTGACAAACGTTTCACACGACGTTTTAGTTGAATAATCTCGCGGGTAATCCAGGGATTAGGGCTGCTCACTTTCCTAGTTTTCAGAGGGACATATTGTTTTATACATGTATGAACCGTATTCTTGAAATGCAGCCATAAATCATCTGCGCCTGATATACCGTCGACAAACATTTTGTCTAACTTATCGTAGTTCAGTTCGAGAAGGTCTAAAATGCTAGCATCATCCGCGTGGTTAAAGTCAAGAAACGTAGTTTTTGTACCACGTGTCTCGGGCCGTCTGAGGTTGCTTTTAAAGAGTATAATGTTTTGATCGGATATTCCAGGTAGAAGATCTACTACAAAACCAAGGCGGCTAACGGTATCAGAAATAAAAACGAGGCCAAGGCACGAACTTGTAGCCGCGGTTACTCTAGTTGGCATATCAACAACCTGTTTGAAGTTATATGAAAACGCGATATCAAGAAGTAAATCCGAATGCCGACTGGAAGGATGAGCGCACAAAAGATTCCAGTTAATATTTGGCACGTTGAAATCGCCGCCCATAATAACGTGGCTATAGCGCTTGCTATGTTCACCAAGGAAGTCGTACAGCGATTCCAACATTGAGGAATCAGCGTTAGGGGGCCTATAGACAACACCGATAAGAATACTGAGATTGGAAACCCTAAGAGCGATCCACATCATTTCAACATCCGTATTGTGACGTAGCAAGGAATACTGAAAACCTTTTTTTTATTACGATTGCGACCCCACCCCCTCTTGCGCAGCGACGAAGACGAACCATCTCATGCGAATGTGGTATGATATCATTATCAGACATGCTTTCGTGAAGCCAAGTTTCGGTGAGAATAGAAACATCTGGATCATAAACGTGAAGAAAACCTTCAAATTCGTCGCACTTGCTTATAATACTTCGGACATTCATGTTAAGCACAGAAAGTCCGCCCAGTGAAGAGCTGCGCGTTTGGGTTGGACGGACCGCATTATCACAATTGCTATGACTTTGTCACTGCGTAGTAAACGGCACTCTTTCGTTTCTATCTTCATTCCAACGTAATTGCTTGCCATTTATTTTAATTTTGTCGAAAAAAAAGCTTAACTTTATCCCCCTTATCTCTGTGCGATCTTGCACTATCCCAAAGTTTTTTTCGAATTTGTTCCACATGAGGTGAAAAATCCTCCGAGATACTAAATGCCGAATTTCTTAGCTTGCTACAGTTTCTAAGAATCTTGCCCTTGTCCCTTCCGTCGAGTAATTTCATGATAACCGGTCGGCATTTGTTCTCGGAGGGTCTCCCAATTCTGTGAATGCGTTCAAGTGGCACGTCTTGTATTTTTAACAGATCTTGAAATATTTCCTTGGAGACTATATGTTCAAGGGACTGCTGTTCCTCCTCTGCAGTTTCCTTTATGCCAAAGATGATTAGGTTATTCCTCCTGCTTCTGTTTTCCAGATTATCTACTTTCATTGTTAGACTTAACAGTTGTTTGAAGCACATCAACTTTCGCTGTATAATCAGCCACTGTTGCAGACAAGCCATCCAACTTCCGCTCAATGGAAGCTAGCTTTATAGTGCTTTCGCTAAGCTGCTGATTCGCAGAGTCCGTGCCCTGTTTTAGCTCACGAATATCGTCTAGTATCTTCATGAACATTTAACATCTAATATCTGGTTAACCTCCCTGCCTTTCTCCTCTTTTCTCTCTTCTCGTTTGTTGGCCCTGGGTTGGATTCAATGTCACCACAGGAAGAGAGCAAATCAACAAAACGGGAGTACGCAGTCAGAAACCATACAAATAGTGACCGTGGGCACGGCAGAAGCAAGAGACAAACATCGCTACTACGATACGTATATATTGAGCGATAGTCTCTCACCTGTACAAGGAATAAGAATGGATTCGTAAGACGCATTGTCTCACAGCTTCCGCCGAGCCCACTAGTCGGTGGCCGCAATGTAGTCGGGTTTTTATGCTCCCAGGGTGTTGACGTCGATGATGCTGGTGGGCGTCGCGCAGTCATCCACGGGGGCCTGATGCGCATGCCCCATGCCTCGTCGGTGTGGTTGTTGGATCCATGGCTGTGCCATAGAACGTGCCGATCCGTCATGTCTAGTGTTGTCGTTCCCTGGCATTCCTCGCACGGTGCAGCACTGCGGTTTGCGACGAAAAGCACGGCCTGTACAAGGAATAAGAATGGATTCGTAAGACGCATTGTCTCACAGCTTCCGCCGAGTTTCCTTCCCCGGCGGTAAACCACTTTGGGTGGCTCTGTGAAAATTGAGGATAGGCCAGTGCAAAATGACGTATGGGGCAGCCATACTTACAGTGCACTTGCAGGCCATCTCCGTCATGGGAACAAGGAATTTCGACAATTCCCAGACGTGAACTAAAGAAAGGAGGAAAGAAAGAAAAAGAAAAATCTCCTTATTGCCCACAGGAGCCACCCCGAGGACGACCCCCAACAAAGCACGGCCACCTTTTGTCTGTGCCCTCAGCTAGGAATACTCAGTATCGCCGAAACTCAAGTTCTGCCCCCCACTGTGCACTGCTTGCCGCCGCTCCGTGTTGCTAGCTTCCGGCCTTGTTCTCCCTCCCGCACAGCCTTCTCTCAAGCACCCATAACGCTCACCTGCAGAATGAATTGTGTACCTCTAGTACCGCTCTCTCCCTTTTCTTCTTCCGACCAGTTTGTCAGGAATTACTTCACTTCTCTCTATGCCTTGAAAAAGACCGGACCCGCGGTCGAAACTGTTGGCAATAAAGGATAACTGCGAAGTCGTGTCTGCTATTTCACTGCAAGTACGTTTGGCCCATTGAGCACAAGTTCTCATTATATATATATATATATATATATATATATATATATATATATATATATATATATATATATATATATATATATATATATATATATGACGCCAATGGCCCGCTTAGCTGGGTTTAATGTACGGAACGCGAACGACTCCGTTAGCCTCAGCAGGTCGTCCTACTCCTTTCTAGATAACTCTATAGTTAGTATGTCATCGACGTATGCTTTCTTCCCTCACAATTCCTCAAAGATGGTGCGAAACGGCTATAGGTTGGCCTGTGACGTCGATGTTGTGTCGAAAGGCAGGTTCATTGGACGGCACAGCGACTGAAACACGTCGACAAAGTGAACGGTTCTTCATCTATCGTCATGCAGCGGACTTTGGTTCCATCCAGACGGGGCACCTTACCGCGTGAACACTCGAGTTCAACTGAGCTTGTAGTCGTTATTCTCTCGCTTTGGCATTTTATATTGTCTTCCCGAACTTCTTTCGAAGAGCACCAACCCGTCGCTTCCCCGGTATGTTCCTGTAAACACCCCCTATGTCTAAGGCCCAAACACAGCCCTTGCGCACGACCTATCGGTGCTCGTACATGCACTCAGCCGCTTCTTCCTTCTACCGAAAGACAGGCCGCACAAGAATAAAGGGGAAGGTGTGGTTCATGCAGTTCGATGTACACAGAGTGACACACCGTGCATAGCCGAAAGGAAGAAGTCCCTTGAGAGGCCGTGGGAGCGCAAAAGTAATTTGCGCTGTGGTGTGGTACACAGACGGTGCGCCCTAACTCATCATCTTGTGAGGACGTAAACATTCGTCTTCTCTGTGTCCGTATGTATGTAAGTATGTATGTATGTATGTATGTATGTATGTATGTATGTATGTATGTATGTATGTATGTATGTATGTATGTATGTATGTATGTATGTATGTATGTTTCGAGCAACATGTCCGCGCTGTCCTGGAGCACGGCGCGATGTGTAACCACCGTATCTTGTCTCACACAACCCGCGTCAATGATATCGACGGCTAACCACTGTAGGCAGCTATTCAATGAGCGGTGGATTATGCAGGGGACTGCTGAAACGTGAATAAGTCGATGGGTGCGCTAGGAAGCGTCCACTTCAACATGCTTCGGAACGTTTCGAAGAACAGTCGCGCAACACGTCCCTAACCGAGCAAAGTCTCGTTCAGGGAACCGTACGTCCGAACCCTTTCGTGTTATCCGGTAAGCCCTTCAAGAAGGAAGAGTGTCTATCCCGAAAGGTCGGGATGTTGATGTTTTCAGGGAGATATGTCTTTTTCTCGAGTTCACATTTCCAACACACGCTTGTTTTCGAAGAGAGAAATTTTTATCAAACGGTTCGAGGGTGCCGTGCTCTCCGTGACATTTTCCCTGGCAACCAAAGAAATTTATCACTTTGCTTTTTTTATGCATTTTTATTATCTCGAAAGCGCAGTCACGCCCTTCAGCAGACGGGCTCAGGACAACAAGCTGGGTATCCATCTTGTGGCACAGTCGGCAAATGGCAACCCGGTATTTTCCTTGCATCGCACCTGAAATGGAACGTCACCATCTTCAGGTGAAAATGGGCATTTGCATATGAAATGTTCTAGGCGTACGACAGCATCATATCATAATAAGCATTGCCGTTGGAAAAATGGTTCGCAGGAGCGCATAACATCCTTACGCCATAGTGAGAGCATTTCTATCAGTATAAAGTGCCACGACAAACTTGCATGCTCCCTCTTGTTCATATGAATAGCCTTAGTGCACACCTACAAGAACTAGTTCATAGCTTGGAATATTTTACCGCACCCAATTACAGACGCTCCCATGCCCTGCATGTGCGTAGTTCTGTCTCTCTTTCCCCGCCCATCTATCTCAACACGCATGTCTTCAATTACAAGCTCTATTGTTTATCAAGATACTAGCCTCGACCGGCTCATTCGCTAGAAATGTGTCGATTCGGCGTTCTCCGACACAATGTAACTTATTATGCCTTATGCAGCCGCTACCGTTCTGCGTTTAGCGTGGTTGAAGACACTCTGGAGCGAGCATGTGAACAGTTTATTGGCTGAGACATCAAATTTATGACATGTATGTCCTTTTTTTTTTGAAATGTTGTTTGTTGCTCTAGGACGCGCGACATAAGCTCGAAGTGTGGTATATTCTCGGTAAATAATGCAAGATCATGTTATTTATGTTCACGATTTTACGTTCTGGTTCTATCGCTCATGGTGCCTTACTGTTGACCCGAAAGCTGTGGGTTGTATCCCAGTCATGGCACTTGTTCATTCCATGGAGGCGAAGAAAGGTAGAGGCCCATGTACTGTACTTTCTCAGCGAGCGTTACAGAACCACAGGTGAGGTGGCCGAAATTTTTGGGGACCCTGCACTCTGGCACTTCTAATCCCTTCTAATATTTTTAAACAGGAAACAACTCTTCGCGAACGTGAGTCCCTTTGGCCGAATCTATCTATCTATCTATCTATCTATCTATCTATCTATCTATCTATCTATCTATCTATCTATCTATCTATCTATCTATCTATCTATCTATCTATCTATCTATCTATCTATCTATCTATCTAGCTGCCTACATTTCGGTACTTCGCGGTCTTTATCCGATATGCACGCAATATTGTTGTTGTTTTGTTGTTTTGTGGGGTTTTACGTCCCAAAACCAGTTCTGATTATGAGAAACGCCGTAGTGAAGGGCTCCGGAAATTTCGACCACCTGGGGTTCTTTAACGTGCACTGACATCGCACAGCACACGGGCCTCAACATTTCGCCTCCATCGAAACGCAATATTGGTGGTTAAGGTATAAATGTGTGACGAGCACGAATCATTGATCGTGATAGCACTAACATGACATACTAGTCAGGTACATTATAACGGCGCAGCAATCACTATTGACTCGTACCCATTTTGCCTGGCGCGTGTGTGCGGGTATGCACCACAAGTGTTTGAATTTCATACAGCCTATGCTAATCAAGGAACAGCTAGAACAGACAATGAATATATTATTAGGGCAGAACTAAAGCACTAAAGGCATGCCGTTTGTGGTACGTTAGAATTGAAATGAAGGCATAACAAGCACACAGACGCATAGTCAACATTCCAAGGGGTATGGGGGTATCGATCCTGGACTCCTCAGCTGCCAAACAAGAACGCTACCACCGGGTTACGGCGCCTCTTCCCACATTGTATATAGTAAATACACTATGGCGCCACCCCTTGCGATGACAGCGCTTGCTTACCGTCAACCCACCTCGTACTATGTGCTTAGCGCGCTCTAATAGCTATGTGAGAAACAATGCTATCACTTCACATACTTTTCTCCGACTTTGCTCGATGATTAGGAACACCTCAGCGACGTTTATGATACGCGCGTCAGCGCACCGTAGCGTGCGTTATTTTCGACAGAACTGACGTCTGTACCTTAACGTGAGTGCCGACGTTACGTTGTACCATGAGCTACCATTCACCCTCCACAATGCTGCCGACGTTGGCCGCTATCGCACGTTAAAGGGCAACTCCAGCGGTTTTTTCACCATGTTCTGATACCAATGTTTTCCAATGGTACTGATAGTCGTATAACCGCCAGGGTGGTTCAGTTTGCCCAGAAACGCACCAATAAATTTAAATAAGCAACTGAAATTCGTGTTCAAACCAAAACGGAAACGGGTAGAGGCTTCGTGGAGCATGTGCCGTGACGTCACAACCTTCCCGTCACTATAAATATGGAATTGGCTCCAAAGAAATGTCAGGGGCGAGGTCATCCGACGATATATTGAGTTATGCCAGCTTTCCTGATCTTGCTAGGGATGATTTGAGCGCTCAAGTGTCGCCATTTTGCTTTTGAAGGCTCGCTGGCTCGGGCAAGGTGATGACGTCAAAAACACAGGGTTGCCCGTGTGAGAATTCGCTAAAAACATTACAAGTCAATTACAGGAAAACTAAGTGACCTACATCCGTCTGGCTTGGTATATATTATTACAGGACCGGGGAGAATATGTCATGAAAATGTTATTGAGAACAGTGGGCACTGAAAAATCGCCGGAGTTCCCCTTAAGGCCCTTAAGGGCTACGCGCTTGAAGCTACTCGTAACTCGCAACACTTGGCTCAGTGCCAAACAATTAGCCATGGGTGATTTCATCGTCGATAGTTTCGCATGCCATCGATTCCCGCTATGCGCGGGATTTGCAGAATCCTGGCGCGTAGCTGTTTATGGGCTCGCCTTGTCGACGGCCGGTCGTTTCCTGCTGTCGTGCTCTCCCGCTTCTGCCGATACCTGCGCCGCGCCAGAGAGGGCGCCACCGCCTCGCCATGCGCGCGATTTCTCATTCCACGGCACATGTATGGCGCACACGGTGAATAGCTGGGTTGCCCTCCCTACACAATATTTCGTATTTGAAAGTTGTAGAGCTGTTTATCTGCCCTCTCTCTCACATACTGGAGGCTGGTGTCGTACCCAACCTTGAAGAGGTGACCGTAACGTTGAAGAAATGCCGAGCCGGAATCCTCTTCAAAGTTTGAAGGTCTCCTTGCAGTGGAAGCATCACGGTTAAGGCGAAATAAATGTGACTGGTTCAACGCATGCGCCAGCGGCATTGAACAACGTTTCGACTTGAGCGAACACCTTAGAATATTTTATGAATGCAGCGAATAAAGATCGTATATTCAAACGTCTACTTACTCCACAAGCACCAGCTCATGTCCGGTTGTATTGCACAATGCCATATAGCAACGCGGAGTCCACGTACTGAAATTTCCATCAGGATAGTACACGCCGCCGTAGTGGCATTGACCTGAAAGCAAGTATCTGTACATGAGCATATTAGAAGGACATGCAAGGAAATCTGTCACTTATGCTACCTAATAAGTGGAATTGACTCTTACATTAAGGGCCTATCCTCATACAGCGAATCTATCTATGACTCGCACAGTAATTTTGTCAGTGTGCGACCAGAAACCCCTGCATCAAAAAGCCAGCGAGTGAGTGCGAAGGCGATTGTGCTAGTCATAGCGAGTGCGATGGTGACAAACCAAAAGCGAGCCTGTTTAAGCACCCTCTCTCCTTTCTCCTGCTCCTCTTCATAGTGCCGTTGGCGTATGTGATGTTGATGGGATCATAAGGTATCGTCGTCCATGCAATTCGGGCAAAGTGATATTAATCGGCGTCGTCCTTTGGGAGAACTTAGAACTCGTTCATTCGATATCAAGAGCGCGGTGATGTAAAGTTTTACTGCCGCTATTCTGAGCGATGCCTGAAGAGGTGTATGAACTACGATAACCTTACGAAGATTATTCATAGATGTGACCCTCCAGAAGTATAAATCGTAAATACTCACGGCGGCCCGGACCTACACAAACAGGAGCCCTTATGAACGCCGCATGAAAAAAAAAATGGAAAAATATGCTGCATACCAAGGTGGTCATAACTGACCATTTGAGTAAAACACTTCTTCGCGCTTTCCTCATGAAAGCATAGCAGCGACCGTGAGGTCACATGTCACATTAGAAAAGTGACACATAATATGATGTACATTTCGGGCACCCGTAAGCAACGACCGATAATTCAGACTATTTAGGAAAGTAGGCAGTGTTAGCACAATATTATTCTGCCACGTGCCCGTGACGCTGAAGAAAGCAGCAACCAAGCAATCTTGTGCCCAGCAAGGAAAGCGAATACAGACTGCTATACCCTAACGGCGAGAATTGTCATCGATCGTCTGTACAAGTGAGAAGCTGCCAAGTGCCTCGGTTTTTATACGCTCATCTCAGTGCGCTCAAATATGCGCTTCGGGCATAAAGAATTTGTGGAACCGTCGGCGCCTTTCGGGAGACCGCGCTCAATGTAAGGGCGACCTGCTCTGTGTGCAACAAGACACTGATAGAGGCGATCCCCTTGAAGTGCGTGTGCCAGTACATTAATTTTAACATAGAGTGAACGTTCTGCCGCGCATACTAATATGTGTAAACAGTGTACCGGTTCCCGTATGCGCCAGAAAAATTCAATCAGGTTTTCAGCGCTTCCAGCGCTCACCCGGGCACCCCGGCGTTCCGATAAGACGTACTTCTCCACAAGTGCAATCCCGTTCTTTATTTAGTTATGTTTCTCGGATTTATTTATTTACTTATTTATTTATTTTTACAGTGATGCTCTTTAAGATGTATTCCTTACACAATGGTGCGACCGGGTAAAACTTCACTGATTCTCTTACCAAGGAACACCTGTGCAATGCTCACAATAGCCCCACTCAATCCTTGCGAGACCACGTGATAACCATGACGTCACCACGCACTCCGCTGATCCTCTTATCAAGGAACACCTGTCATAGCTCATAACAGCCTCACTAAATCCTTGCGAAACCACGTGATAACCATGACGCCATCACGCACTCCGCTAAGCCTAACCCATATGACCAAACACTAGTGCGCAACCGTCTCGCTGCGCTCGATTTCGCCAAGCCGCGCTGATCCATATATATATATATATATATATATATATATTGTCACGTGGTTGTGAAACAAGCAGCACTCGAGACGAAGCACTCAGGACACAATGGGATGCCAGGCGAACTGTTTATTGGGCGAACTTGTGCCCAGCAAAACAAGGCCAATCACAATTCACAGCAACAGCGGCGTGAAAAGTCGTCGGTCGCCGGAAAGACTGACAAGCGGCGTAATGCGTCGGCTTTTATACACGCGTCATAACGCGTTCTCGCATTATCTCTGGAGTTCCAGAATTCACTGAAATGTGTGCGTCAAGCATGCAAAGTCTCAAGAATGGTCGACACGGTTCCATAAGTGGCATGCGAGACAAACGCGGCCTGCGTTGCACGTAACAGAAAGTGATAACAGCGCTCGTCGCAAACAAACAAAACGTGCGCGCGTGCCACTAGGAAGTGATAACGGCTTCACACTGAAACCAAAACAACCGCTCGTGTCAAGATATATATATATATATATATATATATAGGCCCCCGTGTTCGCCCAAGCCCTGCTAACTGCGTCACATGAAAAGGAAAATTTGCATCGACCAGTTTGTAGCGCAAGGCTACAAACGGGTGCATGCTAATTTTGCCTGTTATAACACGTTATCTACCTTGCGGCTTTCCGCAGAACTCATTTTCCATAACTACGTAAAAGGCCCGAAATTTGGTTTAACGGTGTCGAACCTTCAATTTGACTTCTCGGTGTTCTTAACGAACGAGGCGGTTTGTACTAAATGTGGATGGGACCCGGAGTGCCGTTCTCTCGCCACTGCCTGGCCAAAGATGGTGCCGGCGCCTCAAGCAGCCGCGCACAAGGAAGCACAACGCGCTGCCGAGCGACAGAGTGGTAGGCGTCCTCGAGCCGACGACGGATTTCTAGCGAGTGATGCCGCAGGTAAATGCCCGCGAAAAGGGCAGGACCTAGTGTAGGCCGAGGAAGTCAGCCTTGTCAAACACCAAAGCGGGCAGCTATGCTGTGCTTAAACCAGCTACGACTTAGTGTAAGCTCCGCAATTTTTTAGGGACGAAGCTGCTTAAGGTTTGGGTCTGTCCGTCCGTTGTTCCTAGTAGAGCGTTACCTACTAGGAACGCGCTACTAGGAGGGCGCGTGCCTCGGCGCGCGAGCTCTCTCACTCTTCCATCTTCTGTCTTGTGAGAGAGAGAGAGACAGAGAGGGCGAAAGGCGCGCGTTGACTATGGAAACGCTCTTTCTTCGATGAACGCGCTACCAGCTCGCAAAGAAGGAGAACGCGCCCTCACCCGCGAGAGACAAGCTTGACGCAGGCAGCGTCTTCTAGCGAGTTTCTTGATTAAAAATCACCGACTGCTCGCGCTGGAGAACCGTTCACCGGTCAACCATATATATATATATATATATAAGTCACTGGATTTTCACTTGCAATGAAGTGCCGGTGGGAGATTTCACTTGTGCGTAGTTTACCCATAAGATTTGGTAGCGTGCGCGTTAACTAAATTAATCCGGAATCGCCACGATCTACGATGAACCTCCCGAGCTTCGCCCACTCATCATCATTCACTCCGTGGATATGCTGTGAATTATTTATTTATTTATTTATTTATTTATTTAAAGCGCTTGTGGCCCTGTAAGTTACTACAGGCCCACATGGTCTTTCATTACTGCAGGCTTGGTAAAGATTATATGGGAAAGGTAGGAAAGTCCATATAATACACACAAAGGAGAAATTATATGCGTTAAACTCGTCTCAGTACATTAAAAATACTTCAGATTCTGATACTATATATGAACCATGCGCAAAAAAAATCGCATCCCAAGTAATAATGAAAAATAAATTGACGATAGAAGTTGATGATGATGATGATTGTGGTTCGGTTAGGAAAAGACGCTAATTTCTGCAGCCCATGTAGGGAGCACGGCTAAGCGTCCGTGGGGGTGGGGGAAAGGGAGTGAAAGAGATAGAGAGGAGAGAAAGGCCGCAGTGGAGGGCTCCGGAAATTTAGACCACCTGGGGTTCTTTAACGTACACTGACAACGCACGGTACACGGGCCTCTAGCATTTTCGCCTCCATCGAAAATGCGACCGCCTCGGCCGGGATCGAACCCGCGTATTTTGGCTGGTAGCCGAGTACCGTAACCACTACACCACCGCGGCGGACTGTTGAAGTCACTACTGGTGAGAAGGAACAAATCCATGCATCTTCACGAAGTGAACCATGGCGACTGGGCGAAGCACTGGCGATCGTTCAGTGTTACTGTAAATCACCCGTGACATTACCCACTCATGTATGTAAATGAGTGACAAGGCATGTGTATGTTTACACACGCGTTGTAATTTATGCTTCTGATCTTTATGAGTTTCATGCTTTCCCCCGTCATAGATCGTGCCGAGTTCCGGATTACTTTTAGTTAAAGCGCACGCTCCGAATCCTTATGGTTCAACTACGCACAACAGCAATCTCCCACAGGCACTACATTGCAGGTCGAGATCGAGTGTCTATATATAAAGGGTGGCTGGTGAACGGTTGTGCAGCGCGAGCAGTCGGTTTTTTCAATCAAGAAACTCACTAGCAGATGCTGCCTGCGTCAGCATTCTCTTCTGCTGGCGAGGGCGCATTCTTATTCCTTGCGAGCTGGTAAAAAGCGTTCATCGCACAAACAGCGTTTCCATCAAGGAGGTTTAAAAAGAAATTTGCTTGGTTTCCATAGTCAACAAGCGCCGTTCGCTCTCTCTCACTAGAGTTACTGTATATGCTCCCTATATGTTCCCCAAGGGGAACATATACAGTAACTCTATCTCTCACGAGACGCATCGCCCTGTAACGGCCGCAACTGTAATTAGATGGCTACGCCTGGTGTACGCCGCAAGCTCGGCCCTAAGGTGCTTCGCCCCTAAAAGAGAGTACGATGTCAAAAACCATGCGCGCAAGTGATTGCGCACACAGCCGATTGACCCAACCAAGAACTACCAAATGACACTACACAACCGAATGAGACTACTAAATGCTGGCGGTATGTGCAGTTATAGTGCCTAGATATTTCTAGGCACTGTAGTGCAGTAACTGACTGCGGAAATTTCACTGGGGCAGCTCCGGTTACCCTCCGTTTTATTAGGCAACTAAAGAGGCGTATGCGGCGCGAATGTACCGACTAAGCAAATGCGTCAGTATTGCCATAAATGCGCGGAAAGGTTAGATTGTTATGTAAAACACGGATCTGTGTGGTGAACCCTTCTCTATATTGATGAAATAACCGCAAGAGGGGGAAATGTCACGGCGTTTGGTGTACGTCTAGTGAGAAAAAGATTGCTTGATTTCTGAGGTATTGCATCCGTAAACGACGACATCATTGTGAGTGGCAGCTATAGTGACTTTGGAAATTTCGACCACCTGGGGTTCTTCGCTGAGATAGCACAATAAACGGGCCTCAACACCTCGCCTCCAGTGAAATGCAGCCGCAGCTGCTCGGATTCAGTCTCGCGACCTTAGGTGCGATAACCACTGTCGTGGGGCACTCGTGAAAGCTTCATTATTGTTGCATTAAAGCGGTGCCATATGAATCATCTGACTCCTACCGTGCACCAGTACGCCCAGTCAAATCGATTGTCTACCAGCGTATTGGCTGAAAGCTGAAAGAACTGAAACAGCACTGATTTCTTGCAATTAGACAAGCAGTTTCACTCTTCACCTACCTTCACCTGTGACGGTAACGTTGTTGATATAGGTAACCTTCTGGCCGCGCACTATCCATGGAGTGAAAATGTGCAAGCTCACTAAAAAACACAAAGAAAATAAAGGCATCCTCGCAGCTGCGGGGGTGCTCACTCCCCAAATAATACCACGGAACGTTTGCGATATCGATATATATGCGTTCTCTACTTACAAGTTGAGCAGAGAACAGGACTGTGACACGTGGAACCAAGTTGGCGCACGTAAGCACTGTTTAGCGCAGTAAGCTTCCTCGCCCAATAAGAGAGGAGAGATTCAGTGACGTAGACTGGCCTTTCCGCCGCAGCATTTGATAACCTCGCAGCTGCCTCCGAGTAGAAAGCTTGCGAGCACTCCGTGATTTCCATTTCCACTGAAAAGGACATTCAACATCAGTGGAGCTGAGTAGAGCACGAAGACACAAGGCAACCTTTAAAGAAGTTGCATTTGTCTTTGCATTCATCTTTCGACATACCTGACCGAAGCTTGAACCTATGCGACCGAAGTTATAATAGAGTAGGATTGAAGTAGAGGGGAAAGGGCGCTACATAGTCGATGTAAAGGCACATTCCGAGGCACATACAGGGCTGGAAAAAAACTCATGGTGCCTGTTTGCATTAAGAGGACAATTATGCGCCTTTCGACGCAACTACGGTGGTCATCCTAGAGCAAATAGTTTAGCTCTTATGACTACGCTGCTGCTTCCATTTTTGTAAATTCCAGTACTTGCGGATTGTTATACCTTGTATGCAACGTCTAGTTGTGTAGCATCGTAGGGTAAGGCCTAATAATATTCTGGTATATACAGGCAAATTTACCCCGTCTCTGTGGTCTTATCACGCCACGGCCATCGATCCGAAAGTCGCGGCATCGAATCCCGGCCGCGGCGGTTGCTCTTCGATGGAGGCGATACGTTGAATTTCGCGGTGTCAGCGCCCGTTAAAGTGGTACTAAAGTGAAAAAATTGCCTCACATATGCTTGCATGGCCGCAAATGCTGTCTAAAGGCGATAGTCTTCTGCCGCTCATGATAAGGAACAACCTCTCTTCTTCACCTCCCACCGCTGCCACCAACTGTTGTTCGAAACGCAAACGTGTCGAACAAACGCAAACCTTCGAAACGCAAACCTTCGAGCAAACGCAAACCTTCGAGCAAACGCAAACCTTCGAAAAGCGTTGGGTGGGCCCCGCAGTGTTCTCCAGGCGTTTCCCAAAGCCTCGGACTACAACGAAGTGCGAGTGTGCTTGAGGCAAACCCGGACCAGCCCATCACCTTTGCTGCTTCGCTAGCCTTACGCAACTAATGGAAGCTTCACAGTTTTTCTCATATCAGTAGGTTATCTTCTCAAGATACCAAAAACATCAATCTAACGGTAAGAAGACCCTAGAAGACGCGCAGAAAGAAAATACGGAAGGCAACCTCGCTTTGAACTTCCAGCACCACATCGCTTGAGGTCACAGAGTTTTGATGGCGTCTGCTAAGGCCTATATAATTGTTTATCGGTAAGAAAGACATAAATCGTGGTCCACGAGAGCTATAGATTTAACACCGGGAGATTATATCATTTTTTTCTGCGAATTATGTGAGAATGGTAAAAAATAAAAGCGGGCTCCTGACCTCAATAGGTTTCGAAGTTTCGGCGACAGTGTCGAGACTAAAGCGTGGACATTCTTTTCAAGTTTAGGATTAAACATACAATGTTAAAATTTACGTTTTTCGAATTACATAAATACAAGTTATCACGCTAAACAACTTCACATTTTCAATTTAAAGCAACTTTAAAGTAATATAAACTACCGGGCCCTTCACTTCGACATCTCTGATAACGATGTCATGGTTTTGGGGTGTTAGAACCCCAGAAATTATAATTATTATACAGGCTAATTCTCCCCTCGTGTCTACCCATATCAGATGCAAGTGCAAGAAGCGATTTGTGAAGTTTTAAGAGTCTTTCGCAATGTCGTTGCACCCTGTCATGGACCATCAAGAATTTTGAAGTCTGTCTGCATGAAAAGGACAGAAGTTCAATGAACAAACGTGCATTTTGTATGACAAGCGTTATTTTGATCATACAGGGACTGCCGAGTTGACCTTAGCCTTCACTTAAGTATCTTTTACAGAGCTAGCCCCTACAGTGCTTGGTGCGATTTTGGTTGACCGAGGTGAACCGTTTTGTTAGGTAGTGTAGGTTGTTGGTTAACTTTAGTATGATAGGCCCATGCGGACATAGTGAATGCTCGTGGAAGCGGCACGTGAGTCATTTTATTTATTTATTTATTCCCTTCTTTCTCTTTTTCTTACATACGCTCATAATATGACCAGTCACACATCCTGACCCATAGCTACACATCCAGTCCGGTATGCAGCTACCTTTGAAATAACGGGAAAATGACAGTTAAGTGATGGTTAAATGAACAAACCAGAATGTATAGCATATAAAAAGGAAGAAGGGACAATATGAAGAGCGGACGTGGGCCAACTTCCCGCTAACGATTTATTGCAACCGGCGAGCACATATAATCAAGCAGGGGCCACTGCAAACGGAAACACGGAAAGGTGAGCCGTCATTTCACTTCTATGGCAAGAGGTGTGCTATACTGGTGTACCCTAATTGACCACTTAAGTACTTCCGTCACGGAGGTAGGTGTCAAAAAGAAAAAGAACAGACATTTGGCCGAGATAAATCACCACACTCTAGGATTTCAACCCACAACTTCGAATTTTGGGTTATGATACGAGGGTAGGAGATGGAGGCTTTAATGATCACACCAACGATGCATTGGAGGTGTACGGGTGAACAAACTGGCGTTATAGTATCGCCACAGCGCTTTACAATTTTCATATAACCGCTGTCCCGTTAAGGCAGCGGTGTTTAACAAGCAAAGTTACCTTCATATTAACATCCGCCTCCGTTTCACTGCAATCTTTGCTCGCAGCTGTGGTAACACCATCTAGGATAGATGAAGCGAAGAAGCACGTTGTCATACTAAGCGGCGCCGGTAGTTAGCCCTTCGGTACTGTCTGCGCTATTATCGCAACGGAGCTTATCGGCGTCTTTCCAACGCTTTCCTTAGACTACGCCCAACGTTGAACTACGTCTGCCAAATATTTTGTCTTGTGTGGCATAAAGGGCAGCCAGGTATGATGAGACGCCTTATGTTCCGGGAAGACGGCTGTCGGCAGGCAAATAATGCGCCCTTTCTTGTATCGGACTTTGTGCTCAAAAAAAGATCCTCCAACGGCTTAAACTCCTCAGGACCTTAATAAAGTTCTTGACTGACTGACTTTCAAAGAGTTCCCTTTCACTTGCAAGATTTTATCGTTCGCGGGCACTCCTGATTTACGGCAAGATTGCGCAGGACTGCACTGCGGTGTCTCCGGAAAAATATGAGTCGCTCGAGAAGTTTCGCCTTCGACACTACTCAGGGATCCTCGAGATCCCTAAGCAGCGTCGAGGTGCCGCTGACCTCGCTCGTGTCTACCTGTATAGAGTACCCACACACCTGTCGTCCCTCGATTCGCCTGATTGCCGCTTCTACAGCTCCGCAAAAAACAGATTTCATTTTCGTGCTATATCGTTCGATCACTTTGACAGAAGGCTCAACCGAGTTTTCTGCGTTGCATGTGCACTGTATTACTGCACTCTATTACTGCACTGTAATCTGCCCTGTATTATTTTTGGACACAACACAAACACTGATTGACTCATTGAAAATGCTGATTTCATGCTGACAGATTCCTCGCCTTCCCTCGATACCTGTGCTCTTTGGAGAATTTCCCTCGTTGTCTTAGTTACATGGCGATAGATAACAACAATTTTGTTTAAAAGAAGATAGCACTGTGTCACATTTACTACAATGAGCATCGGGTTGGCCGTCCATTGCGGTACTCCTTACCTGATTACTATGCTCTGCCAGATGCACGTTCAGACGTCCGTCAGTCTGGCCAATCTATACTTTCCTCATGAGAGTGGAAACATGTACGCAACGCGTCGTGTATAAGGTGCGTGCAAATGAGTATAGTAACCAAAGCTCTCATATGGGATCTCGGTCGCACAACTCAAAGCGCGATGTGTTTTGGATGATTGATCGCTTGCAAGAATTTTTATTGTCACAGCGAATATCAGCGGGAGATGATTCGGAGCTCACCACGAAACATAATGTTGCTGGGTGCTTGCGCCGCTAAACTATGCGAGCACGTCGTAAGATGTTTGGTAATTCTGTCATTCACTCCTGTCTAATGGCTTCATCTCACCTCGTGCAGTTGTAGTTTGGAAAAGACGCCAGCAGGAGGTGAGCGAAGATTCGAAGGTTTTCAATGTCAGTCAAAACTTGTAAATCTAATATTCCTATTCGAAACAAAAATTGTAGCATTGGAACAATCTCCATTCCCCGTAGCGACTATAATATTCAAGAAGCGCAAATAAGCGTGACTGATATCCCTGTTCCAATATGGCACTTTGTCGGCAAATTCATCACGTGATACACCCATGTTTTGACAGGGGGGTATCACGTGAACCTACTAGTCATTAAGAAATGTGACACTTGTCAGTTTTCAGAAAACACGTGACATACGCCCAGCTTTGCTGCGCTCTCCGAAGGATAGACTATGCGTGCACCGACGGCGTTAATATTCTTTCGCTCTAGGCGACGCTGTTGTATATCCCTGTTTAATAGCTTCCCAACGGTCATTAAACATTAAAAAACGGTTAGCACTCCAAATTTCATCACGTCGTGTCGGAACTCTTTTATGAACCTTTTGCTCGTTCTGTTGTTCTGTACATTAAATTTTCTAACGCACGGTTCCTTGCTTTAAAACCACCCTCTTTGAACAAGCTGTCGCGCCATAGCTGCGTTTTTTTTAATAAATGTAATTTAAGAAGAGGTTGGTGCCCATGTGCGGCGCCGGCTACTACTTTTCTCTTGCAGGGTGGCTTACATCACAAAGCTACGTACTGTTCATCAAAGTTCATCAATACAATCACTCGGGCACGGACACACATATCACATCACATAACATCACACACGTAGGGTCGCTGTTCCACTACAACTGTCCATTAAACAAGAAATTCATAGGTTACCAATGTTCACACAGCAGTACCGTCCACACTGTCAAGTTCAACATGATCACATAGCGCATACTGATTGTATACTGTCTCTTAATTGCTAGTGACAAACATAGCATCAAGTAGAAGATACAAGAAATATGTACCCCTAGTGGTTCATAATAATTGCGATGCATGCCCCAACTTGATGCAGTTTAATATTTTTCCGGTATCCTTGAGTCCTCTAGGAAGTTCACGAGTGCGCGCGCCGCGACGTACTGTAATTTCTGTGTAGGCCAAGGGCCCAGAATTTTCGCTAATGACAGTGGGCGTCTATCCAGATTATTTAATGCCTGTAGAAGTTTTTTGCGTGGGGCATGGTAATTTTTGCAATGAAGAGGAAGATGTTCTATGTCTTCTTCAGCCTCTTCACATGAGAAGGTGGCGCTGTCAGTTCTCCTTATCCTATAAAGGAAGCTCCTAGTATAGGCAGTACCTAGTCGTAACCTAGGAATTACTGTTTCCACAGATCGGTTAATCCCAAACGGAATAGGAAACGTCATTCCAGGATCTATATTGAACAATCGCGAGTTTTGTGCACCATCTAAAAACCAAGTTTCCTCGGACAAGCGTTTGCATAGTCCGTTCAGATTACATCGTGCATCACTGGCCGTTAGAGGTAAGAGTGACATATCGTTCTGTAGATGCGCTGCGCGGGCCATGCAATCCGCTGTGACATTTCCTGTGATTTCAGAGTGACTGGGAGTCCACTGAAAAATTATATCGTGGTCTAAATTTGTTGCTATTGCGTACGTTTTCTGTATTTCGTATGTCAACGGGCTGCTTGTTTTTCCAAGGCTTATTGCTTTCAAGCTGAGCAATGACGCCTGCGAGTCACTCAGAACAACCCATCGAAGAGGCCCCGACTGGTGACATATGAAACGTATTGCGTAAAGTTCTGCCGTTGTGCATGTTGTAGAATGACCGAGCTTATAAGCTTTTTACTCTTGGTATGCAGGTATGACGTACGCCGATGTAGAGGTTCGCTTCAAACATGACCCATCGGTGTAGACGTGAATACGGTCCACATATGTAGTGTAAAGATGCGATAAGGTTAATTGCTTTATCGCAATTATCGGCACGTCACACTTCCGAGCTATTCCTGGAATCGAAGTGACGATTTCTGGAATCGCTAGTTGCCATGGGGGATGATTCGTGCTTGCAGGCCAATATTCGTGTACCAGGAATAAGTTTTTGCACTGCAGTACAGATTCATGCATTCGTGCGCCTGTTCTTTCATGAAGAGCTCGGCATAGTGGATGATTAGCGTGTTGCGTAGCCAACCGGAAGTAGTGGCGGCAAGTTTCTGTAAATCTGTCAGCAGAAAAATTTGGCTGATGGGACTCGGCGATTACCAAGGCGCTGGCAGATGCGCGCGGTACGCCTAGACATACACGCAGGCTTCTGGCCATTAATCTTTGAAATGTATCTTCTAAACAGCGAGATATGCCATGTAACGCAGGAGCAGAGTATGCTATTCTTGGCTGCATGAATGCGTAACAAAGATGCGTTCTTGCCTACTTAGTTTTAATCTTAGTTCGATACTTTCTAGAAATGTGTCACCAGTAACTAGTTGGAGAAGCTAGAAGTCGCGGAATTCACTAGAGGCCACGACGGCCGCTTATTGCGGGGAGCGAATTGCAAAAAAAAACCGTGTTCTTTAGGTCGTGCTAGAGTAATCCAATTGGTCCAAATTACCCCGGAGCTCTCCACTGCAGGACGTGCCTCATATTCGTATTGGATTATGCCTGACCACACCCTTCCCTACTGAAGCGGTCCGTCCCGAATTCCAATGATTCGATATGGTTCAATAGAAAGTACGCATATGCCCGAATATCTGTTGTATATTAGCCACAAATTCCCATATTGATAAAACGGTAACATATGAAATCGTTGGAACAATTGGAACGGCCACAAGGAACGTCCGCCTAGGTGAATCACATATTATTATTATTGATTGATTTGTGCGGTTTAACGTCCCAAAACCAGCTCTGATTATGAGAGACCCCGTAGTGGAGGTCTCCGGAAATTTCGACCACCTGGGGTTCTTTAACGTGCACTGACATCGCACAGCACAGGGGCCTCAACATTTCGCCTCCATCGAAATGCAGCCACCGCGGCCGGGATTCGATCCCGCGAACTTCGGATCAGCAGCCGAGTGCCATAACCACTAGACCACCGTGGCGGGGCATATTATTATTATTATTATTATTATTATTATTATTATTATTATTATTATTATTATTATTGTTGTTGTTGTTGTTGTTGTTGTTGTTGTTGTTGTTGTTGTTGTTGTTGTTGTTGTTGTTGTATTATCAGTCATTAACAATTTTCTGTAGTTCACTACCACCGTCATTGCTGAAGGCCATTGAGTCGAATGCTTCTTCATGCTGTATGAAAATCACGATCACTAGGTTCTTATACTATACAAATATTTCAACTGTTTGAATCATAGCATGGTAGGGATTCATGCCGGAATATTCTTTCTTGAAGCCAGCACGATCTCTACGGTAAATCTCCACCGGGGCGCCTGCTTCCACAAGCGTTTGGTGTGTGCGACACCCCGAATTCGAGCCAAACGGCGGGATTTCAACTCCTACCTACGTGTCGCCGTGCGTGGCCTAGCCTGCTACGGGGAAAAGGGGAGCCTGGGCGTTTAACAATTGCCGGGTTGATTGCACCCTTAAGGCCTCCCGGCGGATGCCATACGCCCGTTTGATCTGTGCTTCCTGTACACTGTACCCCCCGACTGACCCGTCAGGGTAAATTGGTAGTCGCCTATTCCTATTTCTCTTTCCCTAGATCTTCTTTCTCTTTGTTTCAGTCTCTCCTGGCCTCTCCTTACCGTGTGTGCTAATCCAACCTTGAGAATGCCATATTAGGTTATAGTGATAACGTACAAGTTGCGCCATGCAGACTGTAGTCAAGCTCTGCCGCGCCCTCATGTTGGGCTGCATGGTGAGCGATTGGCGCTGTTGTCGAACAGCTACTCTTTTTCATGGCTTCGCAAGCACTTTTTTTGTTTTTGATTGTCCTTTTAAAAGAGGCTGCGCAAAGGAACCTTTGAATTCACTTTCCAGAACTTAAAGCTGAGACCTTATGGGTAGAAATTTCTGAGTGTAGATTCCAAACAAGGAACTACATATGCTCCCTTCTTCCGCCTGTAGCAACGTAGTCCCCTGCGTTTTACCTCGTCGTCCCAAATGCAAAGGTTCACGTCAACTGAACCCATAAAGGTTATTCATGGTGACTTGTACACATTGACACCACGTTTTAATGCACGTTGTGCAAAATTTATCTGTAGTTTGTTGAACAATCATTGGCCAACCCTACTGGACACAGCTTCTGGTTGAGCAGAAACGTTCTTCTTTCAGTCAATCATTCCTCGGCTATCATTTCGCTCATTGCAGGATCTATGACTAAATCATGCCCACTTGCTTACTCTGCTCGTCGTAAGATGACCACTTACTTCCTCATACTAAGCTTGTTTGCTTGGCCGTGAGCGATCCTTTCCTTATAAGGAACTCGTCCAAATCACCGATCTCCTCAAAGACGATCCTCGCCAAAGCTACCAAGCATTCTCAAGAGACATCAGCCTCATATTATTCAATCTCGCACAGTAGTTTACATCGACCATCCGTGTATTCGGCGGCACTCGCTTTCAAAACGTAGCATCAATCTGAACGACTTATTTGAACAGCGCAGCTGTTCATAGTTGGCTATTGAGCGCCTGTCGCGCGTCATGCAGAAGAGAACCGCTCTTGGCTTCCACCCTCCAACCACTGCCACGCGCGACCTACTCTTGCCTTCACTCCACAAACTGCTACAGCATATCGATCATCTGCAGTAAAATGTTATGTGGGGTTGAACGTCCCGAAACCATACCTGACTATGAGAGACGCGGTAGTGGTGGGCTCCGGAAATTTTGACCACCTGGGGTTCTTTAACGTGCACTGACATCGCACAGGCACACGGGCCTCAACATTTCGCCTCCATCGAAATGCAGCCGCCGCGGCCGGGATTCGATCCCGCGACCTTCGGATCTGCAGCAGAGTGCCATACCCACTAGACCACCGTGGCGGGGCAGCTGAGTCAGGGGTATTATGTTCACTATGACTATCATGTAGCACTGTCATTATCGATATCGCTATCATGCAGCAGCAGGCTGAGGGAAAAAGTTTTGTGCACGAAATGCGCACGAAAGGCATGCATGCCTTGGCTGGAGCCAGTTGTTCGAAAATGCAGTGTTTGGGACGTTGCTGTTGTTATCGACGCTGAAAAGATGCGGTGTGGTACTGGGCTGCTTTTCTCATTTTTGGAATGATGAAACAAAGCTAGGTACTAGTGCTTCACCAATTATTTCCGGTGATACTTGGAACCAACGTGTCGCGCTATAAGTGCAGCACCTAGATTACAGTTGGCGAGTAGACGTATAGCTTAGTGCAGATGTCTCCTGACCATTCGACGCTCTTCTCAACTTTGTTAATATGAGCCGCAAAGTTCACCCACTAATGTCAACAACACACTCACCCACTTTCTGTGTAAATGCTCGCTAATGACATTTAAGCCCACAAGTGGAATAATTATTTCCTACCACTTGACCCACGGGCACGTTTGCAAGCAATTTACTTTTCGTTGTAGCTGAAATAAGTTCTCCTGAAGTTTTAGGTGCGGTGAATTTAGATAAGTCATCCAAAAGGTAAAGAACCTCAGCTGTTTTATATAAGTCCTCCTGACAGATTACATGCAAAGTTTATGGTACTCTATGCTAGCTGCAAAAGAAAGGAACGTGTAATGGTGGGGCATCGGGTGATAGTAGCAGTCGTAGCATCGCGAATGCTCTGCGATGGTACTCTACATTATTTTGGTCAACTCAGGTTTTTATTACCACGTTCATTTCGGCACGTAATTAGATTAATTTTTCGCCCCAGTCAGTGTTCTGCCAATGCTTCACTGCACCTGAGAGACCGAGGCACCGCAAAAGAAAGACATTCTCATTATTGCAGCCGTCGCAGCCGTCGCAGCCGGGATCAGATTACGCGATCTCCGGATCAGCGCCCGAGTACCGTAGCCACTAGACCACCGTGGCGCGGCTCCCATGGACAACTACGCAACGCGAAATGCCGCTGGCTTAAATTTCTTTTGTGTTCCGCGAAGCGTGGTTTCATTTTCCTGTCGTCTCTTTATTTTGCAGCATAGCTTAGCTTACTTTTGCGCCACGCACTGAAATGTCACGGTGTTTCGACTACGCTCTTGAGCAATCGCCTTTGATCACTGGCATCATCCAGGCCATGACTCGTCCACAGCCTGGATGGAAGAAAGCCGCTCATTTGCTCATTCTTTTCATGTCCAACAGGACGATTGAAGTTGTCGCTGAAGAAGTAGTGGTCGGGTGATAGTAATGGCGACGCCACCTATAACTAGGTGGGTCTAGGGAGCGCACCACTGGCACCTCGGCATACCGACGACAGTTGCCTGTTGCTATTTTGCGCACTCCGCTGTAGCCAAAAATCAAATTAAAATTGTTGTCCTTTCGTTTGTTAGTGACACATGTACAGCGATAATCTGTTTCTCAATCATCTGTCTCGTCAAGTTGCAGAAGAGGTGACAGTTTGGATGAGCATGGATGAGCTGATGTAGGAACAAAAATACAGAGGAACTCATATGTTACTGTCTTTATTGTCGTATTAGTGCATGGCACAGCTTGGAAGTGTTTTTATGTACACTGCCATGTTTTTCTTTCTTTGTCTTGTCTTTCAGACTCCTCACTTTTGAAAGAACGTTTTCAAGGCGCCCGCTGTAGAAAACAACGGTGAGATCATGAAGGCGACGATCAAGGACGGTATTGTGCACTCGCCGTGTCCTAAAGTTGACATACCTTCGTGCTCCGTCTACACAGCTATGAAAGAATTCCTATCGGCATACCCTGAAGGAGTGGCACTGGTGAGTGGCAGAGGTCTTCTGGAGTTGACTGAATCTCAGATATCTGCTATGATCTTTAGACATAGCGGTACGGGAAGCATACCTTAGGGTCATCGCCACTACCTGTTGGTTATGGCAATGACCCTAAGGTATGCTTCCCGTACCGCTAAGTCTAAAGATCATAGTATATGTGGACAGTACACATTTATACAGTCCACATTAGGCGACATGTTGATGCGGCCTAAATGGAAGCAAGGTATGAGCAATGTACAGGGTAGGTTGGGAGGAAATCGGGGCTGAAGTGACGAGAAATTGCAGAGCAGATAGTGTCGATGGAACCAATATTTGTAAAAGGAGTCTGCCTCGGTGACCTTCTGCAAAACTTCTCACTCGAAAATTTTCACAACTTACAAAAAGTTTCATGTCCCTGCCGCCTTAGTTATACAACCATGCGTTAACACTGGACATACCGTTGTATGTCCTGCGCATAGTAACGGGCAAAGAGTCACTGGACTGACCATTCAGTTGTGTACTGCTGACTGGCCCTCCATCAAGGCCAGGGTGTGCAATTTTTCGCGCGAACTCTACGTACATCTTCCAGGCAAACGAGGGGCTGGACGTTTCTTAGTCATCTCATTCAGAAACTTGTGGGCAAGTGAGTGAAAGTTACTTTCCTTGAAGGGACCTACAACCACTTTTTATTGTACCTAGGGTACCTGTCATCTTTATTTCAATGGAAACTGTTCAGATTGTCCAATCAGGCAATGGCAGCATGACACATTGTTTATCAGAATTTTTCGCCTATAGAGCCTATGGAGCAAACGGTGGCCGAAGCCGTCGGCTGGGTTTGCGTCAGGTTTTGCCACGACTGAGCGCGTGCGCGCAACATCTGGGAGATGCTGAGCGCCTGCTGCGCTGTTAAGATCAGGTTTTCGGTTGCCGTGAAGGCAGCGCCGCTTCTCAGCGTCAAATCCTGTCGCTGCGTAAAAAGTCAATAATGAAACCGCGATGCGGTTCTGGGTTCCGAGTGCAACTTTATGCCCAAGTTATGGTCGTATGGACAGCAGCGGGAAACAGTGAACAATTTAAAGCCTCCAGTACGGAGTACGAAAGCTTCACCACAGCTACATACGCCGAGTTTCAATAGCCGCGATTTCAGTTGTCGGTGCCTTTAGAACGCGTTTTTTTTTTGCACCGCACGCTGTTATGGGGTCGTTATAGTGGCGGAAATTGGCGTGCAATTTAACCCTGCTAATAGGAGTGGTGCTGTGCATCCTTGGCTCTGGCTCTGACCGCATGGTTGCTCATTTTGCGTTCTCAGCCACAGCTACGACGTGGTAGGATTGGTGTTTCAGGGCAGTATACGTGTCAGGCGCCGCGTGTGGTTTCATGTAGCAGGATGAGGAGGAGGGGAAGACGAAGAAAAGTGGAGGATGGAGACGACGACAATGAAAGCGAGAAAGAAGCGGGATTAGGTGATGGTGATCAAGAAAAAGAGAAATAACATGGTGAAGAAGTAAAAGAGCAGCAGAGGATGACAGCGGCGAAGAAAGAGAGCAAGGCAATGAGAGAGAAGAGAGTAGAAAAAGAGAATCAAAAAGGGAACAAGAATACTGGAAGAAGAACAGGAACGGAAGAAAATCGAGAGAGAATAATGAGAGAGCACGTAGCAAAGTCTACCTGATGACATAATTGTGCTGCGTCCTCTGCCGGGCCTGACACACAGACGGGCATTTAACTTAATTGCATTCCTGAGGAACTAGCCGGTGGAGCCACGTTGGGGACCCTGGCTCGTCCCTGGCTGCTCTCATGTCGGAATTGGGAGGCGGGCAAGCCTCTCCCCTTTTTCACGGGTCCTCTGGATGGCCTTAGACTAGAACTTAATTTTTTTGCGACACAGTACAACTCGTCGTTCTTGCTGACGCTATCATGGCGGGCACCATAACCATCAACCTTCTTAATGAGTACAAGACACCAATCTTCCCAACAACCCCAGTCTAATCCACCTCTTTGACGGACTTACACCATCCTGTAGGCTTGGTTACTTATTAGGCATTATCTTATTTAGACGGAGGTCTCTTGTAGTACGAGGGTTCTAAAGCCCCGCGTTGTCACTGGCAGATTTGACACAAATGGGGCAAAAGATACGTCCCCGATGGGACGTATCTTTTGCCCCATTTGTGTCAATTCGTGGGTTCGGTTCCCACCGAAGGCAGGTTTGTCTTTTCGTCCACTTTAATTCCTTTCTACTTTCTCCACAATTACAATACCACAAGTAACTTCCCCTATGCTTTCCTAAGCTTCATTGTCTGTTTGCTCATTAAGTTGTTTCTAACAAATAAAAGAACGAGCCCTTGACCCCTTCCCTTTCGTTATTTCATAGCTTGGGCCTCGTTGCGGCAGACTTGGGCCTTAGGTAGCATGCGAGGGCTTATTGAGCAGCAGCCATCTCATCTAAGTTCACGTTCTACGTGACGCCTCCAGGCAAGAAAGTGTGTTCTACACACGCCGCCTTGGCCACGAGTGGCGCTGCCTAACACTCCCAGGATAATACGTACATAAATATACAATAAAGTGGACGGGGGGACGACCGCCTTCGTAGCTCAGTTGGTAGAGCATCGGACGCGACATCCGAAGGTCTTGGGTTCGGTTCCCACCGAAGGCAGGTTTGTCTTTTCATCGAATTTAAATCATTTCTACTTTCTCCACAATTACAATACCACAAGTAACTTCCCCTATGCTTTCCTAAGCTTCATTGTCTGTTTGCTCATTAAGTTGTTTCTAACAAATAAAAGAACGAGCCCATGACCCCTTCCCTTTCGTTGTCCCGGATGGGATGGCACACGTGTTTGAAATGGTGCGAGATTCGACGTGTAAAGCAGTTCCATTTTATATCTAGTTGGGTTAGACTAATTCCGGTGAGATAACTATAATCATATTAAAATGAGGCGGATTGAGGTGCAATGCGGCCTGCATAGGACACGAGGTTCGCTTTCGCTGTCCTTCGCGCTAGTGAAACTGACTCTCAATTTCTTTCTGCCATCATTGTCCGCATCTTCAATTGCCTGGAGTCATTCCAGTTTAAACATAAAATATGAAGGCTTATACTGATATATAAAGCGCCCCCTATTAGCAGTTATAACGCAGTGTGAGTGCGCAGTGCGCGTTTCTGTCTCGGAGGACGATTTCTGAGTCTGTGTACAGTACATTTGACAAATTCAGAGGTGCTGAATATTTCCTTCAACTTCCTTAGTGCGGTTTCAAAGCAAGCTGGTGTACCCATCGGAGCTAATAGCAGTATGCCTCGATATCACCGTCGTTGCATGTGTAGTGGGTATCTCGCTCTATCAGTGAAACCGTTCGTGTACCGCGCACGTTGTCGATACATAGAGGCGATCTCTACATTGTTTAATATAGGCCCATACTCATTATGGCGCTCTTATTAAGCTGTCCACTAGGTCCTCTGTCATGGCAAGTTTATTTAGTCATTTGATGACGTAATCGTTAAGCGTACGAGGAAGTACATTTTATCTTTGTGTTTCAGCTTATAATTACGACCACTATTACGTTCGAAATGCATGTTACCAAGAAAGCAAAGTTAGCGATTTTTTAGCCTTGTTGCGAAGTCGCGAAAACCGGCCCTAACGCCATAATGGGCGTGTTTCGACGCGCCAAGGAGGGAGTGACCCAGCAGGGCGTGGCAGCTAGGCGCCTTTGGAAAATGTTTCTTTCGCAGTTTCGGAAATCATCAAGACAGCCGTTTGCGACAGAACGCGATCAGCACACGAAGGGGCGACAGCACTTCATCTTATAACGCACCTTACACTACAGAAAAACAGCGAATATGTCGCAATGAGTAACAAGTACTAAATGTTGCCTCTTTCTATTGCAGCTAGATGAGAAGATGCGCCTCACATGTGGCGAGTTCTTTTCCCGCATGCGAAGATTCGCTGCGGGCTTCCAGGCTCATGGGGTCGGGCTTGGAGATCACGTCTGCGTGCACCTTGACAACAGCGTCGAGAACATGGTCGCCCTTTTGAGCGCTACTTTCACGGGGGCGTCGGTGCTGCTTTCGAATCCCATCCTCAACGAAAGTGAGTGTATTACATGAATTTCCTTGCACGGCCGGTCGCCTATCATTTTCGCATCTGCAGGATGGCACTTTACATGCGAATCTTTGGTTAATTTTTCGTTAGTAATAAATCTGTTACGGTAAATGTAACTTGCTACAGAAGTTTCTCATCTCGTCAACTCCGTTGGAATAGTGTATCGTTCCCTATAAATGTGTGCCCTACTCTCTGTTAGCGAGCTGTCAGACTGTGAATGTCAGTACGCACTTCAACAGCAGTGGCCCTTCGGGCGCTGTGATTTACGGCTGTACCGTACTACTGGCTGCCACTTCGATTGCGACATTTCTGGTCAATCAGAATGTCCTGTTGTGTGCTATTTCACAATGTTATTTACCATACGTACAAAAGTGCGTCGTTGAGACTGGAATGACAATCTTTAATGTTGCTCTTTGAGCGCGGAAGGTATGACGACAGCGCCCAAAGACGCGAAAGGTGCCGACATGTCGGTATTTCATTCGGTTTCGGCATATTGATCCTGAATTTCTTGATATTCTTTGACTATCTGAACTGCGCAAGAGAAACGCAGTGTGGTGGTAGCGTTTGTCAAGCTTCGCCGCTAAGAATAAAAACATGTGATACGCGCATATTGATAAAGTTTTCAACTAATGATATAGGTATGCTTTATTCAGGAAAAAGGTACACTTTACATAGAAAGGAACGTTGACTCTGAGTAAAAATGTATAGACTGCCCATAACATGGTCGATTTGCACAGCACTCACAGATATACCGGGTGGTGTTGCAGCGAACATTTTATGACATTTCCGAAAATAGACTTTTCGACCAAAAACAAAAACACAAACTTTCTGAAAGGACAACATTTCAAATTGGGCGTACATTAGAAATCGTGAGAAACATGTAATTTGCATAGTTAACCAAATAAGACGCTCTAATTAACGTTCCAATTAGCAGTATTCTTAGATTATTGTCAATTGCGACTGTTAGCCACAGCGACACGATGCCGTATCAATTTTTAAACCAACGAGAAAAGTCTAATTCGCCTGCAGCGGCGAAATATTAATGCACGGGCACCTCAAAACTCACCGCCGTGTAGTTTGCGGTGGTAACTAGGCTTGTTCTTGCACCGAGGGAATAGGTAAAGGAATTCGCTGGGTGCTGTCTATGCTGAGCGTCGAGGCTTTCTATCCACGTGGAAATATACCAGAAGGGCATATGGTAAATTTTGAATTTGCCACAACGATCTATGTTGCACGCCGCCAGCGGAGGTTTCATTCGCGCGTGACTTCCTGTGCTCTTCATGGGCTGTTTCGTTTTAGTGCGGAAAAACTCCGAGATGTTAATGCGCTACAGGGCCTTAGACCATGACCTTATTTTTTTTTTGTTTTATCTTGAAAGCTGACATGACACCGTCATCTTCGTAGGCAAAAACTCGTTATTGCCAACAGCCGCGAAATTTTTCTAATAAAGTGCGAATAATGATATGAACTACGCAGCTAATTAACTAGGATTTCTTGAGGTTTTTGCACATTGGCCGCAGTTTCTTTCTGAAGAGGATTTCATTGCTTCTCTACCAGCTTACATTTAAAATTTTTTTAGTGTTCGCCGGAACACCTTGCTTATGCAATGCGAATGAAGGTGCACAATGACGTGTATTGAACTTCGGGAGACTAGAATCAGAGGTGTCAAACAGACACAGGTGGTCAGCAGATGTGAAAGGTATGTTACGTGAGTATGTATCTCAAGCCAGCGGAGTCGTGATTGGGGCTGCACAAGGTCAGTAAAAACGTTGATAGCGGTTCCTCGTCGAATAAGTGCAGACAAGAAGTGCTCGTACGCCGCAGACCCCGTACCACCGAGCTATCTTGCCGATCTTGGCGCTATACTTGACGGACTGACCACGTTACTTCAGCCCATGAATGTAGCTAATTATTCTCACCCCTCATCCTTCTTACCGAGTCGACGCAAGCTGTCCACGATATGTATAGATTGTGCTCGACAACACTCTCGGACGGCACTGACCGCGGGGCTGTTTCTGGTGCCATGAAACGTCTGGTGCCATGAAGCATCCGGTGCCATGAAGTCGATTTCGAACTGCCCGGACGTAGGGGCATTCCTGATTACCAATCCTGACCTGGCAAACAAAAAAAAAATTTGCAAATAGCAGCGCAGGCGTCCTGATATCTTACCGCAATATTTTTTTTTTAATTACGTTGCCGAAATATATCAAAGTAGAATACTTATGGTGCAAATATTTGATGTAATTTTAGTGCACTTGACTATCGATTACGTTCCACGCATTTTGTTGGGCACACCTTCGAATTTAAAGACATTGTGTTAAGAAATCCCACACAGGGTAAAAGTTCGCTAAATCTGGTAATTTTTACGCAGCATAGCGCGTTTTCTGCTGCATACCGAACCTTCAAATAAATACCATATGCAAAATGTTGCATTTCTAATTACCGTGTACAAAGTAGAAGCGAAATATAGCTAAATCAACAAGGTTTCCCGACAGATCTCAATTCCAGCAATTAAAATAGAACAAAACACGGCCGCAATTTTCTTGAAAATTCTCATAGAATTACTACGCCCGGCAAAGCGTGGTCGCGACAATATGTGTCACCATTTGCACCATCCAGGAAATATATAAGATTACATTATCCAAAACAAAGACCTAGATGCGTCAAAACCACATGGTAGACGACAGGGCGCGTTCGCACAGTGTTGAAAAGCGCCAACTGTAGCACACGAAGGAATTCACGACGAAGCTGCCCCCCTTATGCAAGAGCAGAACACGCCTAGAAAGGAGCAATTTTTGGCTTGAGGAAATTACGTTCTTGATACACTACTTTCAACTGTGTTGCGTTCCGTCACTTCATTAAGGTCTTGGGTTGGCTAGCTGGTTCACAATTTAAGGGAGCGCACATTATACTCGTGTTTTACCGTCCCCTATTCTACGATATTCCCCCGTAAATTCAGTCTTTATCCTTGCTCAATCGCTCGTGTGTAAGTCACGTTTACCTAACGGATGTGATGATACCACAGCTTCGCCTAGTGTCGTCTATGCGTCGTGTTTTCATTTCATTGCTTCCGTTTTTTTATATACTGCTATAGAAATTCCATGGGCACCTGAACGGGGTTTCTGCCGTCAGCGTCGCATGGCGCGGTAATGCCCCCTGTATATACAAATACATAAATATAAATCAAAACCTCTGAAACAAAAACAACCTAAAGATAATTTTTTGGCCGGACGCTCGGGCTGGGGGTCGAACACGCAATTTCTCGGTACGCAGACCTGCATCTCATATAACTCGGCCATAGGTTCGTCTCTTGTTACAGCGCATGAGGCAAGGCACTCATATGCAGCCCTCGACGCCGGCAGAACGCGAGAATACCCCAGCTGTCTTTTGCCGAGGAGGCACTTGTCTACACGTAGCTCACGAGAGGACGCCTTGCTCTTGGCGCATTATTCACGTGGGTCTCAGATGGTGCTTCTGCTGCGTAGCAGTGCGTCGATCGGACGGCCGGTCGTAGTCCGGAGAAAAGTCCGGCTGCATGCGGATCCACTCTCCACAAGCGGAAACAACGTGCAAATGTGCGTTTGTCACACTACAGCTCAACGTCGAAAAGGATCACGCAGTTAGATTGCACAAGGCGGAAGCAAAGTCGCCACTAATGCTGCTAGTCTTACTCCATATAATACTGCATTGGTTGCTATTCATTACTTCTCTCGCACTTCTGGCGTAAGACCTTTCTTTTGTCTTGCAGGTGAGCTACTCTTTCAAGTGGACCACGCCGACGCAACTCATGTCTTGACCTCTCCACAGTACGCCGCCAAGGTCGCTCCAGTAAAGGAGAAAACAAAAGTTAAGGTATACCAACTACACTGCGCGGTCCCGCGCGAGCATTGACGCACCGCGCAGATAGTGGCCTATTCGGGGCCGTGGAAGAGCAATGCTAAACACATGAACGTGGAGAGTACCCTTATCGTTGAAGAGCCTTCACTCATGCTACGCTTCGACAGCAGGGAAAAGACATGGCCAACCTGAGTTGCGGGACCCTCTCATATTGATAATTGCAATGCGATTTCGCTTTTTTGCTACGCGATAAAGCGACTGAGGTTCCCTTGCATTTATTAAATGGGACTCGCAAACCTTTGTTGACCTATTGTGGACGAAGAGCTTCCTCTGAAATGCATACACGCTTTTGAAGCTGCGTCCTTGCTCTTTTTCCCTATGTTTCCGCTATGTCTTTCAGGGTTTGTTCGTAATTGGTGGCTCCGTTCCTGGCTTTGTTCCCGTGTCTGGCTTCGCTGAACTGGACGACACCATCTCTAAGGAAGTCGACATTGTACATCCCAAGGAGACCACGGTCGCGCTCTTTTACTCATCCGGAACTACGGGGGACGCAAAGGGAATGGAAATCTCTCACTACAGTTTGGTGGCAAACTTACACACAGCTAAGTACGTAGAATTGATACTCGATTGATTGATTTGTGGGGTTTAACGTCCCAAAACCAGTTCTGATTATGAGAGACGCCGTAGTGGAGGGCTCCGGAAATTTCGACCACCTGGGGTTCTTTAGCGGGCACTGACATCGCACAGCACACGGGCCTCAACATTTCGCCTCCATCGAAATGCAGCCGCCGCGGCCGGGATTTGATCCCGCGACCCTCGGATCAGCAGCCGAGTACCTTAGCCACTAGACCACCGTGGCGGGGCGAGAATTGATACTCCCAATATATTAAATGCGAAGCACTTCTTAGCGAACTTCGGCGACTTTGAGCGTATCTATCTATCTATCTATCTATCTATCTATCTATCTATCTATCTATCTATCTATCTATCTATCTATCTATCTATCTATCTATCTAGCCGCCTACGATTTTGTGCTCTCCTGGCCGTTTCGCTAGTGGGATGTTTACGAAAATTGGTATGCCACAACATGACTACATGGCGAACATAAATGACAGGTCATAACATGAAAATCATGATATGCATGTCATGAGTGGCATGATTTACATGCCACGGTCTTAGTGCTCTCCTCGCCGTTTCGCTAATGGGATGTATGCGAAAATTTGTATGACACAACATGACTGCCTGACAAACATCATGGCAGGTCACAACATGAAAATCATGATATGCATGTCATGAGTGGCATGATTTACATGCCACGGTCTTAGTGCTCTCCTCGCCGTTTCGCTAATGGGATACATGCGAAAATTGGTATGCCACAACATGACTGCCTGACGATCATAAATGACAGGTCATAACATGAAAATCATGACATGCATGTCATGAGCGGCATGATTTACATGTCACGGTCTTGGTGCTCTCCTGGCCGTTTCGCTAATGGAATGTATGCGAAAATTTGTATGGCACAACATGACTGCCTGACGAACATAAATGGCAGGTCACAACATGAAAATAATGATATGCATCTCATGAGTGGCATGATTTACATGCCACGGTCTTAGTGCTCTCCTCGCCGTTTCGCTAATGGGATACATGCGAAAATTGGTATGCCACAACATGACTGCCTGGCGAACATAAATGACAGGTCATAACATGAAAATCATGACATGCACAAGGTATATGTAAACTGGTAGCGTAACTTCCGTAGAAGCCCATGTGTCAAGAAGGCGGCGAGTCGTTGCAACTGTCACCATCTACGTATGGAGGGGACAACTTAAAAATGACGTCACAACCGGAAGCGGAAACGACGTCACGTTTTAATGCTACATGGCGCGACATTACGAAATATTTTGTGCGGGCGTCGCTTTTCACTTATTTTTATAGCTGCACGTTCTTTTCCTTTCTTTTTCTTTTATTGCGGCTATGACGGCTACATAATGCCAGCCTGCAACAAACTAGGAAGACAACAAAGACAGATTTGAAATACAAGCTGTATTTTATTGGCAAAATATTGCAGTTGTATTGGTTTTTACACCAAAATATATAACGCATAGAAAAAAAACACCAGAGAAACATCTAAGTGCCCAACTTAAGAACTAATTTACAAATTGGCTGCTAATTATTTCACGACCTACAGCTGGAGATTGCCTCGACTATATCAGAAGTGGACAGCATGCTGCATTGTCGTTGCAGTCGCTTGCTTGTCCTCTGTGCCTGTCGTTGAAGCTTCCAAAGCTTTGCTCGCAGCCGGTCCGTCTTTCTTTTATCTTCAGTAATGGAAACACTGGGTGGCGCTAAGGAAAAATGGATTCCGTTCGGGAAACTGTCGACGTTTACGAGACAGCGAAAAAGAAACATGTCAGCAAGGTACACTCAAGGGGAAACAGATACTTCACGAGCACAATAAGGAAACACAGAAGGCCTAAAATCACATTCTATGCTCTTTGAACCGTCCTATAGAAAATCAATCAAGTAGAAGATTTTCTATAGGGCGGTTCAACGCCCTATAGCTTATCAACGCTAACCATAATGTTGATGCTGCTTAGCCTATGGCCATTCCTCATGGTACTGTAACCAAAAAGAAAATTCAGGCCCAATTTGTATTAAAAAACTGACTTTTAAGTCAGCTATCAATAAAAGTAAAACAGGTGATAGCTCCATAGAGGAAAGACAAAGAACTTTCTGTAGGCGCAGTTAACAGGCTGCTGTGCTATTTCGTTTGTCTTAACCAGTCGTAAAAATATTAGTGTTACACGACCAAAATAACGCTACCATAAAATCAAGAAAGTACACCAATGATCCCCATCCTGAAATATAGAATTATAATTTCAACTTAACCTGCTACACATCAAGGTATATTCTAGCAGAAATTTGATGACTTTGTTCGGGGAACATTTACTGTGCAATCTTAGTAGCTCTTCCACATAATTGTTATTGTCCCGGAGGAACTTGCTATATAATTTGAGATCAGTTATTTCCCTGGTAGCCACTTAGCACTTAGTTTTAGCTCTAACCAAAAATAAAAACGAACTTCACCATCAGCTGCAATTTTTCACCTTCCTACACTACATCATTAAGCAGCTCAATACTGGCAACATGAATCGACACATACATTCATGTGAAAGGCCCGTGTTGGCCTGACAGGTGCCTTGGCGACAGGCTCCATGCCTGCCATGCTAGTGCTGGACGCTCCAACGGCGCTGTGTGGCTCCGAAGCATGTGTGTCCAGCTGAGAAAAAAAACATAAGCAATCAATAGTAGAAATTTCTCATCAGAAAATACTAGGATCAGCTACTTATCTTAACTTAGAACGTTACTCTTTCGTGTCTAACCTAGTTAGGAAATATCAGCCCAATGATGTGTTAGGGAAACTCAATGATAACTTCAAAAGCCTACAATAACTTCATCGAATAAAACTTCCAGAAATCAGGAATTGTAATTCTGCAATAGTATGAAATGCTGAGCGAGTTAGATCAAAATTGCTGAAGGTTGACAAACATCTAACGCATGGAAAAATATTGGGCAATGGGTGCTGTGTTATGGCTTCTATCTGTAACGCCGCATTTTCATCGGAATCATTCAGCCATGATGAGGGCATATAAATTATGGCGTCGCATGATCCGAACAATGACAGCAGCCGCGCTAACAAACAGTGGCTTGTTTGTTCTTATAAAACGTAAATCCTTTCAAAAACATGCTAAGACACTTCTAAAACAATTTCTTTATCACTTAGTAATGGGAAAAGTGTAATCTTGCGGAAGAAAGAAACTAGATACCTCACACCAAACGCAGTACAAATGCTACGCACCTCTAATTGTGCAGCATCAGTTAAGCCACTACTCTACTCATCTCTGCATATTGCTTTCACGACTATTTTCTTCTGTACGCCAGAGATGCTCTCAGAAAGATAAATCAAAGCAGACGCTGAAATAATTGCACATCCGGCGTATTTTTTCCAGCAGAATATTTAAATGCCAATACAGCACCTCAATTCTGTATACAAGGAGAAATAGTTTTAAACACAGGAAAAATTACGTATACGTGATAGACAGTACGCATAAGCCTTTATGCCCTAATACTTCATTGTCCTTGGCTGTGCCATTTTCCTCAGCCTTGAAAAAAGCTTTAACATCTTAAACAAAATTTCCAACTAAAGATACACTATTTTTATCATTTTTTAAACTCTAACGCTGATCAATAAAGCAGGCTTTCGAGAAGTGTAAGCATACAGGTACAGATCAGGATAAAATCACTAATGCTACTCGTAGCGATGACCATGCTCCTCCGGAATAATCGCCTCTAGTGAAGATTGGCATGTTTCATCCAAAGGAACTGGTAAACTTGTCTCTGTACATTTAATTTGAAGAGGGTGCAAAATCATCACTTCCCTTTCTTGTGTGACAAGCCTGTTAAAATGTTTACGGTAGAAAGTAACCTTGCTTCAAAAGCAGTTCTTCACCAAAAGACTGCTCCTCATGACAATAGCAGTTCCATGCACAATGGAGGGCAGCTGTGCCGGCTGTGAAGGTGTGCCTGCATATAGAATGAGAAATGATACAGTGTTGGAAATTTACTATTCCCTATTAACACAGCAAAACTACCACGCACTTGCTGTAAAGCGAATTTCAATTTCTGCTGCGCTGTTGCCACCATTGTTGCCGGGGTTCTGCACGTCTTGACTGGAAGTGGATACCGCAGATGCACATCTTGGAGCTTCTTGAGGAGTTGCCTCTGCACATGAAAGATAAAATCATAGAGGCAGCTAAATGAATGCTGATTATGTGGTAATAACAAGGATCCGGAACCAAGCTATGCACACAGAAGACAAAACCACTTAGATATTTTCTTGACCATATAATTTGCCCCTACGCATGCTACAGTGAAAGTGAAACTACAAGTGTGTCGGTTCATGCTGCTCTAAATAACTACATTGTTTAAAGCGTGTGGGTGAAATGAACCCTACCACGGCACCCAGGGTAGAGCAACTGAGAATAAATGAGTCATCTGCAGGTTATCATGCGTTGCACGACTTAACAGTCAAACAAGCATCGTATCACACCTCATCCACAGTGCTCGACTCTAAGAACATAACTAAATGGAACTTACAGATGCAATCACTTTCACAGCATCGCACACAAGGGACGAACACGCAGACGAAGTAGAAGGTCCACATGTAATCCTGCACAGTAAAAAAGCATACAGAAGATAAGAACAAATGTTATCAGAACGCAGCGCCAGTTGCTGGCGTGGAATGGCTTTGCAGACAGACGAAACATGACGTGCACAGTATACAATTTAATCTAAAGCTGAACCCAGCATCTAGATCTCTTTTTCGAAACCTACACGGCAGCTTTCCTACACGAAAAACTTGACAAAACATTCAGGCAAAATCGGCGTAGTCTAGCTTGGAAGCGCTTCGCGTGTTTGACTCTGACCATAGCCGGGCATGAGGGGACACGTGATAAGCGCTCTTAATTGCACCCGTCGCGCCTCCCCGTTTAATTAGGCCCTCGTCAAACACACGAAACGCTGCACTCATTGTAACAATAGTAGCGAGGACAGGATGCACCGCCATTTTGCATGAAAGCTATCGTGTCGGTTTCGGAACTCGTGTGTTGTCTTTACGATGGCTCACGAGAAATAGTTCGGACACTCACCTTTCAGAATCGAGGGGAAACCGATGGAGTGAGACGCCCGGCTTGAAATGGTTGCTCTTGCAGACGCACACAGATCCGCGTTTCTTCGCGTAGCTTGGCTGAATTATCGTCCCTAAGGGCGACAGCATGCTGTCCGTGCGCTGGTAAAAAACAGTCACTGAAACGGTTCCCCACGGCTGCGACGGGTTAGATTACCTTCTGCCAAGTGTCACGACTGGAAAACAACGCTTATACGAGGAAATTGTGTACGGACGACACGCGCAAACATACTGTGCAAGAACGAGCGACGCCACTTTCACCCGAAAATGCGCAAAACCGTTGGCGAGGCACACAGAGTTGGGCGCAAGACAAACACAAGCCCACATTACCAGACTGCCTGCATGCGCCCGCTGTTTCTGGAAATAAACCAAAAAATTTCGCAGTCAACAATATATCGAAAACCTAAAATTTTATAAAGTAATCTAATAATTTATTTTGTGACAGTATGTATTAAAGATTTTGGAAACAAACGTTTAACTGAATTTTTCGTTCTCGTTATTTGTCCCCTCCTCACCTAGTCGCGCTTCAATCGTCGTGCTTCAATGGCAGGTCATAACATGAAAATCATGATATGCATGTCATGAGTGGCATGATCTACATCCACGGTCTTATGCTCTCCTCGCCGTTTCGCTAATGGATGTAAATTGCCAAAATTGGTATGCCACAATAATGACTGCATGGCTGAACATAAATGACAGGTCTTAACATGAAAATCATGAGATGCATGTCCATAGAGTGGCATGATTTACATGCCACGGTCTTAGTGCTCTCCTGGCCGTTTCGCTAATGGGATGTATGCGAAAATTGGTATGCCACAATATGACTGCATGGCGAACATAAGTGACAGGTCTTAACATGAAAATCATGAGATGCATGTCATGAGTGGCATGATTTACATGCCACGGTCTTAGTGCTCTCCTCGCCGTTTCGCTAATGGGATGTATGCGAAAATTGGTATGCCACAATATGACTGCATGGCGAACATAAATGACAGGTCTTAACATGAAAATCATGAGATGCATGTCATGAGTGGCATGATTTACATGCCACGGTCTTGGTGCTCTCCTGGCCGTTTCGCTAATGGGATGTATACAAAAATTGGTATGCCACAATATGACTGCATGGCGAACATAAATGACAGGTCATAACATGAAAATCATGAGATGCATGTCATGAGTGGCATGATTTACATGCCACGGTCTTGGTGCTCTCCTGGCCGTTTCGCTAATGGGATGTATACAAAAATTGGTATGCCACAATATGACTGCATGGCGAACATAAATGACAGGTCATGACATGAAAATCATGAGATGCATGACATGAGTGGCATGATTTACATGCCACGGACTTGGTGCTCTCCTGGTCGTTTCGTGAATGGCGCGTATATGGAAATTGGCATGCCACAACATGACTCCATTACAAACATAAAGGACAGGTCATAACACGAAAATCATGACACGCATGTCATGAGTGGCATGATTTACATGCGACGGTCTTGGTGCTCTCCTGGCCGTTTCGTTAATGGGATGTATACAAAAATTGGTATGCCACAATATGACTGCATGGCGAACATAAATGACAGGTCATAACATGAAAATTATGATATGCATGTCAACAGCGACATGATTTACATGCCGCGCGTTTCGTTAACGGGATGTATACGAAGATTGGTATGCCACAACATGACTGCATGACGAACATCACTGACAGGTCACAACATGAAAGTCATGACATGCATGTTATGAGCCACATGATTTACGTGCGACGGTCTTAGTGCTCTCATGGCCGTTTCGTTAGTAGGATGTATAGGAAAATTGGTATGCAACAACGTGACTGCATGACGAACATAAATGACAGGTCATAACGTGAAAAGCGCAGACATGCATGTCATAGGCGGCATGATTTACATGCCACGCGTTTCGTTAATGGGATGTATACCAAAATTGCTATGGCACAACACGACGGCACGACGAACGTAAATGACAGGTCATAACATTAGAATCACGACACGCGTGTCATGAGTAGCATGGTTTGCATGCCACAGTCTTGGTGCTCTTGCGGCCGTTTCGTTAACTTCATATGTACCAAATTCGGTATAGCGAGACAACAATGCATATCCATTTCACGTTCCTGATGCGTGCTTCGCATTTCCTTGATTCCCAGTGCACGTGGGATCTGCCGATTTTTTAGATATCTTACAGTGGAGCTCCTAGTACCTCGAAATAATGATCATTCTGTCTTGCACAGAAGAATGTCTCGGTTTATGCAGGAGGGATAAGCGGACCCACGCTTGTGCACGGCCACTACCCAGATCATTCATAATGCGAAGAACACGCGTGGAAGACAAGGACACAACGAAATATAAGCGGGCAACACGGCCACCAACTATCAACTGAAGCAGAGCACTGAGGCGAAAAAGAAAGAAGACACACAACTCATCTGCGCATGCTCAGTAACAGTAGCGCCACCTGTCAAACAGGTACAGGCGCCGCTCTGCGCAAGAGACAACTGTTAGAACAGAGAAGACATAGAGTGCCCTATCTCTCCTCTGCGTAGACCGGCACGTGTAGCCGTTTGACAGGTGGCGCTACCATTACTGAGCATGCGCTGATAAGATTTGTGTCTTCTTTAATCTTCGCCTCAGTGCTCTGCTTCAGTTGAGAGTTGGCCTACGGGTTTTCTTCTCTTCCCTTGTGTCCGTGTTTTGCACGCCTATTCCTCGCATTGTGAATCATTACCAACTCGATATCTTTCTGTCCTTTTTTACCCGCATCATTGCGCTCAGCCTATAGGTACATGATAGTGACATCAATGTATCTTAATAGCGGGACCATGAATGACAGTGATAGTATAACTAGAGTACTAAGAAGAAGACGAAGAGAGTAAAGAATTGGAAGACCACTGTGAGACACGATACACTGAAAAGCACACCGTGCCGTACAGCTACAATACCTTATGGGCGAGTGAGAGAAAGAAGCTCAGACAGAGATAGAGAGAGAGAGAAAAAAGCACGCACGAAGAGAGGGGAAAAAGGAGAAGGGAGAGGGCTTATGTAGTGGGCAATTAGTATGGTTTTACGAAAAAAAATCTCTTCTCTTTTGCTTAACTTTGCAATGCTTTGATAAGCCCCAAAGCTCCACTGCTCATCTGTTTGCAATAGCGCAGCCATGCCTAATTTTTTTTTACAATACATACGGAAAGAAACTGGTCGTTATGTTCTTGCAGCTCCCTGAATACATAATTCCTAGCAATACGAGTAACCATCGGTCGCCATTTCTAACTGCTCTTCTAGGGCAATGGCCAGCTACCTACCCGAGGATGTATTTCTAGCCTGGTATCCAATCGCCTACACATCTGGTTTCTTGTTCACGCCAGTAGCTGCCTGCACCGGAGCCACATGCGTCATTGTGCGACCGGGGTTGAGATTTGAGGAACTCGTGTATTACGTCAACAAGTACAAGGTAAGTCATGGGAGCTCAATCGGGCAGGTAAACAAAACATCCGTTTCACACAGACGCATGTTACATAGCCTTAAAGGTCCCTGAAACGTTATTTTTTTTTACATTGCGTCACTGAATAGGCGACACAATCGTGAAGTCACTCACACAATAAATAAAGCGAAGCACCATGCAGTAAGGCAGCTATGGGCTTATTTCTGTCGCCTTCTTCCTCCCCACTGCGGTTCCTCGTCAACTCGATCAGCTGTGGAGTGCGCGCTAGCGACGACTGCACCTCCCGCGTCAGCCGCTCTGCCGAGCCTCGGTAGCGACATAGCGCCCCGATACCTTTAGTGAGGTCGCCGGCCTCAGCAGTGCTAGCCTCTGTAATAGAGCGCCGGCGACTCGTCTGCAAGCCGCCAGATGCCGCGACGATACCGTTGGCTGAAACGAAGGAGCACGTTGTAGGAGCACGTTGTTCGCAGTTAGGTTGGGAAAATTACGTGCACGTCACTGGTTAGGGGCCAATCAGCGGCCTCACCATCCATCGTTCGATGGCGGGGGTGTTGGAAGACGCCTTTTGGCTAGCCGCTGCGATCTTTTGCGATGCGCGTGTTCAAAACCTTATTGTAAATTACACACTTTAAGCAGAGCGCTGAACCTGTCCTCTAATGATCCTGATGACTCGCTCTAGCGGATCACCATTTTTGCGCAAAATTGTGAAAGCTATTTCAGCGTCCCTTTAAAAAGCTGGCCTTGATGAATGCCGCCAGAGTGCGTTCGTGCGGCAGTTTTTGAAGCTTTCTCCTGTCCATGCAACGAACTTAGGTTCGTTGTTAATTCGCTTGTAACCTCTGAAGTAGCATTCCGTCGCACTTTTTCGTCTGCACATTACGATGCATACCGTGATTTTTTAATACGTTTCAAATGCGCAGAAGCCTTCCACTCCTTGTAAGATCACTTATGGCGTATATCCACGTATTAGGGGCCGGGATATGCTGGTATATCTCCATGGAAAGAAAAAAAATATTTGCGCTAAAGCTGTTCTCTTCAGTACTACGCTCTGTAAGATAAAATTATTGAGGAGTTTGATCAAGCAATAATGCAACATAATGAACTGTTTTATCAAACTATGTGGTCGAGACTGCAATAGTCATGAGCTGCGCCCATCAAAAGCTCAGGTCAATGATAACGTCGTTTTGGCAAAACGTGTTGTTGGGATAGTCGGTTTGGGAATGTGGAAGGAGAAAACGCAGACACAAGAACAGGCAAGTAGAATAGCGCCAGACAACAGCGCAAGTCCCGTCTACTTGCATTTCCTTGTGTTGTTCTGCGCTGCGAATTTTTCTTCAGAACGTCTATTTATGAGAACACATATCGCATTTTCATTCTGTAAACGCGCTTGCAATTCTGGCACGACTCCCGCTTCTTCTGAAAAGAGTTAACATGATTCGCTCTGCCTGCTTACGTAGGTACCCAACAAGTGCAAGTGTGATATCGCGATGCGCCGCTACCATCTTAGTGCCCGCCCCCTGTTAAAGCGCAACATTCTGAACATATTGCAGTTACATCAAAGTTGCTCTTTCATAACTCCTTTTCAGGTGACCATACTATCGTCAGCTCCAACACGGCTCCATTCTTACGCGGCCAATATGATGAGGACTGGAACAAAGCTGTCGTCCACAAAGACAATCAACTTGAGTGGCACTGTTCTAACGGAAATCTTCGCCAAAAGAATACTGGCTGCCTTCGACGGCGTCCGCTCACTGCGCCACCACTACGGCATGTCTGAATCATGCAGTGCAATTTGTTCACCTCCGAAAGGTGAAATCTCCTCGGGAAACGTTGGCTATCCGGCGCCGATGGTTGAACTGAAGGTAAGATCAACTGCGGATTGTAGTAGCGCCTCCAACATGCTGCCGGAGCGCACGTTTTTGCCTAACGTTTTCTCTGTGGTACCTGTAAGCGAAGAGCGCCTTTTATATTCGTAGTTTCTATATGGTTGTGTGCATTTGGCAGGCACATTCTCGCCGTTAGCGTTACCGTCACATAGTGTATATGCTGTAAAGAGCGAGGCATAGACACAGTGCCTTTTCCATAGGCTTCAGAAAGTTTCAAACCGAGCTCAGCGTAGACGTACGCGTCGAGCTACAGACGGTGTCAGAAGCCGCACGCGTGGTCTGCGCTGGACGTCGTCCCACCCCTTTGATATAATGAACCATGCGTTTGCGCATAGTCTTGCACCGTGAGACGACGTATGCTTTCGTAGCGGGAATCTATGTAGAAACGCACAGCTTTGCGAGACTCTGTTTCGCCGTAAAACCGATACTCACAGTCTTTGTCTCCTCCTTCTTCGGCTTGCACGTGCAACACGTGCACCCGCCAACTGCAGCTTTGCTAGTGTAGTAGTGGACTGAGTGCATGAGCTCAAGAGAAGAAAGAAGCACGTGTCTGAAGGCCGCACATTAGGCGTTATATAGAAGTGCACACGTACTCTTGGGGACCAGCTCTAATGATGATGATAGTTTGGTGATACGCGGTCCACTTGACGGCCAGCAAGGGCAGCTTCGCTGTTAAAAAAATACGAGAACTACGACAAATGGATGGGTGTTCGGAGAGTACGTCGAGATAGTGGTCTCCTGGACGGTAAGGACTAGGAGTATGTGGTGAAAGACAGGAAGGCACCAATAGAAAAAAATCCAAAGCATATCCACGGAGTGAATGATGATGAGTGGGCGAAGCTCCGGAAGTTCATCGTAGATCGTGCCGAGTTCCGGATTAATTTAGTTAACGCGCACGCTACGAATCCTTATGGTTCAACTACGCACAAGTGAAATCTCCCACCGGCACTACATTGCAAGTCAAGATCCATTGCATATATATATATATATATATATATATATATATTGGTGGCCGGTGAACGGTTCTCCAGCGCGAGCAGTCGGTATTTTTCAATCAAGAAACTCGCTAGAAGACGCTGCCTGCGCCAACGTTGTCTCTCGCGGGTGAGGGCGCGTTCTCCTTCTTAGCGAGCTGGTACAGCGTTCATCGAAGATAGAGCGTTTCCATAGTCAACGCGCGCCTTTCGCTCTCTCTCTCTCTCTCTCTGTCTCTCTCTCTCTCTTTCACAAGGCAGCAGATAGAAGAGTGAGAGAGCTCGCGCGCCGGGAGGCACGCGCCGAGGGCGAGCGCGAGCCTCCCGGTGGCGCGAGGTGGCTACATACATACTACTACTACTCCTACAGAAGAGGGAACCACCCACACCCTAAGGAGCTTCGCCCCTAAAAGGGCTAGACAAAGAGCGGCAGCTTCTCGGACTATTGTGATGTGGGAGGATTCCACTGACTCTTGTCTTGTAGCTGCGTGTTCCTCAGTGGCAGGTGGGACCACTGAAACTGCTGTTAAGCACCGTATAACCTGTTACTCTTGCTCCTTACATTAATTCGGGTGTTTATGCGGACAGAACACATATTGAGTCCCTCACATGTATTGCTGATTTTCGCGTGTGATGTGTCACCTGCGCTGTGTCAATTGCTGTCCCGCAGTTTCTGGACTTGGACACAGGCAAGAAGGTAGGACCTAGGCAATATGGCAAGCTGCACTTTCGCATCCCCAGCGTCATGAAGGGATACTACAAGAACCCGGAGGTGATGGAGGAATTCATGGATGACGAAGGATGGTGCAGATCAGGCAAGCCTATCTACTGTTTCGTTCTAGAAAGTGGTGGTGCTTGAGGCACGTATTTTATATTCCGTTTCCCGTGAGAGCAGCGGTTACATTTTATGTCATTGCACTTTTTTTTCAAAAGCTCCAAGAACGTGTTTGGCAGCCAGCTACATTTCAGGGTGTGCAGTGCTCGTCGATTCTTCAAAATGTTTCCCGCTTCAATGTTCAAAAAGTTTCCCGCTCTCACTGAGTATCACAACGAGTCAGCTCAGTGTCACAAAGTGATGACGCCGAAAGCGCAAAGTGATGACGCCGAAAGCATCAACAGCCATGCTCTCCTATTATCACGTTTTGTTTTCCGAGCACTGTACATGTCGATACATGTTGTACGTGTAGACCACATTCGCGTGACCCTTGAGAGTCTAAAAAATCTGCTTTACTTACAAAATACACCTCAGCACAAGGTTTCGACTAACTTAATTTGGACGCACTGAGTTCTGCACAATACAGCTGTTAGGTGAGGCTGCTTGCATGTTTTGTCAGGAGAAATATCCTAGGCGTGCGACAGGGTAGTAATAAACTTTGATGTAAACAGCTGAAGGGTTACAGAGCGCAGTGGTATGTGTAAGAATACTTAAGAAACCAAAACTGGCCGTAAAAATCCGGTGCTAAGCGATAGCGCCTTGCTGCAGAGCGATAGCTTAAAGGGCAAGTCCGGCCATTCTTCATCGTCTACTGAGCTCAATGAAATTTTAGATATCTGTTCTCCTCGGTACTGCAATAATTCATGTCAAGCCAGGCGGTTTCAAATCTAGTTTTCCTGAAAATGAATTTCAAATTTTTTAGCGGATTTCCACGCGAGCCACCCTGTGTTTGTAGACGTCATTACCTGCAACATTGCCTACCCGAGCAGGCGGGCCGTCTAAAGCAAAACGGCGATGCTTCAGCGATAAAATCGTCGCTGTCAAGTTGAGAAGAGCTCATTATATTGTTGGATGACATCACCACTTTCTTTTTTTTTTTTTGGCACGAGCTTCACCATCATGATATTTCTGATGGCGACGAGGCTGTGACGTCATCTCATACGATGCAGGAAGCATCTACACGTTCTTATTTCGCTTTAAAGATACCCTTCATTCGGTTATTAACAATTATTGGTGAGTTTCTGAGCAAAATCACTGACCCTGGCTTCTTCAGTACTATCAGTACCACTGGAAAAAAGCGATATCATAATATAGTGAAAAAGCACAGGAGCTCCGCTTTAAAAGACATAAGAAGGGATATGTAGAAATAAATCTAAAAATAACAGCAAATAGTAAAAACACGTTTGGAATAGCGTTAGGCACAAGCGCGTGAGAATTAATCAAGTACGGCATTTCCAGTACTTAGACGCGGCTGGTATGATGGAGTCTAGGCATGTCTTCGTACAGCACTAGGTAGTACCGCCCGCGTTGATGCGTTGCTTACATGAATCTTTGTCGGATGGTATGGGCACAATGAAGAACTGCAGAGAAATCACCGCTGCCTTGATCACGGCTTAATGGTTTTTGTGATTAATTTGCTCCTGATAACTTCTCGTTCATTGTTTCACAAAGACATGTACCACTGTATCGTCACAGTTCTGGCCGTTGACACCGTGTGGCCGTACATAAGGGCATATCAATAAGCCTTGCATTGTGCAACCAATATAAACAGGCTGCTTGATTGCGTCGATTGGCAAATTGCCTGCTTGACGTCATGGACGGTACCCATTCTAGGACCGCCTTTTTCGGAACTAGCACATCCTCCTATTGACAGACATCCGTTGCTACTGTGCAGCGACTGGAAGGTGTATATATATATATCTATATCATCATCAGCCTGTCTAGGTCCACTGCAGGACGAAGGCCTCTACCAACGATTTCTAATCCACCCTATCCTGAGCGAGTTGGTTCCTCTTTATGCCTGAAAACTTTTTAATTTCTTCGCTCCATCTAACCTTTTGTTGCGTTTTGTAACCTTTCGTTGCGTTTTCCCTCTCTTGGTATCCATTCCGTCGCCCTTACTGTCCATCTGTTATCTTTCCTCCTCATGACATGTCCTGCCCAGGTCCACTTCTTTCTTTTAATTCATATAATAATATCGGCTACTCCTGTCTGTTCTCTGATCCATTGCGCTCGTTTTTTATCTCTTAGCTTTAACCCTATCATTTTTCTTTCCATTACACGTTGCGTGCTCCTTAGTTTCATCCCTAGTTTTTTCGTTATCCTCCACGTTTCTGCACCATACGTTAGTACTGGGAGAATGCAGTGATTGAATACTTTTCGCTTTAGTGAGAGCGGTAAGTTTACAGTCATGATTTTGTAATGCCTTCCGAATGCGCTCCAGCCCATCCTTATTCAACGGAGAATTTCCTTTTCATTGGTAGGAGTTTCTGTTATTAACTGTCCCAGCTATACGTAATCGGTTACACATTGTAAGGGTTCATTGTTGATTTTAAATTCCTGCTCCTTAGCTAAGCTATTGAGCATAACTTTGGTCTTTTGCCTATTCATTTTTAATCCAATTTTAATACTTTCCTTGTTTAGGTCATCAATCATGTTTTGTAGTTCGTCTCCATCATTGCTAAAGAGCACAGTGTCGTCTGCTAAATTGCTTAGATACTCTCCGTCATGCAGTGAATAGCATCGGGGATATTGTATCTCCCTGTCTCACACCTCTCCTGATCGGGATTTCTCTGCTTCTCTCATGTATGAGCAGGGTGGCTGCGCAATCTTTGTATATGTTTATGGTTTTCAGGTATACGCCAGGTACCCCCTGTCGACGTAGAGCTTCTAGAACTGCTTGTATTTCTACGGAGTCAAATGCTTTCTCGTAGTCGATAAACGCCATATAAAGAGGTTTGTTATATTCCGCGTACTTCCCAATTACTAGGTTGATAGCGTGGCTGTGGTCCATTGTCGAGTAACCTTTCCTAAAGCCAGCTTGTTCTCTCGGTTGGTTAAAGTCGAGTGTTTCTCTTATCCTCGTAGAAATTACTTTTGTAAATAGCTTGTATATTACTGGAAGTAGGCTAATTGGTCTATAATTCTTTAACTCCTTTATGTCACCTTTCTTGTGGATAAGGATTATATTAGCATTTTTTCAACTGCGCGGTATACTACATGTCTTTATTCATTTCGTGAAGAGCGATGCAAGTTTTTCTAGTACAATATCTCCCCCGTCTTTGAAAGAGTCGGCTGCTATACCATCCTCACCAGCTGCTTTACGGCGGGACATGCCTTTGGCAGCTTTTTTGACTTCGTCAGCGGTTATACACGGAATTTCAGTGTCCTCCTCTGATTCTATTTCTATTAAGGCTGTATGGTCTGTCTGAGAGATGTGCAGTTCAGAGTAGAAATCTTCTGCTACCTTTACTACTTCGTTGAAATTGTTGACAACGCTACCTTGTTTATCTTTTAGCGCATGCATTTTGTTTTGCCCTAAGTGCAGTTTCTTTTTACCGATTTAATGCTGGTGCCTTTTTCTACTGCTTTCTCTATTTCCCTCGTGTTAAAGTTTCTTACATCTCTTTGCCTGGTTTTACTGATCAACTTTGATAGTTCTGCGAATTCAATCTTATCTTTCGGCGAAGTTACTTTCATTTGTTGGCGTTTCTTTATTAAGTCCTAGATTGGGACAACTTACTTGTTTGCTTTGCTGTTTTACCCCCGAATTCTATCGCTGTTTCAAGGATTGTTTTCGTTATGGTTTTGTTTATTTCTTCTACATCGTCACCGTTTTCGCCTAAGGCCTCGAACTTGTTGCTTAGGGTGGCTTTAAATTCTTCGTTCTTCGCTCTGATTACCTCTAGATTGCATTTTTTTTCTAGTAAATAATTTAGTTTTTGTTTTCTTTAGGTTAAGTACAATCTTTGCCCTTACTAATCTGTGATCGCTGCATTTTATCTTCCCCACTACTTCTGTGTCTTGAATTATACCTGGTTGTTCGCACATTATAAAGTCGATTTCATTCTTTGTTTCCTCGTTTGGGCTTTTCCACGTCTACTTCTTATTCTTGTGTTTCTTGAAAAACGTGTTCATTATTCGGAGTCGGTTTCTTTCGGCAAATTGTACTAGCATTTCTCCAGTGATATACCTACGGCTGACGCCGTAGTTGCCAATCGCCTGCTCTCCAGTTTGTTTGGTTCCTACCTTGGCGTTGAAATCCCCCATGACTACTGTGTATTGTGACCATACTTTCTTTATTGCTAATTCGATATCCTCGTAGAACTGCTCCACTTGTTCGTCGTCGTAGCTCGTTGTTGGCGCATATCCCTGGATTATCTTATGTTTATACCGCTTATTTAGTTTTACTACGACGCATGCTACCCTTTCGTTAATGCTGTAGAATTCATCTACGTTGCCCGCTATATCTTTGTGAATTAGGAACCCAACGCCATATTCTTTCTTTTCGGGTAATCCTCTATAGCAGAGGACGTGTCCTTTGTTTAAGTCTATGTAAGCTTCACCTGTTCTCCTAACTTCGCTAAGGCCAATGACGTCCCAACTAACTCCCTCTAGTTCCTCGAGTAGTTCCGCTAATCTAGCTTCGCTGGAGAGGGATCTCGCATTGAACGCTCCAATGTTTAGTTTCCCGTGGCGGCCTGTCCGGGTCCAGTGATTATTAATGCCCTCTGCTGCTTCACAGAGCTGACCGCCGCCATGGACAGATGTTCTGCAGCTGCTGGATACTGAGGGCGAGGGTTTAATTGTAGACATCGTGTGGGAAGTGGTGGCCAAGTACTTCACCAGGGAGGCCAATTCCTGTTCTGGAGTAGGAGTGAGTCGTAAACGGCATTTCAACGACTGAAAGCCTTTCAGCTACCCAACCGTCGCCAGGCCCCCCTACCTACGTGATCTCGAGCAGTATAATAAACATCCGTCAAAAAAAAAAGAGAGAGAGGGGGGGGGGTTGGGCGTCGAACCTGCGACCCTTGGCGGCCCCGGTTGCAGCGCCTCCGCATCGTTAAACGTACATTCTTTCAAAGCCTTTCATGGGCGATAATTTCTATCCGAATTACTATTTCGTACAGTATTTGGCCTCAAAATGTCCGCGATCTTCTAGCTTTGCTGATCGCGGCATCCAGGACGTCATGGTTCTTAAAATTGCTCTGACAGGTAGATCGACGCGCGTGGAAAATCGTATTACCTGTGTACATCGCAGTTATTTCACAAACAAAAATTCAAGCCGTAGAAGAAAACGTCGTTATACTGCTCGGGTGATTAAACAATTTTTAAAGTTGTTTTAACTGTAAAAGACTTTCTACATGAGAGAGCCGTTCAGGTACACCTTGCTTGATCTTTTGCGTTTCTATAAATTCACATAAAGACGCAAAAATGTACTCTCATACTTGACGTGCTTGACTGCACAGTATATGGCAGTCTAGTATGCACGTCATACTTGACGTGCATACTAGACTGCCATATACTGTGCAGGCCCAGCAAAACTAATAAATAAAGAGGTATATCTTCTGCTTTTTCAGCCTAGGGAGAAATCGTGTGCCGTGGGCGTCCCAGCTGGAAATCCCTCTTTAATGTTCTCTGAAGGTCATTCCAAAATGTGACCGTGTCCCAGAAGAAGAAAAATTTTATCCTAGGCTTAAAACATCCTGTCCTAGACCTCCACGGTACATTTCTCGGTACAAAGAGACAGGCATAATTGTATATGATACTGTACATAGATATCACAACAAAAACTTGCTTTTAGGAAGAGACATGAATTTTCTGCTACTTTGAAAACGCCTCTGGCCTTTGGTCTCATGCATTCAGATGCTATCGCTAATTCTCGCAATGCATTCGCCACTCTAAGCTGCATAACACTACGTAAGAAGGGGCAGTGATTATTTCGAAAGAAAAATAATCGATTGACTAGCTGACGCACGTACAAGTGAAAAAAACTAAGGCCACCAGGGCGGACACGCTTGAAGAGGTAGGTTCTGCTTGTCCTCTCCCGAGACCCACGCCACCGGAAAACAGCAAATACTCGATGCAACTTTTGCACATTTACACGTGGTTAATGGAGCAATTGTGGCACGCGCCACAGCTGCCTGACGAGAAAAAATGTTACAAGCAGTTGCCCTACCAAAAATTCACAAATGGACTGCTTTGAATTGCTGAGCCCTTTCTCGGTGTTCAACATCCTGACGACGCCGGTATGGTTCACTGCCCATAATAATATTCCCATGGAACACCTAAGTATCGTGCAGGAGTAGTAGGCCAACAAATATTAGCAAAATATCTTGGAGTCATAGGCCACTCGGCCTGGCGAAATCCCCACACTTTTACTCCAGTTTACAGGACCGCTCGTTTGGACCGCAGGTGTTCTGACCGCAGGCGTCCAAATTTTCTGGTGTCTTCCACTATCTGTCCCCTGTCTTCCATTGTCTTCTAGTGAATCATACTGGCATGCCTCAAAACCACGTATTGGCTTTGACACGTACGACCTCACCATTTTCTATGGCAGCTCTTGCACATAATCGAGTTAGTCCACCTTCTAGCAGAAGTGTGACATTATAACGAGGGGAATCCAGTACCAGGACTTTTTCATATAAAACGAAAATAGTTCGTGTTTCTGAGCTTTAGACGTTGTGTTGTGCTGCAAATTCCTTTGCACAAGTACGTGGAGCAAAAGGCAAACCGTGGTCATATGTCACAGACAACAGGTGTTTTTGATGGGCTCTACGTTGCGCCGCATCTGTTAGCCGAGGTGCGTTTAAACAACTGCTTGGCGCGTCGAGTAGAACGGCATTCGAGTCGAGATATTTGACGGTGGTGCTCAACTGCGGCACACGCGAAAGCGAAAACTACCACTAATTTAATAAGCTTTTGTTAAGCTAATTTATTAAGCTAATCGATCCTATCAAAAAGCAAATCGAGGATGCTTGTGCATTACCACATGCTCAGTTGGACACTACATGCTCAGCTGGACACTTTATCGCTAACCCGCGTAAGAACAGCGACTGGCCCAGACAACGTGTCTTACAGCATTTTGAAAAATTTGGGCCCCAACGGTACACCTGTTCTTCTAGAGATATACAATAACATGTGGTTGGAGGCATATGTTCCCTCGTGTTGGAAGATCGCTAAAGTCGTCCCTCTGTTGAAGCCTCGTAAATCACCACTATCGTTCGACTCATTTCGTCCCGTCAGTCTCACAAGCTGCATGTCTAAAGTCATGGAAAAAATGATCGACGTAAGGTTGCAGTGGTGGATTGATTCAAATGAAAGTTTTCCAGAAGAGATGGCCGGCTTCAGGAGACATCGCTGCACTATGGACTGCATCTTTGATCTCGTGACCTTTGTAGAAGAGGAGATGAAATGTGGAAACATCGCAGTTGCTGTGTTCATTGATATAAAAAAAAGCATTTGATTTTGTCAGCCATATGTCCGTGCTGCACGGGCTAGCTTTACTTGGAGTGCATGGCTGTATTTTAAAATGGATCGCTAACTTCCTGCAGGATAGGCAGATCTATATTTCAACCAATGATGGCGACAGCAATACACACCAACTTGGCAGAGGCGTCCCTCAAGGAAGCGTTCTAAGCCCGCTTCCATTTAACGCTGCGATAGCAGGTCTTCCAAAAGTGTTGCCGGATGATTTGGGTATGCAGACGACATATGCATATGGACTTCCCATAAATCTATAGAAGTTATCAAGCACCGGCTACAGCAAGGATTGAACGCAGTAAGCGATTACCTTAAGGACCGAGGCATGGAGATTTCTCACGCCAAGCCTGTGGTTCTGCCGTTTACCAGAAAGAAAGCAAAAAACTTGAAGCTTTTAGTGGACGGTCAGAGGATTCAAATTGTACGGAAACATCGTTTCCTTGGTGTTACTCTAGACCGTCAACTCAAATGGACCCAACACATATCTGATCTCGAAGGCCAGATCAACGGTGCGATAAATGTTCTCCGCCGCATCGCGGGTACGAAATGGGGTGGTACATCGGCGTCACTACTCCATGCCCATTGTGCCCTCATCCGACAAAAGATTGCCTACTCTGCGCCAGTTCTGCAAGGCATTTCCCAGACTTCTCTACACCGCCTTGAGCTGCTACAAGCACGTAGCCTGCGCGTGTGTCTGGTGTTCCACAAGCGACATCAAGCTCCTTGACATTAGCAGAAGCACGAGAACCTCCTTTCAGTGTGATTCGGAATGTGGCATGTCGCCACTTGTTTCGTCTAATTACGCAGCACCCTTCACATCCACTGATTTCACGCATTGGAAGTCGTGCTAGAACACAGATACACTGTGTGTACCAACAGCACATTCCACGGCTTCCTCTTTCAGCACATTGGCAATCAGATTTAAACTGCCCACCTTGGCTTCTGGAGATACCACCTATCGAAACATCAATTGAAGGCCTTCGCAGTAAGCAGATGTATCATCCTTTGCAGTGTTGCAGTTGGCCTCACACCACCTGTTTGAAAGGTACATCGACTACGTCCATGTGTACACGGATGGTTCGGTCACCAAAGAGACATCGACATCAGCATTTGTCGTACCCGAGTTGCATGAAGGAGGAGGAGGAAGGGGAAAACAGAAAGGCAGGGAGGTTAACCAGAAGGGCGTCCGGTTGGCTACCCTACACTGGGGGAGTGGGAAGGGGGAATAGAAAGATGGGAGAGAGAGAGAAGGAAGGGAATAATGAAAGAGACGTTGTCGGACAAGTCCAACTGTCAAAGGCGTTCACGCAAACCGGTCGTCTTGAAAAAGCGTAAAAGTGCTTTTAGTGCCTTGTGGGCCGACGAGCGATGAGGGCGGTGTTCGAGTAGCATCTGTAAGGATAGTGGCCGATCGTCAAGGTGGTGTAGCGTCTCAGCAAGGATTTTCCTTTCCTCGACGAATCGCGGACAGTGGCACAGCAGATGGTCCAGGGTTTCGTCGGTGTCGCACATCTCGCAGGTTGCACTGTCGATCGCTCCAATTAATGCGGAGTATGCCTTTGTGAAGGCAACTCCCAGCCAAAGTCGACAAAAAAGCGAGGCCTCATGTCGAGGAAGTCCTGATGGAGGGCGGAGATGCAGGGAAGGGTTTAGCTGGTACAGTCGCGTTCGTCTGATGTTTGGTGAGTTCCACTCAACCAGTGAGAGACGGCGTGCCAGGTGTCGAAGCTGCATTGCAGCATCTGTCCTTGAGAGTGGAATTGAAATAATGTTCGCTTCTTGATGTGAAGTGCGAGCTGCGCCATCTGCGGACTCGTTGCCGCTGATTCCGCAGTGACTGGGCACCCACTGAAAGTCAATCTCGTGGCCATTTTCTCGGAGGTGGTGGTGAAGCACGATTACATCGTACGTCAGCTGCTCGTGGCATCCGCGCCTATGAGCTGACCGTATGCACTGCAACGCCGCCTTCGAGTCCGAAAACACAGCCCATGTCCTCGGCCTCTCAGTACGGATGAATTCTAGCGCACGACGTAGAGCCGTGAGTTCTGCCGCCGTGGACGTCGTGACATGAGACGTCTTTAGTCGAATCGTTATCCCCTGCGTTGGTACGATCACCGCTCCGCCAGAACTGGACGACGTAGTCGATCCATCGGTGTATACGTGTACGTGGTTACCGTACCGTTCGTACAACAGGTGTAAGCTGAGTTGCTTTAGCGCAGATACTGGTAGATCTGTCTTCTTCTGTATCCCAGGAATTGTGAGGTGTACTTGTGGGAGACTCAAACACCACGGAGGGAGCACTCGCTTAGCCGCAGGCGTGTACCCTGGAGTAAACGCCGCACTGTGTGCATTGACATTAGCGCTGAATGAAGTGCGGGGCCTTGCAGCAACGAGGCTCGCCAGATGGTGTGAGGGAGTCCTAGCCACATGCCTGAGGTGAAGTCGCATGGTCTCAACGGCGATGTGCGTCGTGTTAGAGTAATCCTGCGCTATGGCAATGGTTTCAGCCGTTGACGCGCTGCGTGGTAAGCCAAGGCATATCTTAAGAGCTTGTGCTTGAATGCTCTGTATCGTGCGCAGGTTAGTCTTGCAGGTGTTGGCGATAGCAGGTAGGCTGTACCGCAGGAATCCGACGAACAGCACTCTGTACAGCTGTAGCATAGCGTGTATGGACAGGCCCCAGTTTTTCCCTGCGAGGAATCTGAATAAGTGGCAGGTAGCAGTCAGCCGTTTCTTCACGTAGTTCACGTGCGGAGTCCAAGACAGGTCTCTGTCAATTACCACTCCCAGGAACCTATGACTTCGGCAGTATGGTATTACTTGACCGTTAATGGCGATGTTATATGCAAACATCGGTTTCCTGGTGAATGCCACCATTGCACACTTTTCGCATGAAATGTCTAGTCCTTGTTTCTGAAGGTAACGTGACGTCGTCGTGACTGCCTTCTGAAGCCGAGCACGAAGCTGAAGCCGTGTCACAGCGGACGTCCAAACGCAGATGTCATCGGCATAGATGGAAAGTCGTACGGTGCTGGGCAGATGATTTACTAATCCAATAAGGGCTAGGTTAAAAAGCGTTGGACTTAGCACTCCGCCTTGAGGGACTCCACGGCTAACGTGATGCTTTGATGTCGGGCCGTTCTCTGTGTGAACGTAGAACGTCCTCATCTGTAGGTAGCTGCATACCCACGTATACATCTTGCCACCAAGTCCTACAGCGTCTAGTGCGCTCAGAATGGCTTCATGGGTGACATTGTCGTAAGCGCCTTTAACGTCCAGGAACGCAGCGGCAGATAGTCGCTTACAGGCTTTCTGGTGTTGGACATATGTGACCAGATCAACAACGCTGTCTGTTGATGAACGACCGCGTCTGAAACCGGTCATAGCGTCGGGATAAACGTCATAGTACTCCAAGTACCATTCAAGGCGCGTTAAAATCATTCTCTCCATCGTTTTGCCGACAAAACTGGCAAGCGCGATCGGACGATATGAGGAGATGTCCAAAGGAGATTTGCCGGCCTTAAGGAGTGGAATTAAGCGGCTGCATTTCCATTCCTGCGGTACCGTGCCCGTCTGCCAGTAGTCGTTGTAAAGGATCAGGAGTGCCTTCCGTGCTTGTTCACCCAGGTTGCACAGCGCGCGATAAGTGACGCCGTCCGGTCCTGGCGCTGAAGAACGCCGGCACACAGCCAGTGCAGCTTCTAGTTCTTCCATGGAAAATGGACATTCCACGCGAGGATCACGTGAGGAGAGAGGGTGGTCGGGCGACCCCACCACCGCTCCACCAGGATTTGCCTCACCAGCAATCCTTTTACAGAAAGACTCGGCGACTTCTATCTCACTGCACTTTAGATGGAGTGCCAGAGATTTAAACGGGTGGCGCTGACCGGGTGTTGTACGAAGGCCACGAACAGTTCTCCATATGAGCGACAAAGGCTTTCGCGGATCCAGAGACTCGCAAAAAGATGCCCATCGCCGCGAAGCCAGCTTGTTGATTTGACGCTGTATTTTCTTTTGTGTGCGTCTAGCCAGTCTCAAGTCGTGGATAGACTTCGTGCGTCTATACCTTCTTTCCGCACGACGGCGAATCGCACGAAGTTTTTCCAGTTCGATGTCGAAGTCCGTGCGTACGGAACTCTTCCAGAGTGATTGGGTGGTGGATTCCAGGGCGCCCTTTATCGCTTCCTCTATGCTGTTCGATGAACCGTCGCAACAAGAATCTTCCATGATCATATTGTATTGAGACCAATCAGTGCTCACAACAGCTCTGCAGGATTCAGATCCCGTGAAACCGTCGATCCTCAGATAAGTTGGGATGTGGTCGCTGCCTCGCGCACATACGCATGTGGACTAGGTCATCCATCGTCTTCAACAACATCGGAGCTGGTGGCCATTTTATTAGCAGTCAGCTTTATTAAATTATCAAAGCCGCCTCGAAAGTGGGTATTCCTTAGTGATTCATTGGTGGCTCTCAAATGTATTGAAAGTGCTACTCCAAAACATATAGATATACGTGTCATATACGCTATTCTAAAAGAACTTGCACAAGCTACGGAACAACAACATCATATTGTCTTCCGATGGGTCCCAAGTCATTGGGGAATCAAAGGAAATGAACTGGCTGATGCGTTGGCAAAAGCTGCTCATGATTCTTCAGAAATTCGCCTCATTCCCATATCTCAATCCGATATACGCCGCATCTTACGAGGACAAAACGGGAATTGTGCTTGCTCAATTGGTTCACAGAGAAAACAAAAGAATCCATTTTGTACGCAGTCGACCCTAATCTTGAGTATCAACTAGACCATCAGCTCCCGCGATGCATCGAAACCCCCATTCATCGTCTCTGGCTTGGCACTGCCTACACAAAACATTTTTTATTCAAAATTCAACGTGCTTCATCTTCAACATGTGCATGCGGCCACGACGACGAAGTTGTCCGTCACCTGTTGATTGATTGTCCCAAGTACACCACGCAGAGACAGCGACTCGAACATGAGCTAAGTTTATTAGATTCAGCGCGCACTTTTTCGCTTGAGAAAATATTAGGACCATGGCCACCAAAGATATACCACAAGGCCTTAAAAGCCCTTCAACGCTTCATTGAAGAGACGGAAATCAGTGACAATTACTAACTGGACCGTTTTTACAGTGTTGATGTGTGTGAGACGAGAGCGGACTCCTTTGGGACTAGTTTATTATTATATTTTCCTTTTTTATTTATTCTGTTACCTAAGCGAAGAGGGGTAGCCGTCACCAAAAATGGCGACAACAACTCCTTGATTTAATTTTACATCAATAAAAGAAAAAGCTTTTGTGGAAACCGCAATTGAACGAGAACGTTACGTCTACGTGTACCCCTGGCTAACAAAACAGAAAAAAGGAGAATAAAGCAACTTTAGGATTATTTTTCCAGCTATCATTAGAGTATTTCACCCATCCGCCACGTGGTTACGTCGCATCAGTAAGCTTCTGCATTGGAACCGATGCTATTTCTTATGGTTATAACGCTACGTGGCGAGGTACTGACATCAGCTATACATTCCAAAAGGCACGACGTCCAAGAATTCCCGTGTGCCCTCTTCCATAATTGTTGAATTGTGCAAGTGAGGCACACCTGGCCGCAGCTGCACTTTGGATATATAATAACTGCATTGAATAATATAGAAAATCTAGGTCAGATAACGAGGGAACTATTTACGGTCGACTCTGTGCTGGACGTAGCATTTTCGTTATCGTGCAGCGGGAGAAAGCTGCTCCGTTTCATCCACTGCGCATTGCCGCTGGCTCGAGTTTCTTTGTGTTCTGCGAAGCGAAGTTTCATTTACCAGTCGTCTCCATATTTTGAACGATAGCTATTACTTTGGCGCCATACGCTGGAAATATCGACGTATTTCGGCCACGTTCGTTAGCAATTCTTTTTGCGCACTGTAGTCATCCGTGCCAAGAACTCGTCTACAGCCCGGATAGAAGAAAGCCGCCCATTTCGTCGTTGTGTTCATCTTTAGCGGTACGATTCAAGTTGTTGCCGAAAGAGGAGTAACGAGCAAGTGATGCCGCATGAATGCCACCTATTGCTAGGTGGGTCTAGGAAATGCGCCAGTGACGCGTGTGAACGCCTCCGATGAACGAGGATCTGAATGATGTCTGTTGCTATCGGCGCAGTCGCACTGCAACCCATAAAGAAATGAAAAATATGGTATTCTCGTTTCTTCGTGAAAAAAGTACGTCTCTAATTTCTATCTCAATCATTTGTTACATAAAGCCGTAGGCGGGGTCATAGTTCACTTGAGAACGGATTGGTATGTGAAAAAAACGAAAGACGGAGGAATTACTGTGTTACCGTCTTTATTATCACATTGCTGCGCGGTGTAGTTTGGAAATATTGTCAAGAACACTTGCGTGTTTTTTTTTCTTTTTCTTGTCTTTCAGATTGCTCATTTTTGAAAGAACGATTTCGAGGCGCCCGCTACAGAAGACCGAGGTAAAGTCATGAAGGCCACGATCAAGGATGGTGTTGTCTACTCACCGCATCCTAAAGTCGACATACCTTTGTTCTCCGTCTACACAGCTATGAAAGGATTCCTATTGGCATCACCTGAACGAGTAGCTCTGGTAAGTGGCAAAGGTCTTCTGGCGTACTGCATAAATGTGAGATATTTACTAATATCTTTAGATGTAGCGGTATGAGAACCATATATTTAGGGTCCTCACTTCACTATCAATACTTAACGTCAACATTAGATGACCTATCCATATGGCTTAAAGGGAATCAGGAAGCAAGGATAGTTCCCTGGTTTAAATTTGAGCTTCAGCAAGCGTTCTTTCTCGAATATTGTAACCGCATAACATAGACGGCATGTATTTCCCGCCTAATTTTAAACAACCATAAGTGATAGTCGACATAGCGTCATTAGGAATGACCTGTGCATAATAACATGCATAATAACATAATAACTGCTGACCATCTGGTTGTGTGCTGCTCACCCTTTATCAAGACAGACTTGTCCAGTCTCCCGCACAAATTGTCCGTACATATGAAGGCAAATAAACAACTTGATGTACCCCCGTTATTTCTTTCAGGATGTCGTGGATAAGTGAGTGAAAGTGGTTTTCTGTAAAATGCTTTTTTTAAAGCGTGAGCTATTATGGGCTCATTACAATGGCAAGGATCGGTGCGTATTTGAACCCTGCTGAATAATAGTGGGGCTCTCCACCCCTGACTAGGACCGCATGGTTGCGCATTCAGCGTTTTCAGACACGGTTCTTAAATGCTATTATGGTTGGTGCTTCAAGGCAGTGTGCATTCTTACACGCCTGCTGTGGCATCGCCTACAAAGACGAGTAAAAAGTAAGAGGAAGAGGGCGAAGGAGACTACGATGATGGGTAAAAAAAGGAAGAAGCGGAGTTAGACAAAGGCGATCAGGAAGATGAGAAAGAACATGGTGAACAAGTAGAAGAGCAAGCGAGGATGACAAAAGCGAAGGAGAGCCGACGGAAGAAAGGGAAAGAAAAAGGAAATTAAAATGGAACAAAAAACTGGAACAGAAGTATGAAAGAAGGCTGAAAGAGACGAATGAGAGAGGAAGTAGGGAAGTCATGCTTATGTTATAAATGTTCCCTGCCTCGTCTGCCAGTGCCTGAAACCTTTTTCTTCCAACGCTGCAGTCGACCCCGTGCTGTGAGTCACGGAGGCAATCGCCCGGATGGATTGCAAGAGACGACGTATCCGTTCGCCGAAAATGACCCCACGAAAGCTCCGACAATTAGGTTTAGGTCCCTTTGGGGCACTATCAAAACGCCAGCAGTGGTTCTAAGACCGAGTCAGAGCGAAGGGTGATCAAAACAATACATTCTCATTGAACAGGCAGTTACAAAAACGTGCACAAACACAGCTCTTGAGAATAGAATCACAGATGGGCTACAATGTAACACGGAATCAACTAACACCAAGTACACAAGCTCAGGTGCTACAATATAGAATAAAACACCAAGAGTCCTACTTGCCAGGACCACTCGAGGCGTTTCGTCAGCATTGGATTCAGGTCGATCTCAACGGTTGGACCACGGAGCGACGTTCAACTTTCATCTTTCAGTGTGTCGCATGACGACTGAGACTGCTGCTGACATCCCGTGCTAGACCCTGGTTTCAGCGGCTTTTCTATAATGTTCGGCGCAGGTCACATGATCTCAGCACGCGCAAAAGCTGAGGGAAAGCTCTCGATTAGACTGGTAGGTTCTTCGCATCGGAGGCGCCTGCTTCTGCTTCGCATGTTGCGGTTAGCATCGTCACGTACTTTTTGCTTCCTTCTCTACACGACTATGTCGCGAGTTCACCCGCTGGGGTGCGAGGACTAACTGTGGCGGTCTAGAATATTCTGCAATAAATAATGACGCGCCCTGTACGTTTCGGACAGCCTTCGCGTGCGTTGAGGCTTTCACTGCGCGCGCATTTTTTCTTCGCTAGGTTGATTTCGGTACGCTTTGTCTAATATACGATGCCGTGCTCCTCGACAAGTGGGCGCTATTTTGTAACAGACGCAATACAACGCGCTTTTGTTGCTAACACTAGCACGAAGAATTTCAAAACTATCCACCATCTTCATGCTTACAAGACACCATTCTTCCAAACACGGAATTTATTGAACGTTGTGGAAGCTGTGACAGCTCTCAAAAGAAACCGAAATGCCGTAATGGTGACGCTGTACCACCTCTTTCGTAACATGCATACGTCCAAGCAGGATATAATGGTTTGCTGGGTTGCGGGATACCGGGAGATAGAGGGCAATGTTCTAGCAGACAAACTTGGGGCAAAGGTGGAGTCCAAAGTTGGTGACATTTCCATGCCAGTCGCTGCCTCGGGTATGAAACCGTGTATCCGCAAGTGTCTTTGTACCAGAACTCGGAAGATGCCAAATCATCCAATAAACTCCATCTAATTGGAACACGCGTAGGAAATATTCTGCAAGATTCAAAAAGCTGTTCTAACCAAGTGACACTCTGTTGGCTTAGGATAGACCATACTTATGGCACGCACTCATGGCAATAAATATGCAATCACACACTGGACGAAGTCAGGAAACACAGACGAGCGCAGACTGAAACTGATGTTTATTGAAACTGTATACATATACACATAAAGCAGGGAAAGGTAACCAACGATAAGCAGACAAGATAAACCAGGAATGAATAGCCTACGTGCCATCTATGAATAAAAGTTCGCATTCTAAAAGTGAAATTGAAGGTGAACTGACGCATATTGCGCTGTTTTTTTTCTAATGAAGAAGACCTCAGCTATTTCTCTGGTTTATTCTGATGATAAGAATACAAAACCGAGTTGCGCGGAAATTCCGGAACACGCCCGCACCTTGCACAAAGCGTGAACAGGGGCAACCCAGGAGCCGACGAAAGAGCAAAAGGTTTACACGGAACTCTGCAGTAAGAATCGAAAGGCGGAGGCCTTTTAACAGGCTAAGGCTTGTTGAACACATTTCCACTGCACACTTTACTTAAAGGAATAGCAAGCCTTACAATACAAAAACAAATAACGAATATGTCGCAATGAGTATTGGCTACTAAATGTTTGCTGTGTCCCTTGCAGCTGGATGAGAACATGCGCCTCACACGCGGCGAGTTCTTTTCCCGCTTGCGGAGCTTCGCTGCGGGCTTCCAGGCTCATGGCATCGGGCTTGGAGATCGCGTCTGCGTGCACCTTGACAACAGCGTCGAGAACATGGTCGCCCTTTTGAGCATTACTTTCACGGGGGCTTCGGTGCTGCTTTCGAATCCCATCCTCAACGAAAGTGAGTGTATTGCATGAATTTATTTACGCAGCCGAGCGCCTATCATTTTCGCCGCCGCTAGAAATAATTGTACAAGCAAATATTTTGTTAATGGCTCCTTAGTAATAAATATTTTAAGGTAAACGTAACTTGCTACAGAAGTTTCGCGTTTCATCTACTCTGCTCGAATAGCTTAATGTTCATCGTAAGAGTGCCCCACTATTTGTATTTGCCTGTACGTCTATGAACGTCAATTCGCACTCAATTTGAACAACAGTGGCCGTCGAGAACTCCGAGTTATGGCTCCACGTTGCTGCTGGCTGCGATTTCGCTTGCTACATTTCCGGTTTCTCAGAATACCGGTGATCTCGTTTGCTGTTTGACAACGTTAGTTATGACGCTTACAAAGAAGCACGTTGTTTCTTGGGAGATGGCAATCCTTACGAGTGCCATTCTAGCGCCAAACGTATGACGACAGCGCTCAAATACACAAAATGTGCCAACATGCGGTTATTTTTAGGCGGTTACAATATGTCGAATTAGGATTTCCTTTTTTTATGCCACCCTCAACGTGGTAATGGAGACGCAGTGTCATAGAAACGCTTCTCAAGCTTCGACACAATTTTAATCCAGCAAGATATCATAAAAAATTTATCACACCCGCATGCTGAGGCCATTTTCAGCTACTAATATAAGGTATATATTATTCAGAAACAATGTATATTTCAAGTAAAGAAGAGCGTTGACTCTGAATAGGAAAGTATAGATTCTCAAAACATGATGTATTTACACACCACTGTCAGATATATCAGATGTACCGGGTGTTTCGCGAATGCTTTAAAAAATTCCACAAGGTAGGCTTTTCGAGAAAAAATAAAGCAAATTTTCTTATGGAACAACGTGCCAAGTTGGGCGGACGTCATTAGTTGTGAGAAACATGGAATCTTGCAATGGCAGTTAACGAAGATCATCTAATTACCCTGAATATTTTGATGTTATTGTGAATGGTGTGTTTCTGTCCACTGAGAGGACAATGCAGTAACAGATTTTCAAGTCCAGAAAAATTATTCTCAGACGCCCTGCAGGCAGCTAAAATGTGGCGTTTTTCTTCATGAATCTTATTTGCTGCCAAAACAGAGACGCAAGTCTCAATGTGAACGCAACGTTTGGCAGTGACCTGCCAACTGCCTGCGGTGGTCAATTCGGGATCTGCGGCCTTCCAAAAATCACCGCCTAGTAGTCTGTTTGCTTTTTGCACCGAGGGAATAAGCAAACGACTACGCCGGCTCCTGCCTAAGCAAAACATCGAGAGTTTTTAGGTGCATGAAAACATACTACCAAATGGACCACATTGTACATTTCGAAATCGCCTCTGCAATCTCTAGGACACATGTGCAGCGGAGGTTACATTCGCGTGTGACTTCCGACGGTCTTCATGCTCTCAGATTCGTTTTGGTGCGGAAAAAAGACCAGGTTTTCCCGCGCTGCAGGTCTTCAGACAGTGCCTTTTTTTGAAAGCTCATGTGAGACCTGATAATGGTAATAACGGTCAAAAGTATCTAAATAAAGGTTAGTGCATCTGAATTAATTTAGAACTTTCTTGGGGCTTCCTGACGTCCGCCTTAGCTAACTGTTCTTTCTGAAAAGGATTTCGCTGTTTCTCGAGGAGCCTCTTTTTAAGAACTTCTGAAAGTGTTTCCTGAAACACCCTGTATACGGTGTATGAATCAAAATGCGAAATTACATGTACTGAACTTGAGGAGATGGAATGAAAGATGTTCAACAGCCAGTTTGATCTGCACGTGTGAAATTTTCGTTACTTTGAGGGAGTTGTATCTGAATATAGCGGAGTCGTGATTGGTACTGCACTATAAGTTACTGCAAACGTTCATAACGGTTTCTCGTCCAATGAGTGCACACCAGACGTGCTCTTACGTCTCAGATACCGAACTATTGAGCTATCTTGCTGAGCTTGCTGCTACGCTTGACGGTTTGGCTACGTCGCTTCTGTTCAATAATGCAGCTAATTATTCTCATCTCATCCTTTCTTCTGGATCGACGCAAGCTTTCCACGGTATGCTTAGAGCTCATCGCTCGGCAACACTCTCGGATAGCACTCACCTTACCGCCTGGCTGCTTCTACAACTGTGTAGATACGTATCCAGTGTCTGCCTCGAGAGGCGTTGCCTGAGTTTGTTGTCAAAAGCTGATCCGGCAATCCAAGCAGAAATAGATGTCCAGGGGCAACTGCTGAAGAAAAAAAAGTGCGCGGACTTTGTACCTACGTGTAGGTCAAAACTCCGTCATGGTTCACCCCGCCGAGAACAAGTTACGTTAGGGGAGCTTCGGGTAGGAGCAACGCTCACCCCTTCTCTGATCGCTCTCTGGCCGCAGCACTGTCGCGGTCACTATGGTGGACTTTGCCCGTTACATGATGCGTCATTCCTCAACGTGGCAGTGAGTCATGTAGTGCGGACTTGCCCAGGTTTGCATCCAAGCTGTCGTCGTCGCCGCACCGTGCAGCAGGCCATAGGCCTGGCCCACCACCCGACCTACAAAAATACATACAACACCCACGGGGACAAATAGCAGCAAACGTAAACTAATTGACTTCCTTATCTTAGCACGCACGTCGAACCCCTTAAAAGAGCCATGCGTAGACAGACAACGAATGACAGCTTACCATTGTCTATGAAGAGGAAAGTGTATAACAGCTTCATCTTACCGGTGCTCACCCACGGGGCAGAAACGTGGATGCCCACTATAATAGTTCAACGTAAATTGAGGACGACGCTGCGATCAATGGAAGGGAAAATAATAGGTGTATCGTTAGGAAGAGAGTGCGTCAGAGACGGAATGCATGTTAAGCAAATATTGGTAGAAATTAAGAACAAGAAATGGGCATTGGTACGATACGTAATGCGAAGGCAAGATAACCATTGATCATTAAGGGTAACAGAATGGATGCTTAGCGATAAAAATCCTGGCAGGGGCGGCGGAAAGTTTGTTCGGCAGAAGAGATCAACAAGTTTGCTGGCATACATTGGTCGTCGTTAGCACAGGACCGGGATAATTGGAGATATATGGGAGAGACCTGTGCGCTGCATCAGGCTCGGACAACCTGATGATGATGATGACGTAGACAGCAACGTCTTAACGAGTAGCAAGAGCATCAAAAAATACAAAGAACACAAAGTAGCACGGTGGTTAGGCTCACTAAGACACCACTGCAGGAGTTGCTTCACATATGCACAGCGAAGGCGTACGCGGCTCGAATCCTGCAACGTTGTCGTGTGGCTCGACAGATGTCGCCCGATTTCTATGAAAGTGAGGCATCATTGTACGTCCAGGTAGCGATGCTACCATGTATGTTGAACACCCACTCCGGAATTTGACCTAATGCTTCTACAAAAAGAAGCACTTACGCTCAGAGCAATGGCCTGCATCTTTATACGCATACAACCAGCAGCTTTGGCATCGCCGTGTGCTTCTGTTCATTATTTTCTGTCGTCTGTTATGGCATCAGCATCACATTCATTATTACATTTCAGCCCACTAGCTTTGGGTGTTTAGCAATAAAGTGTACTGAAAAGGCGTCGCAGACTCCTCATAGATGACGAGGGGTGTTCGCTCAATGTTGACAAGTGGCGTCTGCAGCACGCGATGCAAGGAACGACGACGCTGACCTTGAATGTGCAAGACTACTGTTCGAATGCGTCGAATTCGATGGTCTCGGATTCGGAAAGGGGGAAGTTGTTCTTCAAATACCGCTCTTGAATTTTTAAGGATGTCAGAGCTCTTTGACAGTGTTGGAAGGTGACTTTAGTAAGCTCGATTGTGGCATGATTGAGAATTTTGTTCCATTCTTCAATTTCCGCATTTGAAAAATTTGTCATTGACAATTTTACCGTTAGGCGCAGTCCCCTCGGTGCCGTATCTGCCAGTAGGTACGTTTTTAGGCTACTCACGTGAAGCTCGTGCCGTATACGTTTGTCAACGAGCTTTCTAATTTTGAGAAAATTTGAGCCTGTTCCCTGATGCAGATCGGCTGACCGAATTGGCACTCTCCCGCCCGCGCCGCCGGCTTGTCACTTCGTGTAAACGCGGCTCGCTGGGCCGCAAGGTCTCCGGAGATCGTACCTTTTTGGTGTCGCGGTGTCCCGCCGTGCCCCAGGTGGTGCAGCAGCCCTCCTACGACTGGTGGTCGCTGGTGCCGGCTCTAGTACAGCAGGCCACGGTCGTTGTCCGGGGTCCGCTTGGTTCGAAGGCTGCGGAGGGGACTTCTTGGTCGGTGTCGAAGGGCGGGGCACCCGGGATGCCTGCCTCGTGCTCCGCTGTGTTGACACCCGCGGGGCATGCTGGCCAGTAGAATGAGCGCCGGCTGTCTCGCAGGCGGTTTGCACCGCGACGTTGACCGCGTCACCCATTGCACCGTTCCCACGAAGGTGACACTGGACAGCCTGGGAGTAAGATGGTTGCGTCCTCCGTTGCCCGGGTCCCTCCGGTTGCAGAGCGTGGTCCAGCCACTCCGCCATGTAGGGGCGCCGCAGATGGAGCAGTAGGTTCAGATAATTCCATGCCAATAAGGACACGCCTATGAAATTTGGATGCACACCATCTGCTGCCAGTACAGTCCACGGTGGAAATGCGTCGATGATGTGGTCCAGGAAGAATACATCCTCCCTTCTGGAGCACCAGTCAACACCAGTTAACCTTTACTAGCAAGACACCGAACGTTAATAAAATCTTGAAAAAACATTTTAACATATTGGAACAAAGCGAGCGGCTCTCCAAAATTTTTACCGATCCCCCGCGTGTGGTATACTGGCGACCGAAAAGCGTAAGGGATCACGTTGTACATTCAAAAATAGGAAGAGTGCCCCTCGACGGGTGTCGACCCTGTGGGAAATCCACATGCGGCGTGTGCAAACACATCCAGAATACAAAAGTTGCAGAAAGCCCACATTCGAATTTTAAGCACAGAATAAAAGGACAACTCGACTACGACTCAAACAATGTTATCGATCTCTTAGAGTGTGGAATATGTAACATGCAGTACATAGGACAGACAGACACACCATTTAGGATAAGGTTCAACAACCATCGGTCCCATGTGCGCTCACTACCTGGCCTTCCGCTCTCTAAACACATCAACTTGAAAGGTCACAGCTTTGAGGATGTCAGGGTCACACTACTGGAAAGTAACTTACGGAGCACCAGAGAACGTGAGCAAAGGGAATCCTACTTTATCTACAAATTTGGCACAATTAAGCATGGCATAAATGAACATCTTGGCGCTCTCGGTGTTACGATCGTTAGGAAGCGAACATTCGAATTGATAAACTTTGTATCCTCAATTACTAGATCGGCCATTCCCGCCGGTTATCATTACCTCCTCCGACCGTTTTTTTAGAGCTGTGGGCGCCCGATTCTCTCGGCCTCGCCCTGCTGCCATTACCCGTGCGGTGCAAGCTGACACACTCAAAGTGGCTCCGGAGATCGTACGACAAAAGAGGACAATACGTCATTGTGGGGTACGCAGAATTTGACTGCTTCAAAATCTCGTCTTTCTGTGCGGCTCTTTTCCTTCATGTCGCTGTTTCTTCTCCCTTGCCTACCCCACCCCGCCGCGCGGTAGCGCCGAGTGCGCGTTGCAAATGTGGCTGCAATCAGGAACACAAGTGCTACGCCTTTCATTCCCGCCCTTACGAAAATGCCATATATGGACTGATATGAAAAAATCCATATTCGGTTATATTAAAAATTAGGTAGATATGGCCATATATGGCATATACGGCCCTTATATGGCCATATCTCCCCCATTTTGAATATATCCGTATACGCGCCCGTATATGGCCATATCTGCCCAATTTTTAATATATCCATATATGGCGCCTTATATGGCCATATCTGCCCAATTTTTTATATATCCGTATATGACGCCTTATATGGCCATATCTGCCCAATTTTTAATATATCCGTATATGGACCCTTATATGGCCATATCTGCGCAATTTGTAATATATCCATATATGGCCCCTTATACGTCCATATCTACTTGACACTGTAGGCGATGTGTGAGAGCTGAATACATATACAAACAAAAACAGAACACAAATGCAAGATGGACCTTTCACGTGTGTATTTTATTTTCCAACTATTTCTTTCATTCTTCGGAGTTGTCTTTTGTCTTTTTGCTTCTCAAGTCGCTGAGCTTTGCGCCCAGGGATAATATTGAAATTAAGTTTTCCACTGCACTCGAACTGGCACCTCGTAGGGAAGTCTTTTGTGCGAGCTGTAAATAGCAAAACACAATTGGAGCATGAAAGTAATGCTTACATTATCAGGGCCGATAAATAGCTCCAAAATATGTGCAGCTGATGACGCAATGACACAATATTTTATATTTATACATGCATGCATTCACTTAGGCGCCAAGAACAACAATCATAAAACATCGGAACACGCTCGTATCGTTAAACCATCCTGCATGACCGTGCATGACTGCGCAATGTGCTGGTCGATATGCAAAGCACCTTACAAGCAGTTGCTCAATTATTATTTCAGTTTACTTCCTTGCACTTTGAAGCGAAGGGAAGGGAGATGCTTGTCTCTGTTTTGCCAAAACAAATCATGGCAATTAAGCTACAGCTGTCACGTAGGAAAAAAAGAACTGTTTTTCTCAATGACGTGATTAGCTTGTTAATCAGGTGAGGCCGGTTCTCCGAAATGGCATCAAATATATGCACATAAAGCACTGTCATGGATAGCTGAACCAGCAAACATGTTTATACATTATTGCAATAAAGCAACTGACCTTTGATGTATAGGCACGACTGAGTGTATTGCAACCTCTCCGAAATAGCGTGTGGAGTGCTCTGTTTCGTAAATAAATAAAACAAATGCAGATAATATCTAAAATGCGGCCACGCCATTTTTATGCTCAATATGGCATTTTCAGTTGCTTCTGAAGCAGCATGCTTTTCCAGCCTCACGGCTTCGTGGCAAATACCACCAGCAGCTGTTTCAACAGCCGCACTGGTGCCAGATTCCGCGAATCAGCTAAAATAACGAGAATTTCACTAGTGAAAAGGCGGGGGAAGGGCACCCGTAAAAGGAACAGAATTTTAACAGCAACTTTTCTAAGGCATTCGTAAGGAAAAATCAGAAAATGGTAGCGTGTGACCTTCGATCTCGCCACAAGAAGAAAATACTGCATTTGGCATTTTTTTACAACGCCGCTAAAGGGTCGGAAGCAGAAGCAATGGCTAAGGCGCAACTAAAGATATAGAAAGGAAACACGCTAGATTTGTGACATTAGCCGTTTATCCAATATCCGATGGCGAAAACAAAGCACGTAACAGCTATAAAATTGTCCAATTCATGTGCTTCTGAACGGACACACCGTATTAGAATTCTAGTAACAAGCAACAAAGCTTACTTGTAGCAATCAGGCTGGCATGAAAGAAGCCTTTGTACTGCCACCAAACTTGCACTTGTGGCCCCACTTCGTTAGGAATGTGCTCTTCCGTCACTCCCGACGCAGGTCATTTCAGAACATCGAAGGTTGTCCACTTATTTGCGACGCGATCGAAACATGCCACTCACTGCACTCAGTACCACAGTACCACCTTTTTCGGAAAGTACAGCCAGGCAGCCCACACACAACAAAACCTTCGTGGAGAAAATGGCTCCAGTTGTGACGGCTACGCAAATGTAGTCCGCAAGAAAAAGAAAGAGAGGTGTATCGTTCCGAGAGGAAACGGCAAACATAAAGCAGAAACTCGCATATATCGATTGTTTCCCCGAAAATACGAGCGCGTTTTGTCAAACTGATGAGAAATGTGTTATGATTTAAGGCTGCCAGTGAGACATGTGTATTTTCTTGCTTACCACAAGCAATGGACTACTTTTTGGTCGCGAAAGTACGCAACGTAAACACGAGCGCTAGCTTTGGCAGCGCTTCACCTAATGCATGAAATCTGTTCCACGTGCACGTGGAAAAAGTGAGGGGCCGTCTCCAAAGGTCCTGCGCACTGTTCCGAGAAAGAAAAAGCGTGGCTCTTTGCGGAAGAAAAGGACCGGTGGGGGGGGGGGGGAGGGGGATGGACAGAGGGGGGCTCTTTTCTGTCATTTATTTTTTGGCTCGTCTTTTGCATTCTTTTGAGCAATGGCGGGTCAGCTGTAGAAAGAGTAGAAGCGATAGCCCTCTTTCGCGCCGCACTCGGACAAGACAAGGTAAAGAAAATAAAATAAAAGTAAAGAACGTTGCTGACACATTCCAGCAATCATTCGTTTAGCTATAACTTACAGTGAACATGCAATCTAGGAGCTTATTGCGGTAATGCTGGCACAAGTTTTGCATTAATGCACTACTATAATGCGCACGTACATACAATTGCCTTTGCTCGACGAAACAATAATAGTTCAGCTTGACACATCGTTCTTATGCAGATAATAATTAGCTCGCGCTGTAGGTAAATCGCGTAGTAATTGAAATTACGATGCCATGAGAAAGCAGAACTCACCACCAACCCTCCCTTACTCTCTTTTACCATTTACCCTTAGTGTTTACCTTTTGCATTCCTTTCTTTTGTGATTACTAATTGCTGGATGGGACGAGATATGTGGTGCCATCGATTATTTGTGTGTATATAAATAACATTACTGGGTATTCTATATATATATATATATATATATATATATATATACACACATATATATATAGTTCACACATATATATATAAAAAGAGGTTCACACTATTAACAAAAACAATGCAAGTTTACTGACATTGCCGCCGGTTGGCCGGCCTTCAGTAGAGTCAGGTGGACCGGCCTCTGATGAAAGCCGGTCCCCCGGCCGCAACGTCAGTAAACTTATATTGTTTTTGTTAATCGTGCGAATCTCTTATTTAAATATATATATATATATATATATATATATATATATATATATATATATATTGTGAGGAACTGCCCCTTAATTGGATATCGACATATAAATACTATAATACACCTATGTATATGACTGTTAACTTGCATTATGTGACTTTTGATGCATACTCTTTATATCGAGTATATAAAGCCATATACGGGCCACGGACGCCGTATATGGAAATATTCTGCTGCCTTATATGTCATATAAGGCGCAAAATAAAGCCATATATGGCAGTATATAGCTGCCTTATATGGCATATGAAACGCCATATACGTTTATATCTGGCTGTATATGACCTTATATTAACCCGTATATGGCAGTATATAGCCTGATATGAGCGCTTACATGTCCATATCTGGCCATATATAAAAGATATCTGGCCCATATATGATATTTCCGTAAGGGCGAACACGACCCCCGTTGTTCTTCCCTCCTGGGGCGCGTTGCTGTGCAGCGGAACCACAGAGGCAATCGCCAAACCACATAAGGTACGCTGCTGAAAGTGTCGTTAGTTTTGCCAGATATAAGCCGGCGCCACGGTATACAATGCCTAATTGATGGATTGCTCTTTAAACTGTCTACGGACTCGGACAACACTGGCGCGGCGGACGGCACTCGTCCTTCTGGCTGTCTCTCCCATTTTCGCCCCTTCCTCTTTTTTTCTTCTTTTCTCTTTCTTTCTTATTCTTTTCGTCCTTTCTTTATTTCTTCGCTCACTCTCTCTCGTGGAGAGAGAGAGCGAAGTCTATGTCTGTGCGAGTTGCTTTTGCTTGACAGGCCCTTCTTCTCTTGCAGTAAAGATGCTAGCAATCTTTCTATTATTATTTTTATTTATTATTTCCGTATAATTTCACCCCACTCATTCTCTTTCCACTCTTGTCCTTCTCTCCTTACTACAAGACAAAGTGTGGTATAGAAGGCCATACTGGCCTGTGGTTAACATGTCTTGAAAGAGGTCGCGCTCCGACCGAAACGTTGATGTAATAAACCGTCGTTCTCTAAGAGGCGCATCGTGAATTCTGTTATATATATATATATATATATATATATATATATATATATATATATATATATATATATATATATATATATATAGTTCAGAAAGAAGATATCCGTGAGCCCGAATAAATATTTTCAAAAGAAGAGATTGACACGATTAACAAAAAGAATATAACTTTACTGACGTTGCGGCCGGTGGACCGGCCTTCATCAGAGTAAAAAGCTGTTGCAGAGCACCCTCCTTTTAAAGGTACAGGAAGGGGAGAGAGTGCGGCTACAAAGGCGTATTCTGTACACGGAATGGCTATCAAGTCTTCCTGGACAGAACACGTGGTCGGCTGCGGCGAGTCCCGAGGCGACCCCGTAGCCTCTCAATTAACAGCAAGGCGGCACACTGGCGACCCCGAGGGATTCTATTACCTGTATGTAACGGAACTATAAAGCCACTCTACATTGTAAAAATGGCAATCACCACAGCAGAAATGACAGAAAAAGGATTAAAAAAATTAAAAAAAATAAAATTGGTTTTATAAGCCCGGAAGCTAGGGACAATAGCTGACCCCAAGGCGATAATTGCCCTCAATATATATATTCATTAACTGCATTGATTGTTGGTTCATTAAGTTGTTTCTTCCAAATTTATGATCCCTTGACCCCTTCCCTTTCCTTATATGTGTGTGTCTGTGTGTGCGCGTGCGTGTGTGTGTGTCTGTGTGTGCGTGTGTGTGTGTCTGTGTGTGTGTGTGTGTGTGTGTGTGTGTGTGTGTGTGTGTGTGTGTGTGTGTGTGTGTGTGTGTGTGTGTGTGTGTTTGTGTGTGTCGGGAGATCGCCTCGTCTCGGCCCGCAGTTGTCAGACCATGCCAGCCGAGTAGCCGCGCCCAGCAGCGTCCTCCAGGGCCCAGCCGAGCTCCAAGGCTGTGCATAAGGCACCAGCCCAGCGCCACGCATATGTATATAGAAATCTCCAGGAGGAAACAGCCTATCGTTAAGTTTTGTCGGACGCCTGTCCCTGGGAATCGAACACACGATCCTTGGCGAGGCGACGGCTATTGTGACAGCGCACTCGGGGAGGTACTTACTTGTAGCCCATGAAGATTTTAACATACCAGGATATGTGAACTGCCTTACGATGCGGAGGCCCGTGCTTACACGTAGCTACAGAGATGGCGCCTTGATCTTGCCGCCTTGTCCGCGTTGGTCGCCGATGGCGTTTTTACTATGTAGCAGCCCGTGGATCCGACAGCCGATCCAAATCTTCGGCGAATGGTGAATCGCGCTGAACGGGAAGGGCGCTTGCACGCGTGTCCACACTCCACAAGCAGGAAAAACGTGCTGCGGCGCCTTAGGCCCTCTGCAGCTGAACGTCGGATAGGACATCGCAGTTTGACTGCACAAAGGAGAGCCACATCGCTCCTAAGGCTGTCAGTCTTATTCCCTATAATAATCGATGCACTCTTATAGCATTCACTGCTTCGCCTTTCGGGCGAAATAGTGACTTTCTTTTTTCTTCTCTTTCAGATGAGCTGCTCTTTCAAATCAACCATGCTGACGCAACTCACATCTTGACCAGTCCACAGTACGCTAAGAAAGTCGCTGCAGTAAAGGAGAAAACAAAAGCTAAGGTATAACGACCACAGCGAGATAATGTTAATATACAATGGATAAAATAAGGATATGAATTTAGCCAAACTATTGCGAAACAGGATGTCCCCGTACTGTTTGTGAATTTCCAACGTAAATATGGGCACCTTGATTGGCTTACTCCTAAAAGAATTGCGCGTCTCTTATTGTCTGGTTAACAATTTAATTTACGAGCAGCTATCAAGCGAGCTACGCATCTCGCCGCTTCCAAAAGTTAGCTTGGACATCCCCTACTGATGAAAGCCGGAGCATCTACCTAAGACGAGGCCCAACAACATTTCCCAAATGCGCAGCTCGATATGGTCCACGCTCTGGAGAAAAGAGTAGTGGAGTTGACCTTTGCTGAGAACATGAGCGCTGTTTTTTATTTGCGTATGCTAAATTGACTGGAAGTTCTCAATTGGTCGCCGTACTATTTCTCATTTCGGGCTGCTGGAAGTGCCAGTAAATAATGATGCGTACGGAAAGTTCAAGCACACAGGCTTCATGCCTTAAAAGGACAGAACGGTTGAAGTAGTTTAGAATGATAACCTATAATTTCAAGACGCGACCATTGTTGATTTCCGCATTTTATGTTCAATACTAAAAGAGAGTGAGTGTCAGAACCTTAGTGTTGAAATTGGTGCCGTAATTTCTGCCTCATGACGTCAGAAGGCCACTTTTCTTTGCGTATTCTGTCCACATTCGCCGAATCAAATGTTCTGATACTCCCTGTGTTAGGTCTCCTGCTTCCTTAAAACAGAATACATGACATTCTTAGCGATATGTACTTGTGTAGGCTTTAGCCGATGCTGCAAAAAATTTGTGATGTAATGTGCGTGTTAGTCCCGGTAATTTGAAGCATCGTCGGCTCTTGTGTTTTTTCTTTAGGCGTTTGCTAGCTTACCGAGGGTTCTTTGCCTAAGATTGATGTTTTTTAGTGTTGTGGAAAGCTAACCTACTAATACGAGAAAAGTTGCTTTTCACTTTAGTTTTCCTTTGTAATACTGGCCGCTTCGAAATTACGAAGTTTTGCGAGCACTCGTATTGTTTTCTACTTTGGCAAGAAATCTAGAGAAGTACGTTTGTGCTTGATCTTACCAACATGTTAAAAAATCCTAAAGATCCCATGCATCGTGAGAATCAATAATTATCATGCGATTCGGTCTTTTCTTAGGCAAGGAAGGGAAGAGCTTACTTTACATTTATAAGTATCACTCGGGAACATTTATTAACCTAGCGTGCATGAACGGCTTCCTGTAAAATGCACACACGCTTTTCGAGGCGCGTCCTTGATATCTTTCAGTAAGTGTCCGTTATATTTCGCTCGCAGGGCATGTTTGTAATCGGTGACCCCGTTCCAGGCTTTGTGCCTGTGTCCGGCTTCGGTGAATTGAACGAAGACCTATTTAAGGAAGTGGATATTGAAGATCCTAAAGAGACCACTGTTGCAGTCTTTTACTCATCCGGAACGACGGGGCACGCCAAGGGAATGGAAATCTCTCACTACAGTCTCGTGGCGAACTTGCACACTGCTGAGTGCGTATCATTCATTACACCAATATTCTTCGCATGTATCATCTGCCTATACTACACGTTGATGCGTGTTCATCACCATATAGGCATTATGAAGGCTGTGGAGCTATGGCCGGTAAAAAATAAATAGCCGTATCTCTTTACGTACGGACTTGTAGATGTCGTACAATTACCATGCCGCACTAGACCTGAGCACTTCCGACACTTATGTAAATAAGGCTGGCTCTAACTATAAGCAAAAGGCGGTAACCTCGTTTTCTCGGCTCGGCGCTTTCCGAAGAGACTACTAAATTTATCTACGACAGCTATTTGGAATCTCGACTTAAGGCGTGTTTATCTTCTGCCGTAAAAAATTATATGGAATCAGAAGTACTGTCCAGAAATGCTCAATAACGTCTATCATCCTGTGAAATTGGCACTTTTCGTTATCACGAGGCGATGTATCGCGCATGATCCCCGGTAGCCGACCTAGCACCACACCCCAAATCCTAAATTTGCCGACACGAACAGGAAAGCCATGATTTCCACAGAAAAACATCACTAAAGAAATCAACTTGCAGAACTAGCGACACTGAACTGCAAAAGTACGCTAACATACGAGGAAAATTGTGCGCATTTCCAATTGCATTACTCTAACTGAAAGGCGGGAATCCGTAACTAGTGGTGCGGATTTGGCAATTTTCCCTTACAGAGCAGCATATCGTTACGTGGCTGATGTTAGTTATAACTTCGCACAGCAATATAACTGCACAACCAGCGCATAAAGGTTATATTGTCAAAATATGGAGCGGGCGACACAATTCGAAAAACAGGAATCTCGCTTGCTGTTAACTGTTCCTGTTCGCTGCCTCACGTCCCGCCACCAGCCGGACGGATTCCGTGAGGCGCACACGAGATTTTAATCGAGCTACGAGAACGACAGTCTTTTAACCAGCGACGCTCTTTCATTAAGCCCTCCGATAACCCGTTCCTCAAGCGTGCAAAATTCGCCGAGCTGTGAAGCCCTCACCTTGCCACAGTAACCAGGAGCTGCTGTGCGGAGCCAAGAATAGCTGCGCTCGCCTCTGGCCAAGCAATGCCAACTACGTGAGAGAGTGTGGCCTTGCGTAGTATAGTGCAGCAAGGGGATGAGAAAGCGAAGTCAGGGTGAGGAGAGGAGGAGGAAAAGGCGAGAGATTGTAGTACAGCATAAGCATGCACAGCATAGTATAGCAATAGAAGGGAAAGGGAGGTGAGGGTGAGGAGGATGGAAAAGAGGAACGGAGAGGTCGTACAAACATAGTGTCGTACAATATAGTGTAGCAAGGAGTGGCGAAGAGAAGTGAGGGTCAAAAGGAGGGAAAGGTCCAGGGGGTGGAAAAGGAGGTGAGGTGACGAAGAAGGCTATCTAATGAAGAACATTGGGCGAGTTGGTACATTCATCCTCGATGTGGTTCTGCACTGTTGCTTGTCCTGTGCCTTTGTCTAGTGGCTTCCTGCGCCACATCGAAGATCGAGGAATAAGGATGCGTGGGTGAGGAGGAGGAAAGGAGAAAGGGAGAGCACAGCATAGTCTTGTACAATATAGTGTAGCAAGAAGTGTGAAAGCGAAAGCAGGGCGCAAAGAAGAAAAAGGTGAAGGGAAAGCCACCACCGACGCTGTATCTTCAGTGTCTGCATCCCTAGTGCGCTTCTACCCAAATGGTCTAATTGAAAGACAAGGTAGAGAGGGCTAAGCGGGGAACAAACTCGTGAAATCGTTGGCAAGTTGTCGTGCGAGCTTATAAGGGCCGGAATAGCACAGCATGAGCGCCCTCGTGAAACCAACGAGGCTTGATGGTTGACCACATCAGGTCGAGGCCACCGGGTGAAAACTGCACGCTCCTGAGGCAGCTGTCATAGCAAACATTTTGGTCAGAATGCGACGCTATTCTGTGAATCTCGCGATGAATTCGGCCCTTGTCCATATTGGACCAGTGTCCGAACTATTGTAGGTCTATGTGGAGTGAACATTGGTTGAGACCCCCATGTTGTGAGGCTGCATATAGGCTGCTCCTATACCTACAATTTATTATCTGTGAGGGTGAAATAAAAATTTAATTCGCTTTAGTATTCCAGGCACTTCACTTTTGAATTAACGGATGTTTTCTCATTATTGTTAATGCACACATGTTCTGTCGTAGCCATATGCGCGGAGATAACACAGGCATCGCGAGGAAAGACGTTGCACATAGCGATAGCGTATTGCAGCATCAAAACTTCCTAGTTTCACTTGTTACGAGACCGCTCACAACTTTGTTGACAACACTGTTATGTGGCCTAGGTGGAAATGATTCATGGCGAAACTTTCTCTGCGCCCTTCTGTGTCCCGTTTTATAGCGCGAGATTATGCGATGGTCTTTTGCAAAGCTTAACCAGTCACGTCTTGAGCGCTTCCAATAGACGCAGGCATCCGCGTTCTTCGACAGCTGAATGATGATGATGATGATGATTGTGGTTAGGTTGAGGAAAGGACGCTAATTTCTTCAGCCCATGTAGGGAGCACGGCTAAGCGTCTGTGGCGGTGCGAGAAAGGGAGTGAAGAGATAGACGGGAGAGAAGGGCCGTAGTGGAGGGCTCCGGAAATTTAGACCACCTGGGGTTCTTTAATTTGCACTGACAACGCACAGTACACGGGCCTCTGGCATTTTCGCCTCCATCGAAAATGCGACCGCCGCACAGCCGAATCTGTATTTCTTCCTGGTGTATACTGAAGAAGAGATCCTTGCAATAGAAAATTCCAAATCCACATTGCGAGAAAGACATGCGAAAAGAGGCATTGCACTCACTCACAGAATATTTTATTCGCACGTAACAGCGCCACTGTTGAGCAACCTGGGATCAATACCAAATTCTCCTGCATATTTAAGGGCACCTAGAAAAAAGGTCCACGCCACTTTCCTACACAGTTCTCTATTTCTCTTATTCTATAATAGCCAACGGATTAGGCGCGGCGTGAGCCAACAAGAATCCGAAGTCATGCGTCGCTGGAAGCGCGCACCACAAAGAGCCTGTACACGTCCGGCAGGGACACATTGAAGAGCGCCTCCGGTGATTTTTCACTGTCGACGGGTCTCAACGGAATTTTCAGTATACGTTCTCCTCAGAAATTCAATGATGTGTGTCAAGCCAAGTTATTGCAAGTCGTTTAGCGTTCCTGAAAATGAAATTTAAAAGTTCTTCGCGGATTCCAATGCGGGCCGCCATGTGTTTTTCACGTCACTATCTTCGACGCTGCCTAGCGGAGCAGGCGGGCCGTCAGAAGATAAAACCGCCAGAAGAGTGCTTAATTCGCCGCTCTCAAGTTCAGCAAAGCTGTCATAACGCAAGACGCAGTAGGAGGCCTCGCCATTGTCATTTCTATGGCACCAGCTCCATATTTATGGTGGCGGAGAACCGAAGACACCATCGCATACGCTCTAAGGAGCGTCTAGCCGTTGCGGTTCCGGTTTGAGCACATCGTTCATTCGGTCCATTTAAAATTATTGGTGACTTTCTCAGAAAATTCAGCCACCATGACTACTAAAGGACTATCAGTGCCACCGCAAAACATCGATATCAGAACGCGGTGACAAAGCAGCGGGAGTTCCCTTGAAAAAAACACATCACGAAGTGTACGTCATTGCCGGCGGCCGTCTAGCGCAGGGCGCGCGCATAATTTTATGTCTGTATATAATTCTGTATCTAAAATAGTATCTAATTCTCTTACATTGTTGCAGGTATCCTGCTGACATCGTGTTCCAAAACTGTGTTATCTGCCTCGTTCTAGGGCTTTATTCTTGGTATATCGGGATACAGGTTTGAAAGCCTGTGGAATTAAACTTACCATTTATTCTTCAGCTCACTGAATGCTTACCAGCCAGCAATACTAACAACTATTTGTCACTATTTCCAAACGCTTTCTTTAGGACCCTGGGCAGCTACGATCCTGATGATGTCCTCCTGGCCTGGTATCCAATCACCTGCCCAGCGGGTTTTTTGTTCACGCCGGTAGTTGCCTCCACTGGAGCCACCTGCGTCATAGTGCATCCCGAATTGACATTTGAGCAGTTCGTGTACTACATCAACAAATACAACGTAAGCTATGTGAACTAACTTGTGCTCGTTCAATAGCTTTAAAAACTTGGGTTTTAGCAGCGTTCCTCGAGGGAATTTTTGATTGGTGGATATGCAATGAGCCGAGCGGTCGGGGGTGAGAAGATTCAAGATGTTATGCATGAGAATTTCAACTTTTCGTAACAATATGTTAATTGTTGTGCCACAACATCGTAAGCACTGGGGCCTGCTGCACTATATATAACAGCGACGCGCGTTTCTTCACTTCTCATCGTGCGTTTCTAGTGGCTATGATAAGTATCCGTGGCCTGCAATGGATGAGCATGGACTCCAGGAGCACCGACATAGATAGCGAAATGCGAGGACACAAAGCCACTTTTCATGGCTCGCCGGCATTGTGCACGCCGACACCATTTTAGGGGCGGAGCCCCTTAGGGTCGAGGCTTGTCCGTTGTCCGTGCTCATGGCACAGCACCGTTGCTATAGTGCGTGGGTGTGAGCCCATCCTCGAGGCAGTGCAGTGAGACGGTGTATGCGCATGTGTGGGCGGATTCTGGAGGCCGTGCACCCTGACAGTGTTGTCTGCTTTCGTGAGAGAGAGCGAACGGCGCGTGTAGTGACAGTGGAAGCGCTCATTATAACCACAGTGGTGTAGTGGTTACGGGGCTCGGCTGCCACCCAAAAAACACGGGATCGATCCCGGCCGCGGCGGTAGCATTTTTGATGGAGGCGAAAATTCCAGAGGCCCGTGTACTGTGCGTTGTGAGTGCACGTTAAAGAACCCCAGGTGGTCTAAATTTCTGGAGCCCTCCACTACGGCCTTTCTCTCCTCTCTATCTCTTTCATTCCCCTTCCCAACTCCCCACGGACGCCTAGCTGGGCTCCTTACATGGGCTGCAGAAATTAGCGTCCTTTCGTAGCCGAACCACAATCTCCTTCGTCCGGCGCGGTGGTGTAGTGGTTATGGTAGTCGGCTGCCACCCAAAAACAATCCACGCATCTCTACGAAGTGAACCATGAAAAGTGGACGAAGCACTGGGGATCATTCGGTGTTACCGTAAATTACCCGTGACATTGCCCACTCATGCATGTAAGTGAGTGACAACGCGCGTGTATATTTACACATGCACTGTGATTGATGCTCCTGGTCCTTATGAGGTTCCTGCGCTACCACGTTGTAGATCGTGCCGAGTTTCGGATTACTTGACGGGCACGCTGCGAATCTTTATTGTTCAACTACGCACAAGAGAAATCTCCCACCGGTACTACAGTGCAGGTGATGATGACGATGATTGTGCTTTGGTTAGGAAAGGACGCTAATTTCTGCAGCCCGCGTAGAGAGCACGGCTAAGCGTCCGTGGAGGTGGGGGAAAGGGAGTGGTAGAGATGGAGAGGGGATAAAAGGCGTAGTGAAGGGCTCCAGAAATTTAGACCACCTGGTGTTCTTTAACGTGCACTCACAACACACAGTACACGAGCCTCTGGATTTTTCGCCACCATCGAAAATACGACCGCCGCGGCTGAGATCGACCTCGCGTATTTTGGGTGGCAGCCGAGCACCGTAACCACTACAGCACCGCGACGGACAGATACAGCGTTCATCGCAGAAAGAGCGTTTCCACACTCAACGCGCGCTGTTCGATCTCTCACGGCAGTAGACGACACTGTCTGGGTTCACGGCCTCCAGGACCGGCCCACACATGCACACATACCGTCTGACTTCACTTTCTCCAGGGTCGGCCCACAGCCCCACACCCACAGGCGGCGACGACGAGGGACGGCGGACAAGGCTCGGCCCTTAGGTGCTTCGCCCCTAAAACACCGGTTTGATCCCGGCAGCACCGGTCGTATTTTCGATGGAGGCAAAAATGCCAGAGGCCCGTGCACTGTGCGTTGTCAGTGCACGGTAAAGAACCCCAGGTGATGATGATGATTGTCGTTCGGTTTAGGAAAGGACGCTAATTTCTGCAGCCCATGTCGGGAGCACGGGTAAGCGTCCGTGGGGAAAGAGGAAAGGGACTGAAAGAGATATGAAGGAGAGAAAACCCGTAGTGGAGGGCTCCGGAAATTTTGACCACCTGGGGTTCTTTAGCATGCACTGACAACGCACAGTACAAGGGCAGCTGGCATTTTCCCCACCATCGGAAATGCGACCGCCGCGGCCGGGATCTAAACTGCGTTGTTTAGGTGGCAGCCAAGTACCTTAATCACTACACCACCGTGGTAGACAACCCCAGGTGGTCAAAATTTCCGGAGCCCTCCACTACGGCCTTTCTCTCCTTTCTGTCTCCTTCAGTCCCTTTCTCCTACCCCGACAGACGCTTAGTCGTGCTCCCAACATGGGCTCTAGAAATTAGCGTCCTTTCCTTAACGGAACCACAATCAATCGATTATTTCAGCGATGAATGGTGTACCAGTTCGCGAGGAACGATAACGCGCCCTCGCCCACGAGAGACAACGGCGATGCAGGTAGCATCTGCTAGCGAGTTTCTTTATTGAAAAAACCGACTGCTCGCGCTGCACAACCGTTCACCGGCCACCCCATATATATAGGCACTGGATCTTGAGCTGCAATTTAGTGCCGGTGGGAGATTGCTCTTGTGCGTAGTTGAAAAATAAAGATTCGCAGCATGCGCGTTAACTATAAGTGATACTGAACTCGGCACGATCTATGACGTGGGAGCGCTGGAACCTCTTGAAGACAAGAAGCATGAATGAAAACGCGTGTGTAAATATACACATGCGTTGTCACTCAGGGCAATTGCATTATATCCGCATACGGCTTGCTACCTTGTTATTACGTGACCATCTTAGAACAGAAAACCTTGGAGAGATCGCAGGTACCGCAAGACTGCCCTTTGCTGGCTTCTTTCCAGGTGACTATGCTATGCTCAGTTCCCACACGGCTGCACTTTTACATGGCAGACATGATACGGACAGGAACAAAGCTGCCATCCCTAAGGACAATCAGCACGTCTGGAACCGTCTTAACGGAATCGTTCGCCAAAAAGATCCTGGCTGCCTTCGATGGCGTCCGATCACTGCGCAACCACTACGGCATGTCTGAGTCATGCGGTGCCCTATGTTCATCACCGAAAGGCGAAAGCTCATCGGGAAACGTCGGTTTTCCGGCGCCGATGGTTGAGCTGAAGGTAAGATCGACTGCGGATTTTCGTAGCGCCTCCGATATGCTGCTGGAACGCAGTTTCTCGCTTCATATTTTTCCTATAGTACCTATAAGCAAAAAGCACTTTTTATATTGTCCCGGGGAATCACAGGTAAGCCGTAGAGCTAGAAGGATATATTAGAATATGTACAGGCTGCGGCTGCGGTAGCCAGAATCTCACGCGGGTAGTCCCTTCTTCTTCCTCTTCGCGTAGCCGATCGTTCATTTAGCGCCCTCGGTTTGTTGCGCGTCGTAACATCACTCCCGGCGGGCGGAAGGCCGTCACGGTGCCTTCTAAAATTATTCAGCGCTTGTGGTGTGGTATGGTTTCAACCGCGACGCGTGGACAACGTCATTTGCAGACGTAAAGGGAGAAGAAAGGCAATTTTGTAGCGGAGCGATGAGGTAGTCAACACCGTTGAGCTTCCGGAGAACTTGTATGGTCCTGTGTAGCGAGGGAGGAGCTTCTCGCAAAGGCCTTGTTGTCGGGACCGTGTCCCGAGTAGAACCAGAGATTCAGGAGGGTAATCTACTTCGTGGTGCCCATTATCATATCGCTCTTTTTGGAAGTCCTGAGAAGCACGTAGCCTAATGTGAGCAACCTGGCGAGCCATCCTGCCACGGGAGACGACGTCATGAGTATAGGTCGTTGGTACGGAGGGACCGGAAGTAAGGAGCGTATCGAACGGTAGCGCAGGGTGGCGATGGTACGGAACGGCGAATAGCCGGCGGTGTCATGCGTGGACGTGTTGTAGGCAAAATTAACGTAAGGTAAGGTGGCGTCCCAATCCGTGTGATCGGCAGAGACGTACTTGGACAGCATAACAGTTGGAGTGCGGTTCAGCCTCTCGGTAAGACCATTGGTCTGTTGATGGTAGGCCGTTGTAAGTCGATGTTCACCAGAGCAGCTCTGCAGGATTTCGTCAATGATATTAGCAAGGAAGCAGCGGCCACGATCCGTAAGAAGCTGGCGCGGAGCCCCATGTCGAAGGATTTCGTCGTTGGGCAGAAAATCTGCAACATCTGTAGCGCAGCTACTGGGCATTGCGCGCGTGATGACCAATCTAGTGGCATAGTTAGTTGCAACGGCAATCCACTTGTTGCCAGATGCCGATGTACGAAAAGGTCCGAGCAAGTCAAGCTCGATGCAGAAGAAAAGCTCCAGCGGCATTCCGATAGGTTGAAGCAGGCCGGCTTGGGCAAGAGTAGGGCGTTTGCGGTGCTGACAGGAATCGCAGGTAGCAACGCATCGGCGCACACAACGATACAAGCTAGGCCAAAAAAAAAAACGCTGTCGCAAGCAGTTGTACGTAAGGGAAACGCCCAGGTGTCCCGCAGTCGGAGAATCATGCAGCTATTGAAGCATGGTCCCAGGCAGCACGCAATGTAGGGCCGATATTGGTTTTATGGCGGCAAAGTTCGGCCCATCCACGGCCTAACGTTGCCGACAGCGAGCCAGTATCGGCTACGCCGCCGTCAATGACTGGCGACGTCGGGATACTATAGCCGCTGCCCCGCTGATATCGGCAGGCCGTCGAACGTAATCGGCAACATGGGGCCGCATATGCCGCGATACTGCCAACATCGGCTGAGGCGATGGCTTTCAACGGCAACTATGGCGCCGATTTTGCCTTTCTACAGACAATATGGGCTGGCCGACGCCATTTGTCGGCAACACTGTGCCAAGTATGCCACCTTAGAGCCCCCGTCGGCTGAGCCGATAACTTTCTCCGGCAAATATGGCGCCGATTTCGCCGCTCATCAGCAAAGCCTGAGGAATGGCGAATTTGGCGCGATATTTGCCTAGAAAGATTATTTCACAGGAAACATTGAGTCATTTCTGCCGTCCTGGAGGCAACGTCGACTACGCCGCAGCCAGTCATGGTTGATATCAGCCGGGCCTCTTTGGAAGCCTGCTGTATATAACAATTGAGATCCGATCGAGACAAGCATGACCGAAATTCACTTGAGAGATTCGAAGTAAGAATCAGATGTTGAGCTTCATATATTAATGTATACGCGTTTCAGTGCCGGAACATAGCGCACGTGCGTTTTGAGCAACATATATGACATTTTCGCGCGCTTTGTTTTTCATAAACAGGGCACACAAAATATATGCATATAAACTATTGATATATACATCTATAGGCTGTTCTGCGGGAACTTTGCGAAACAGGCTGGCGCAACAGTTAACATTAGCTAGAAGGATGGACAAGCATGGTGGAAAATTATGTGAGAGCGCATGTCAGAAAATTTAAATTCATAGAAATTGAACTAGTTCGTGCATACATCGATGGGCATAACCACCACTCATATGTTCAAACAAAGATAAACAGTTGCAAGCGGCGCTATACTACTGACATTTAGCAACTTATGGAAGGAAAGGGCATATGGAGGTAACAGCGCAACAGCGAGTCGACAAAAAAGTTCCAGCCCGGACTTTATGGTGCGCTGAAGCGGAGATAAACACGCCACCGGCGTTATACCACTGACATTTAGCAACCTATGCAAAGGAACGTTATACGGAGCTAACAGCGCGACAGCGAGGAGACAATACTGATCTAGTGCTAACTCTATATTCAGAGGACGATGAAATACATAGATCCCTTTGTATTGCAAATACAACTGAAGTGCTCTTGTCAAGACCACGACATTTGCGAAAAAAGCAAAAACGAAAAATACGAAGCAGTCATATGGCAGGCATTTTTCATCTCAATCGGGACAAACAAATGCACACACCTATAAGTGATATAGAGAGAGCTTTTCTGGTGAGTTCTACTAGAGTGTATGTGATCACACAGTTTGTGCAGGCGATCTGCGTATTTTATGGTATATAAAAACAGCACTGAAAAAAAATCAGTTGAAAATCAAAGCTCTCTTTGTTCCCTAGTTTCTTCATAGTTTCTTCATATCCAAAAAAAAATGTGGGTTCGATCCCAGCCGCGGCGCGGTCGCCTTTTTGACGGAGGCGAAAGTGCCAGAGGCCCATGTAGTTCATAAGGACAGATAGCTGAGCGAGTTGGTAAGGGTCCATAGTGAAAAGAACAGTCGTGCAAAACACGCATACAAGGGAAAGAAGTGTTCGTGTTGTCCACTTCTTCCTCTTGTGTCCGTGCACTTGCACGCCTGTCTTTTCACTGTGGACGCATGTAGTACTGTGCGCCGTCAGGGAACATTAAAGAAGCCCGGATGGTCAAAATTTTCGAAGACTTCCACTGTGCAGCATTCCTCTTCTACCTCTTTCATTTCCTTTCTCCTACCCCCGTGGATGCTGAGCCATTCTCCCGACATGGGCAACCACCTGTCAAGGAATGTAACCTCTGAAGTGCGTACTGCGTAGGCGCAAGGCCGTGTTTATTTAGAATTAGATCGTGTTCGCTGGTTCGTACATTAAGACAGCGCGCAATCTGTTCGACGTAAGAGTTGCCGCTCGTCAGGAGGGTCTCGTACACCACTCCTGCCTCACATTTCGTATAACTAGCTCTTAGGGAATGATTTCTCCGTGGATGTAGAAGATTTCTTTTATTCTATACCTCACAATGAACTTCATGTTAGGAAAGGATGCATTGAAGAAAATGGCTCTATTCCCATTCAAGGTGCAGCTGGTGTTACGGTGAAAGATTTTTTTTTCGCTTTCAAATTTTACTTTAGAAGCTCTTTTATTCTTTTAGACAAAGTTTTCTACCTACTGAACAGATGCAAATGCAATGTTGGCTCATGCCTAGCCCCGGTTTTGTGTAACACATCTTCAGGCAGCGTTGACCGCCAGGCTGCTTTTAAACAAGATGAGAAACTGCACATCTTATGGGCTTCCAGATAAGTACTTTATTTTTTAATGTTTTACATCTGCCAGCAGTGTTCACTCACAAGCCGTGGCACCATTTAAACCCAATTTAGACATTACGGCAAAGGCCTTTGTCTTTTTTGTTTGTTTTCCAACGAACTACCACTGCGGAACACTACAGATTTTTAATCTCACGTTAACCTTGAATAAAAAGCATGCTTGCTAGCCGTACTCGCCGCGTGCTAAGAAAACGGTAGCGCCATTTGGTTCAGCCACTTCCAAGGAAATGAAACAGAGCTTTGCAATGCTCAGCCTCGAATCGGCCATAAATAAATCATGTGTTCGCACTATGCTGCTTGCTTTTGATAATCAGGTGCTTCACCTTGTGAAGGCAGGTTTCCCTAGTTTGTTACTGACGCCAGTGATGAAGAACCTGCTACAGAAGATCAAAGGAAAGAAACATGCGCAACGGGTACGCCAACTAGCACAGTAAGACCTGCAAAGGTGCGATATATTTAGAAGGTGTTACGATCGGTGTAGGCCCCCACTAAATGTTGTGGAAGGAGGCTACAAGCAGTAGCCGACGGCGCCACTTTCCGGCGAAAAAACCGTGTGGAGCGCGTACTGCCGGCGTTCTCACGGATGTGCATCGCTGCAGTCGTCTCGCAAGGGACAATGACATTGTTTTCGATGCTGCCGCGACGGCTGTGTTCGCTGCTTTTCTTGGAACTTGAAGGCAGCCGGAATCGATCACTGGTGCCGTAACACACGGGAAGTTCTAGGAGTCAGTGTGTCGCATGGTGTGTGTGCGTTTGAGCCGCTTATTTTGTGACAAGAACTTCTCGGCCGCACAGACGAAGCGGGAGTGGTACTGCAGTGACAGGGCACCGTGGCCTGCTGCCAGCATATGCGCAGGCTACTGCAGCACGAGCGTGAGAGGGCGCCATCTCGCCGTCGTGAAAAAGATGGGACTGGGTGCATCGGGAAGAGTGCATTTATTTGTGCTGTGATCGTGTTTAGTGAGCCTCTTCGCCGGACTCCACTTTTCATCCCGTCTGGGGGAATCCCCTGCTCCAAACCGGGTCCCGTCACCCTTTCCAGCTGAGAATCAGCCAAGGCGGGGCGTGACCTCCTCCCTTCGAGGGCGGAGACGACACCAGAGATGTGATTGTACACTATAGTATATATCAGTGTATAAAATACGAGTGAAAACGCGCTCAAGGACTTTCCTTAACCGTTCATCATGTAAATAAACGTATCTTTCTTCCTTAAACCCTTAAACGTCATCGGTCTCGGAGTCCCCCCCGTATAACAGCAGCCCTTACTTCGAGTCGGAATTTGCAACCGGCGACCGGGAAGCGCGAAAACCCAGAAAGGCGGCATGGCCACGCCAAAATCCCAACAAAGGTCAGCCACAACCTCAACAAGGTGGCAGGCAGGTGCCATGTACCACTTGCCTTTGCTACCGATGTAAAACAGAGAAAGATTTATCACCCTACCTCTTGTTACCGCACAGGTTGGCAAGGCTGTGGACAAACAGATTCTTCTGTTTGAACCAAATGTAAGACAAGAGTGGTGTCCGAGATCCCCCTGACGTGCGGCAACTCTTACGTCGGACAGACTGGCCGCTGTCATAATGTACGAACCAGAGACGACCATCTAAATGTAAATCAACACGACATTGCGCATATGCCAACGCCCTACAAATTGTGCGAGTGTGAACCGGGATTTCGTGAGGTCGATTCATGGCAGGAGCAATATTCAGTGGGCTCCTGAGTACCTCGTATGAATCATACGAGAACACGTATGATTCATATGTGTTCATATGAGGTTATTGGACATGTCGCATGAGGTTTTCGATAGGGATGTGCGTTAGCGAAACTTCAGTATATATGCGCTCTTGAGAGATTGGATTCCTTGACGGCTGCTTGCCTCGTAAATCATGTTTGCGGTTATTCCGCGCATGCCTCATTGTTCCATATATTACCTCCTTCATGATGGAAATAGATTAGTTGAAAGTGCCGCACGTGTTGTGGTTTTGTGTCCCTCATGTGTAGTGTATCAGCAGCGTCAGGCCTTCGTACTCGGACCAACTAGGTAAAGACTTCCCATAATTCCTGTTGCGAAGAGGAGACGTAAACGGGGCCCAAAGACGCTATAGCGTTACTGTTATTATTATCATCATCAGCCTGTCTGCGCCCACTGAGGGGCAAAGCCCTCTCCCTCAGATCGTCAATTATCCCGGTCCTGTGCAAACTACTACCAATTTATACCTGGAAACTGTTCGATGTAATCTGCCCACCTAACTCCCTGCCACCCGCTGCTACGTTTGCCTTATTTAGGGGTCCATACCATCAACTTCAATGGCCAACGGTTGCCTTCCCTTAGCAATACATGCCCTGCCTGTACTTATTTCGTGATTGCAAACAGAATGTCGGTAACACGCGTCTGCTCCCCGACCAACTCCGCTTTGTTCTCGTAGGCAGTCACTATTATAGGAGAAACTTAACTCCTCCAACTTTTTGAGCCTTTACCCTGAATACAACGCATTTTACGGTATGAGCTTGGAATGTAGGGCGAAAAATTTTAAATTGTTAAGATACACCAAACATGTGTAGTACTTGAGATCGCAGAGGACGGCGTCCCCTAGACATGAAAGCGTGGGTGGGGCTGATCATAGGCGCAAAGGTAGGACCAGAGGTGCTTATTGTTGTGTCTCACAAAAAGGGCGCCACATTCCATTCTCGAACAAGAGTAGAATTTTCTGCACCCACGGAGGTGGGAGGTACAGCCAGGAAAAGGCCAGTCTTTCAACAATATGTTTGAACCGCGCTAGTTAAGCGAGATATAATAAGGCTGCAAAAAACGGTAGGAACGCCCGCTTCCATGCCCGGATATCGGGAAATATCGCCCCCCACAGTCAAATGACAGGGGGCTAACCACCCTGCTAAAGAAGGGTATGGTAGTGGTAACCCATGAAAAAAAATGTCAAAATGGACCACATTCTAGTGGAAGTTATCCCAAATAAAACGCGGCGATGCAGCCTATTTGTGTTTAATCTATATAGCAACCTTGCAAGCAAGCGGCAGCTCTTCCTCTCCATGCTCAAGAGAGCTACGGACCTCGCGGGCCAAAACACGATAGTAATTTCCGGGGACTTCAATGCCCCAAGTACCACATGGTGATATGGCTATGACACGGCCAAAGGTAAACGGCTATGGCAATGCATACAAGAACTCGGTCTTGTGATCATAACTGATCCAAGAATCCCAACCAGAAGAGGAAACTCAGTTTTCAGGGACACCACGCCCGACCTATCTTTGACTAAGAAAATCCAAAGAGTGGAGTAGCGCAACACATTACATGATCTAGGCATTGATCACGCAATCGTGGAAATAATAATACCCTCGCTATCCGGAATCCCCCCGCCGCCCAAGAAATTTTTGTGGACGGACAGACAAAAATTCCGCAAAGGCAGAGAGACTAATAGAAAGGAGGAAAAAATAACAGACATAGAATCATGGATATCCGAGCTAGTCGCTGATGCGAAGGAGCCCGCGCAGACGACTGTCACACAAGTAGAAACGGAAAAAAATGGACAGACGGCTCGCTCATCTCATTGAAACAGTCATCCATACAGAAAAGATGGAAGAGACAGCGGCTAAATCGTAGATTACGCGAGAAAGTTGCCGAGATTAACAGGAAAATAGAGGATCATTGTCGGACTCTTGCTCGCCAGCAATGGGACGAAGTCTGCAATGCCGCTGATGGTCAGCTCTACAATGTCCAGGCGTGGAAACTCTTCAGATGCCTGCTCGATAACACCAAAAGCAAATCGCAACAGAAGGATAACCTCCAGAAACTCCTCCATAGCGAATCAGCGACAACCGGCAGGAGTATAGTGGCAGAGGCGCTCAGGGACAAGTACCTGCCTCATCGGCGGACTACCCATCACAGCGACTACATGGGGAAGGATAATCCTCAGCTAGACGAGGAGTTCAGTCATGTGGACATCAGGAAAGCCTTACACGACCTCAATGGGAAATCAGCCCCTGGTCCCGATAAGGTTACCAATAGAATACTCAGGAATCTTGAGGACGGCTCTATCACCGAGCTTACAAGCTACATTAACGAATGCTGGTCCCGGGGCAGCATCCCCGCGCAGTGGAAGACATCAAAGGTGATCCTTATTCCCAAGCCAAGGAAACAAACAAGCCTCAACAACTTAATACCGATTTCTCTCACATCATGTGTCGGCAAGGTGATGGAACATGCGTTCCTCAACCGCATAAACAATAACCTTGAAAACATCGGAGCCTATCAACTCAGCATGCTGGGCTTCCGGGCTCATCTGCCAGTGCAGGGCGCTATGCTCCAGATCAAAAACCAAGTCTTAGACGACAGCACCCGAAATACCAAAGCCATCCTCCGCCTGGACCTGGAAAAGGCTTTTGACAATGTCAAACATGCAGCCACCCTCGCCCAGGTACAAAGCCTGAACCTAGGAGACAGGTCCTACAATTATGTAAGGGACTTCATGACCAACCGCAAAGCTACCCTCGTGGCGGGCGACATCCAAACGGAAGAGCGGACACTGGGCAGTGAGGGGACTCCCCAAGGATCTGTAATCTCCCCAATGCTCTTCAACCTCGTCATGCTGGGCCTTCCGCCAAAACTCCAAGAGGTTGACGACATCCAGCACTCCATCTACGCGGCCAATATCACCATATGGACAAGAAGGGCAGTGACGGCCAGATAGAAACAAGACTACAAGAAGCGATAACCAGAGTTGAGGACTACCTCAGAGACACGGGTCTCCGTTGTTACCCCAGCAAGTCCGAATTACTACTGTATTGTCCTACTGTCATGTGCGCGCGAAAGTGTGTGCCTTGTGTTGGTGCGTTTTGGTTGTATATTAAGTGTAATAGTGCGAAGAGCACATGTGTCACTTTGTGTCTATGCGGACATGTCATATGTTTTGTCTATGCGGACTTTTTTTTTATTCGAAAGGCTGCCCTTTGGCATAAAATGTACAAAGTAACACGTGAGGCTCATCACACATAAACAAACAAGTTGCACTCAGGCATAAAATTTAACAAGGATCGGTGGAATGGTCCATTTATCCACCCTTGTAAGTCCGGAGGGCGACCGGGACGGTGACCGGTTGCTCTCAGATGACGAAGGCGTGCTTGCTCCAGACCCGCGCACAACCAGAGCAAGTGTGTCACGTCCACTGCATTTATAGGAGCGTCACAAAAGGGGCATGTGGTTCCATACGCTGCGCGGTAGTGTTGCGGCCAGTGGGCGGTCACTGCCGGCGTAAGAGCAACCCCGACTCGAAGTCTCCGAAGCGCCACCTCCTCTAAGCGAGTAAGCCCACCAGGGAGGTCAGAACCACACGGTGGTAATAACAGACTTGATAACGGGCCTATGTGATATGCGCGAGAGTTTGTGTGCCTGTATTCCGTGCGCAAGGAGAAAAAGACGACGACGATGAAGCTCTCGCACGCGCCAAGATGCGCGAGCGCGAGCGTGGTCGAGCAAAGAGGTGGGAGAAGAGACGACAAAGGAGAGACGGATTACAGCGTTCGACGCAATCGTGTGTCCGGGCCCGAGTGTCGAGATTCTTCCTGCGGTTCACGAGTTGGAGCTCCGGGCACCACGTGGCCGCCTGTATATCCTCCCCGTCTCCTGCTCCAAGGCTGCAGTGGCCGGCCGCATTCTTCAAGCGTCGCTACTTCGCCTCGTCACTCTCTGGCACGCTCTTCAGCAGGCAACGCCACCTCGGCTCCCACCTGTCGCCCGCCCCGCCAGACGGTGAGCCTGTGTCAGCAGAGACTGTTAGTAGGGACGCTAAGTTTGTTTTGTTGCCTCGTTAATGTTCAGGTGTTGTGTAAAAGTGTGCGTGTGTTTGGTTGCTCTCTGTGTGTGTAAAGTGTCTTCCGGAACGCACAAACAGCCTCGTCGCTTCGATGGGAACGCTCGCGTTCCCATCCTAAATACATGCCTCTAGAACCTCGCATGACACCTACCCTGAAAGGCCGTCCGCCTAAAGGTCACCACCACCATAGAGGTGGTAGGTTGTGGTTGTTAACCACCACCACAGAGGTGGTAGTTTAAGGTGAACTTGTCCATAGCAATTCAGACACTATCGTTTCATCTTCAGTTGCGATTTAGAGCCACGTAAACGTCTACAAAACGTGAACGCTAGGCAATAAACAAACTATATTAACCTCACTTTGCGTTTACAGTTATATCTTGTGAGCAGAAAATATTTTGCTTGGTTTTTCTGCTCTTTACTATGAATTTAAAACTGGCCATGAGCTATGAGTAATGTAATCGATGCTTTGCTAAATGAGTGCATACTACTGTACATGTTTGTTTTTTCTTCTTTGTATCTCCTCATGTTCACGTATCCTATCTCGTTGCTGCCGAATTCCCACAGGGAGGTAGGCCATTCAAGCTGCTGTGATGCAGATTTTATCTAGGCATTCAATACCTGCTATATTCATCACGTATTTATGTGTACAAATATGTCTTAAACTCCTTAAATGTATTTAAATTCTTCGCACGTGGCGTGGCATCGCTGCGCGAATTTTCCTTACGCAGTTCCTGGATTTGGACACAGGCAATAAGGTTGGGCCCAGGCAATACGGCGAGCTTTATTTTCGTACTCCGACCGTCATGAAGGGCTACTACAAAAATCCAGAGCTGGTGAAGGAATTCATGGATGATGAGGGGTGGTGCCGATCAGGTAGGTCTAGCTACCATATTTGGTTCGAGAAAGCGGGCGTGCACGAAGCACGCAGCAGTACCTTCCCTCCGTGAAAGCAACAATTTCTTTTTATGTCATTGCTTTTCTATCAAGATAGAAGCATTCTCCTTGGCACGATGCTACTCATCACTGCGTACATGTTGACCGCATTCATGTTGGCCCTGCATTTTCCCCAAAACAGCTACAAGGTCAGGATGCTTGCACGTCTTATCAGGAGAGAAACATGAAAGGCGCAAGAGCGTGCAGGTAGCGAGAAAGATAAATATAAAAACACCTCAACGCATCACAGAGGACAGTGCTATATATAAGAATACACAAGAAATTTACATTTTATTGCGATAGCAATCATATGGACAGTCGCTCTTGCGGTCGCCGTCATGATCGATATAAAGCCGTAATTGATAACCTCCCGCGCATCGTACGTTCCACCCCCGGGGAAAAGCACGCTAGTGCGGGCGACGGACGGCTGAAGCAAACATCAAACCAGCACGGCCCATCTCCGTCGCATGACATAACATCACCCCGATCGGGATGCCTGCCATCGAAGCGGAGAGGAAACGCTCCGCCCGTCTTTAACGAGCATGAAAAGATGCGGGGGGGGGGGGGGGTGGAGGTGTCGCTCACGTAGCAACTGTAGACTTCCCTGGGTCGCCATCGTGGGCGCGCGCGCTATCTCGGTAGCCATCAAGCTGGAGGTTCGTAACCACTTCTACGTGCTGGGCTCTCAACGCGGAGATACTGCGAAAAATCTCTCTGAATTAACCGTGTTCTTTTACACCAGCGTTTTGTAGAGTTATTGATATCGTATCCAAAAGGGTTCGCTGCCAGCCTCACTTCGTAAACATTACAATTTCTTGCTATCACATTCACGGCTTCGCACTTTCGGTGCAACTGATTTGTTACTAAAAACGCCAGTGAGAAGTGAAGTGCACGAAAAGACCAAAGAAAAAATTTTTATATTACAATAAACGTTAGAAGTATATGAGACGCAGTTTAAAGAACAAGAGGCTCTTAGATAAAGGAGACTGATCCGCTACGGCAATTCTAGTATTCAGACGTGCGCGGTAGGAAGGAGTGCAGGTATGTTTTTATATGACACTGCGTAGTGCCGCTCGGGTTAATGTGGCTGTTGCTCAAGTTGTGCTGGGTCGTAAGGGCGTTAGGCGAGAGCGAGCCTCGGGGTGGCACATTGAAATAGGTTTTGTGTAGAAAAAACAGGCGGGAATGGCTGCGGCAGGCAGGAAGAAGGGGAAGCTCGAGCGGCTTTTTCATCTCGCACAGGATATCTGTGCGGCGAAATTTGGGAGCGATAAATTTGGCAGCGTCGATCTCGACGCTTCCAGATGGGGCAATGATCGTTACAGGGCGTTAAAGAGACGAGCAATCGTGTTTTTTTAAATGCGAAGCATTTCTTAGCGAACTTCGGCGACTTTGAGCGTATCTATCTATCTATCTATCTATCTATCTATCTATCTATCTATCTATCTATCTATCTATCTATCTATCTATCTATCTATCTAGCCGCCTACGATTTTGTGCTCTCCTGGCCGTTTCGCTAATGGGATGTTTACGAAAATTGGTATGCCACAACATGACTGCATAAAAAACATAAATGACAGGTCATAACACGAAAATCATGAAATGCATGTCATGAGTGACATGATTTTCATGCGACGGTCTTGGTGCTCTCCTGGATGTTTCGTTAATGGGATGTATACGAAAATTGGTATGCAACAACATGACTGCATGGCATACGTGACTGACAGGTCACAACATGAAAATCATGACATGCATTTCATGAGCGACATGATTTACATGCCACGCGTTTCGTTAACGGGATGTATACGAAAATTGGCATGCCACAACATGACTGCATCACGAACGTAAATGACAGGTCATAACATGAAAATCATGACATGTATATGATTAGCGATATGATTTACATGCCACGGTCTTAGTGCTCTCTTGGCTGTTTCGTTAGTGGGATGTATAGGAATATTGGTATGCAACAACATGACTGCATGACGAACATAAAAGACAGATCATAACATGAAAAGCATGACATGCATGTCATGGGCGGCATGATTTACATGCCACGCGTTTCTTTAATGGGATGTATACCAATATTGCTATGGCATGAGGAACGTAAATGACATGTCATAACATTAGAATCATGACACGCGTGTCATGAGCAGCCAGAGTCTTGGTGGTCTAGCGGCCGTTTCGTTAATGGGATATATACGAAAATTGCTATGGCACAACACGACTGCATGACTATCATAAATGACAGGTCATAACATGAAAATCATAATATGTCATGACCGGCATGATTTACATGCCATGGTACTGGCGCTATACTGCTGTTTCGTTAATGGGATGTATACGAAAATTGGTTTGGCACAACATTGCAATTATAAATGACAGGTCATAACATGAAAATCGTGACATGCATGTCATGAGCGGTATGATCTACATGCCACTCGTTTCGTTAATGGGACGTACACGAATATTGCTATGGCGCAACACGACTGCATGACGGGTGTAAATGACAGGTCATAACGTTAGAATCATGACATGCGTATAAGAGCGGCATGGTTTACATGCCACAGTCGTGGTGCTCTTGCGGCCGTTTCGTTAACTTCATATGTACCAAACTCGGTATATAGCGAGACAACAATGCAAATCCATTTTACGTTCGTGATGCGTGCTTCGCATTTCCTTGATTCCCACTGCACGTAGGATCTGCCAACTTTTTTTGGGTGTCGAGGAGGCGTTGCTTCGGCCGCCGGCCGGTGTCACCTTCTCGCCGAGTGCGCCGCCGAATGTCACGCTACATCGTGGATGACGCGCAGTTCAAGGGACTGTCTACGTCCGGTTGTTAATCCATTTTTCCAGCTCATATGCACCCTAAAGTACTATACATTATCATGAGATGAGCATATAATCCCTGACTGATTCTACTGAACACGATGTTGGTAATCGGTATAAGCGACTTCACTTGCTACTTACTCCTATGACATGCCTTCGCCATTCAGCGAGTACGTATTTTCAAGGGAGTTTGGCGCGAAGGAAACACTAAGATGCTTATTGGCCCGGCCCACAGGAAAGCATTTGGTGCATGAGACACGGAAAAAAGAAAGAAGGCGGAGAAAGAAAGAAAGAAGAAAGGGAAAGAAAAAAGAAGGAAGAACGTGAGAAAGAAGGAAAGAAGAAAAAAGAAGAAAGAAGTAAAGAAAGAAAGAAAGAAGAAAAAGAAAGAAAGACAGAAAGAAAGAAGAAAGAAGAAAGAAGAAAGAAGAAAGGAAAGAAAGAAAGAAAACCGTTGTCACGGCTGGCGAGGACATTTAGGCCCTCGACGTAATACCACACTCTGGCCCAGCATAGATTTATATTTTGCCTCAGCCCAATGCCACACAACAACGACAGTGACAGTGAAGGAAAGAGACGGAAAAGTCGGATTGCGCGAAAGGTTCGCTAGCTGGAGAGGCTACGCTGTACCTGGCACTCTCTACCAACACGGTTCATTGACGGTGATGTCCAAAGGCTAATCAGGGAAGGTTAAAGAGAGAAAGGAAGCAAGTTTCACAGATGCGCAGATGCATTCAGTAAAGAAGCAACGCACAGGAACGAAGATGAAAAGGATAGGGAAGACACACAGCGCGCAACAACACCAATTTACTGAAAAAAGCACGAATATATATATATATAATATATAAATATATATATATTAATATTGACGATGCGCTCTTAGAGAACGACGGTTTATTAAGTCAACGTTTCGGTCGGAGCCCGACCTTTTTCAAGACATGTAACCACAGGCCAGTAGGCCTTATATACACACTTTGCCTTGTAGTAAGGAGAGAAGGACAAGGGTGGGAAAGCGAATGAGTGGGTTGAAAATATACGGAAATAATAAAGTAAAAAAATAAAAATAATAATAAAGATTGCCGGCATTTTCACTGCAACAAAAGATGAACAAGTCACGCAAAGGGAACTCGCACGCATGCACACACACACACACACACACACACACACACACACACATACCACAGAGAGTGAGAGAGAGAGCGAAAGAAAAGAAGAAAAAAAAAAGAAAAGAAGAAAAAGAGAAAGGGGCGAAAGTCGGGGAAACAGCGAGAAGGACGAGTGCCGCCCGCCGCGCCAGTGCTGTCCGAGTCCGTAGACATCTTTAAGAGCAATCCATCAATTAGGTATTATAAACAGTGGCGCCGGCTTATATCTGGTGAAACTAACGACACTTTCCGTGGCGTACCTTATGCGGTTTGGATATTGCCTCTGTGGTGCCGCTGCCCAGCAACGCGCCCCAGGAGGGAAGAACGGGGGAGGTATTCAGGCATGAAAGGCACAGCGTTCTTGTTCCCGGTTGCAGCCACATTTGTAATACGCACTCGGCGCCACCGCGTGGCGGGGTAAGGTAGGCAAGGAAGAAGAAAGGGCGGCATGAAGGAAAAGAGCCGCACAGAAAGGCGAGGTTTTGAAGCAGTAAAATTCTGTGTACAACACAATGACGCATTGTCCCCTCTTGTCGTACGATCTCCGGAGCCACTTTGCGTGTGTCGGCCTGCACTGCGCGGGTAATGCAAACAGGGCCAGGCCGATAGAATCGGGCGTACACAGCTTTAAAAAAAAAAAAAAAAAGAAAAGTCGCATGAGGCAATGATAATTGGCGGGAATGGCCGATCTTGTAATTGAGGATATCAATCAATTCGACTGTTCACTTCCTAACGATCGTAACACCGAGAGAGCGCCAGGATGTTCATTTATGCCATGCTTAATTGTGCCAAATTTGTAGATAAAGTAAGATTCCCTTTGCTCACGTTCTCTGGTGCTCCGAAAGTTACTTTCCAATAGTGTGACCCTGACATCCTCAAAGCTGTGACCTTTCAAGTTGATATGTTTAGAGAGCGGAAGGCCAGGTAGTGAGCGCACATGGGACCGATGGTTGTTGAATCTTATCCTGAATGGTGTGTCCGTCTGTCCTATGTACTGCATGTTACATATTCCACACTCTAAGAGATAAATAACATTGTTTGAGTCGCAGTCAAGTTGTCCTTTTATTCTGTGCTTAAAATTCGAATGTGTGCTTTCTGCAACTTTTGTTTTCTGGATGTGTTTGCACACGCCGCATCTGGATTTCCCACAGGGTCGACAGCCGTCGAGAGGCACTGTTCCTATTTTTGAATGTACAACGTGATCCCTTATGCTTTTCGGTCGCCTGTATGCCACACGCGGAGGATCGGTAAAAATTTTGGAGAGTCGCTCGCTTTGTTCCAATATGTTAAAATGTTTTTTCAAGATTTTATTAACGTTCGGTGGATTGCTAGTAAAGGTTAGAACAAGGTTTTTTCGGCGTTCGTGGTCGGTGTCTTTCTGTTCATACAGGAGCGCCTGGCGGTCGAGATTTTCAGCTTTCACAATCGCATCCTCAATGATAGTTGGTGGGTACTTTTGATCGACAAGCACTTCACGCATCCGTGCGGTGCTTTTGTGGAAGTCTTCCGTGCGGGAGCATATTCTTTTGAATCTGTGTGCCTGAGAATAAGGAATGCTAGTTTTACAGTGGCGCGGGTGGCAGCTATTGAAGTGCAGGTACTGTTGTCTATCCGTAGGTTTTCTGTACACGCTCGTGACTAGTGCACCGTCTTCTATCCGTAGGTGAACATCAAGAAAATTTATTTCGGTGTTAGAGTAAGTGTGTGTAAAAGAAATACTTGGGTGCACTTGGTTGAAGACCTGTATGAATTTGAGAAGTTCGTTTTCTGAATGAGTCCAGATCAAGAATATGTCGTCCAGGTAGCGTTTATAGAACATCGGCCTAGTCTTATAAGACGATAGGAAATTAGATTCTATGTGGTGCATAAATATGTTAGCGTAATTTGGTGCCATCTTGGTGCCCATTGCCGTGCCGCTGGTTTGAAGGTAGTACCGATCATTAAATTCAAAACTGTTTAATTCCAGGACGAGCCTCGTTAGGATTCCAATTACTTTTTGGTCCGGATATGCGGTAGGGTTGTGATTGCTGTAGGACTCCACGAGAGCTTTTATGCCGTCGTCATGTGGAATATTCGTGTAGAGTGAGCTAACGTCCAATGTTACAAGGAAGGCGCCACCTGGGATTTTTAGGTCCGATATTTCGCGGAGGAAATGGTTTGTGTCGCGTAAGAAAGATTCATGTGTAGGCGGTATGTCCCTGATTAATGAGTCAATGTAACTAGATAAGGGTTCGGTTAGGGTTCCTGTGCCCGATATGATAGGCCTACCAGGGTTACCCTCTTTGTGGATTTTGGGCAGCATGTAAAAACGCCCTGGTGCCGAATGGGACGCGACCAATGAATTTCGCAACTGTGGATCGATCTCGCCCTTGAGTGTGAGTTCCTGCAGAGCTTTTACAACTATTTCTTTGTGTTTGGCTGTGGGGTCCGAATCAAGGAGTTTGTAAAAATGTTGGTTGTTCAATTGTCGAATACCTTCCTCAATGTAGTCTGATTTATTTAGGATTACAATAGCGCCCCCCTTGTCCGCCGGTTTAAAACCGGCGGACAAGGGGGGCGCTATTGTAATCCTAAATAAATCAGACTACATTGAGGAAGGTATTCGACAATTGAACAACCAACATTTTTACAAACTCCTTGATTCGGACCCCACAGCCAAACACAAAGAAATAGTTGTAAAAGCTCTGCAGGAACTCACACTCAAGGGCGAGATCGATCCACAGTTGCGAAATTCATTGGTCGCGTCCCATTCGGCACCAGGGCGTTTTTACATGCTGCCCAAAATCCACAAAGAGGGTAACCCTGGTAGGCCTATCATATCGGGCACAGGAACCCTAACCGAACCCTTATCTAGTTACATTGACTCATTAATCAGGGACATACCGCCTACACATGAATCTTTCTTACGCGACACAAACCATTTCCTCCGCGAAATATCGGACCTAAAAATCCCAGGTGGCGCCTTCCTTGTAACATTGGACGTTAGCTCACTCTACACGAATATTCCACATGACGACGGCATAAAAGCTCTCGTGGAGTCCTACAGCAATCACAACCCTACCGCATATCCGGACCAAAAAGTAATTGGAATCCTAACGAGGCTCGTCCTGGAATTAAACAGTTTTGAATTTAATGATCGGTACTACCTTCAAACCAGCGGCACGGCAATGGGCACCAAGATGGCACCAAATTACGCTAACATATTTATGCACCACATAGAATCTAATTTCCTATCGTCTTATAAGACTAGGCCGATGTTCTATAAACGCTACCTGGACGACATATTCTTGATCTGGACTCATTCAGAAAACGAACTTCTCAAATTCATACAGGTCTTCAACCAAGTGCACCCAAGTATTTCTTTTACACACACTTACTCTAACACCGAAATAAATTTTCTTGATGTTCACCTACGGATAGAAGACGGTGCACTAGTCACGAGCGTGTACAGAAAACCTACGGATAGACAACAGTACCTGCACTTCAATAGCTGCCACCCGCGCCACTGTAAAACTAGCATTCCTTATTCTCAGGCACACAGATTCAAAAGAATATGCTCCCGCACGGAAGACTTCCACAAAAGCACCGCACGGATGCGTGAAGTGCTTGTCGATCAAAAGTACCCACCAACTATCATTGAGGATGCGATTGTGAAAGCTGAAAATCTCGACCGCCAGGCGCTCCTGTATGAACAGAAAGACACCGACCACGAACGCCGAAAAAACCTTGTTCTAACCTTTACTAGCAATCCACCGAACGTTAATAAAATCTTGAAAAAACATTTTAACATATTGGAACAAAGCGAGCGACTCTCCAAAATTTTTACCGATCCTCCGCGTGTGGCATACAGGCGACCGAAAAGCATAAGGGATCACGTTGTACATTCAAAAATAGGAACAGTGCCTCTCGACGGCTGTCGACCCTGTGGGAAATCCAGATGCGGCGTGTGCAAACACATCCAGAAAACAAAAGTTGCAGAAAGCACACATTCGAATTTTAAGCACAGAATAAAAGGACAACTTGACTGCGACTCAAACAATGTTATTTATCTCTTAGAGTGTGGAATATGTAACATGCAGTACATAGGACAGACGGACACACCATTCAGGATAAGATTCAACAACCATCGGTCCCATGTGCGCTCACTACCTGGCCTTCCGCTCTCTAAACATATCAACTTGAAAGGTCACAGCTTTGAGGATGTCAGGGTCACACTATTGGAAAGTAACTTTCGGAGCACCAGAGAACGTGAGCAAAGGGAATCTTACTTTATCTACAAATTTGGCACAATTAAGCATGGCATAAATGAACATCCTGGCGCTCTCTCGGTGTTACGATCGTTAGGAAGTGAACAGTCGAATTGATTGATATCCTCAATTACAAGATCGGCCATTCCCGCCAATTATCATTGCCTCATGCGACTTTTCTTCTTTTTTTTTTTTTTTTAAAGCTGTGTACGCCCGATTCTATCGGCCTGGCCCTGTTTGCATTACCCGCGCAGTACAGGCCGACACACGCAAAGTGGCTCCGGAGATCGTACGACAAGAGGGGACAATGCGTCATTGTGTTGTACACAGAATTTTACTGCTTCAAAACCTCGCCTTTCTGTGCGGCTCTTTTCCTTCATGCCGCCCTTTCTTCTTCCTTGCCTACCTTACCCCGCCACGCGGTGGCGCCGAGTGCGTATTACAAATGTGGCTGCAACCGGGAACAAGAACGCTGTGCCTTTCATGCCTGAATACCTCCCCCGTTCTTCCCTCCTGGGGCGCGTTGCTGGGCAGCGGCACCACAGAGGCAATATCCAAACCGCATAAGGTACGCCACGGAAAGTGTCGTTAGTTTCACCAGATATAAGCCGGCGCCACTGTTTATAATACCTAATTGATGGATTGCTCTTAAAGATGTCTACGGACTCGGACAGCACTGGCGCGGCGGGCGGCACTCGTCCTTCTCGCTGTTTCCCCGACTTTCGCCCCTTTCTCTTTTTCTTCTTTTCTTTTTTTTCTTCTTTTCTTTCGCTCTCTCTCTCACTCTCTGTGGTATGTGTGTGTGTGTGTGTGTGTGTGTGTGTGTGTGTGTGTGTGTGTGTGTGTGTGTGTGTGTGCATGCGTGCGAGTTCCCTTTGCGTGACTTGTTCATCTTTTGTTGCAGTGAAAATGCCGGCAATCTTTATTATTATTTTTATTTTTTTACTTTATTATTTCCGTATATTTTCAACCCACTCATTCGCTTTCCCACCCTTGTCCTTCTCTCCTTACTACAAGGCAAAGTGTGTATATAAGGCCATACTGGCCTGTGGTTTACATGTCTTGAAAAAGGTCGGGCTCCGACCGAAACGTTGACTTAATAAACCGTCGTTCTCTAAGAGGCGCATCGTCAATTCTGTTATAAACTAGCGGCAACCCAAGCTATTTTTGCATATACAGTCCTATATATATATATATATATATATATATACTGTAGGCATGTCAAAAGAGGTCCACTTGACATGTCTAATCTGAGTGATGCGTTCATCGATGAAAAAGAATTCCCTTTTGTGCAAAATCACTGAAGTTTGCCTTTCCTTCAACTTCCTTCAACTCACGAATCTAAAAGGTTCGTAGTGAAAATTTGCTCTTTGGGGTGAAGAGCAGAATGTGAATCCCAAACTCCTTCTCTGAAAAAATGGTCGGTGCATCACAAAGATTTAGCTATGGCGCTCGTGCAATGAGGCGTGTTTACCGTATTCCGTTGCTTTGTGGTTTGTGTTTCATTGGGCAAACGGGGCGCTGCCTGGAAAAACGACTTCGCGTAGACGAGCTTTCCCTGGACAAGTCACCACTTTCTAATCTGGCACCCCACTGCACCACATGCGAGTGTTAACCTGTTTTTACTAATACAGATGTTTTGCGCACACATTCCGACCAACTAACACGTCAGGTGGCCGAAGCTTTTAACATTCGCAAGTTTAACGAATCATGTATTAGCCAACCTTCAGTGATTTTGCACAAAAGGGAAATCTCTTGCAGCGCACAGTACATGGGCCTCCGTCGTTCCCGTTGCCATCGATTTGTGGTTTGGTTAAGGAAAGGACGCTAACTTCTGCTGCCCATGTCGGGAGCACGGCTAAGCGTCCGTGGGGGTCGGGAAAGGGAGTGAAAGAGATACAAAAGAGAGAAAGGCCCTAGTGGAGGGCTCCGGAAATTTAGACCGCTTAGCCGTGTCCCCAGCATGGGAGACAGAAATTAGCGTCTCTTTCTTACTTGCGAATCGCCACTACTACTACCGCCTGGGGTTCTTTAACATGAACTGACAACGCACAGTACACGGGCCTCTGGCATTTTCGCATCCATCGTAAACGCGTCCGCAGCGGCCGGGATCGAAACCGAGATTTAAATGCGAAGCATTTCTTAGCGAACTTCGGCGAGTTTGAGCGCATCTATCTATCTAGCCGCCTACGATTTTGTGCTCTCCTGGCCGTTTCGCTAACGGGATGTTTACGAAAAGTGGTATGCCACAAAATGACTACATGGCGAATGTAAATGACAAGTCACAACATGAAAATGATATCATGCATGTCATGAGCGGCATGATTTACATGCCATGGTCTTGGTGGTCTCCTGGCCGTTTCGTTAATGGGATGTATGCGAAAATTGGTATGGTACAACATGACTGCCTGACGAACATAAATGGCAGGTCATAACATGAAAAGCATGACATGCATGTCGTGAGCGGCATGATTTACATGCCATGGTCTTGGTGCTCTCCTGGCCGTTTCGTTAATGGGATATATACAAAAATTGGTATGACACATTATGACTGCAAGGCGAACATAAATGCCAGGTCATAACACAAAAATCATGACATGCATGTCACGAGCGACATGATTTACATGCGACGCGTTTCGTTAATGGGACGTATACGGAAATTGCCATGCAAGAGCATGACTGCATGACAAACTTAAATGACAGGTCATAACATGAAAATCATGACATGCATGTCTTGATTTACATGCGACGGTCTTGGTGCTCTCCTAGCCGTTTCGTTAATGGGATATATACGAAAATTGGTATGCAACAACATGACTGCATGACGGACATGACTGACAGGTCACAACATGAAAATCATAATATGCATGTCATGAGCGACATGATTTACATGCCACGCGTTTCGTTAACGGGATGTATACGAAAAGTGGCATGCCACAACATGACTACATCACGAACGTAAATGACAGGTCATAACATGAAAATCATGACATGTATATGATTAGCGATATGATTTACATGCCACGGTCTTAGTGCTCTCTTGGCTGTTTCGTTAGTGCGATGTATAGGAATATTGGTATGCAACAACATCACTGCATGACGAGCATAATGGACAGGTCATAACATGAAAGCATGACATGCATGTCATGGGCGGGATGATTTACATGCCACGCGTTTCTTTATTGGGATGTATACCAAAATTGCTATGGCATGAGGAACGTAAATGACATGTCATAACATTAGAATCATGACACGCGTGTCATGAGCAGCCAGAGTCTTGGTGGTCTAGCGGCCGTTTCGTTAATGGGATATATACGAAAATTGCTATGGCACAACACGACTGCATGACTATCATAAATGACAGGTCATAACATGAAAATCATAATATGTCATGACCGGCATGATTACATGCCATGGTACTGGCGCTATACTGCTGTTTCGTTAATGGGATGTATACGAAAATTGGTTTGGCACAACATTGCAATTATAAATGACAGGTCATAACATGAAAATCGTGACATGCATGTCATGAGCGGTATGATCTACATGCCACTCGTTTCGTTAATGGGACGTACACGAATATTGCTATGGCGCAACACGACTGCATGACGGGTGTAAATGACAGGTCATAACGTTAGAATCATAACATGCGTGTCATGAGCGGCATGGTTTACATGCCACAGTCGTGGTGCTCTTGCGGCCGTTTCGTTAACTTCATATGTACCAAACTCGGTATATAGCGAGACAACAATGCAAATCCATTTTACGTTCGTGATGCGTGCTTCGCATTTCCTTGATTCCCACTGCACGTAGGATCTGCCAACTTTTTTGGGTGGTCGAGGAGGCGTTGCTTCGGCCGCCGGCCGGTGTCACCTTCTCGCCGAGTGCGCCGTCGAATGTCACGCTACATCGTGGATGACGCGCAGTTCAAGGGACTGTCTACGTCCGGTTGACGTGCCTCCGCTATGTACTATTGTGTTGGAACACGAGCGATTTGGCATTTGCGTTGCGGAGCGTTTACGAATTCAGAAACACGCACACGCCAACGCCACCAAAATCATATACGACGAGGAAGAGGAGACGGGTAAGGAGCGCGTCTAATTGCTTGAGGACAAACCGGACGTCGCAGGTTCTCCTTCGACCAATCAACGGAGTTGTCTGCTGCTGCTGACCGAAAACATTCTGGTGACTTCGCGGCTAGCGCTGGTACGTGAGAAAATTCTGGATATCACGAACTAGAAGGTCGTTCACTGTAGCACGGAGAGGCGCATGAGATTGTTATTGTTGTTTTAGTTTGTGTGATGCAGCCGGGGCGCCTAGCGCTTCCGCATTTGGCATCGTTGAGCGCGACGGCATTCTCAACTCGATGCGCGTTCAACTTCAAATGTTTCAAGAAATCTCGGGGGTGGTTTAGGCTCCGCTTAATTAAGTGATATCCTGCTCCCTCTGCCGGCTCATTCCTCTTTTCTTGGCGACCTACATCTTAAGTTCTCTGCTGCAGAGTTCGTCACTTGTTCCCAGTTATTATTTTTGTGCACACGTCCTATGACGCAAACTGTTTGTCTAGTATCAGATAGTATTGCGCATACACGCGAGTGCTTGCTAGCCGCTCACTTTGGCTAATGCGGGAAGTTCTCCGCGTAAACAGTGGCGTGTGCTTCGTTGACGATATTCCATCACTGCACCATCAACAAGAGGCAGGAAGAGGGCTGTAGAGCTTCAATTTGTGAGAGCGTAGCCGATTGACCACCTGTATACTTTTAGGGGCGAAGCTCCTTAAGGTTTGGGTCTGTCCGTCCGTTGTAGTAGCGCGTTACCTACTAGGAACGCGCTACTAGGAGGGCGCGTGTGGGAGGCGCGCCCTCGGCGCGTGCCTCCCGGCGCGCGAGCTCTCACACTCTTCCATCTGCTGTCTTGTGAGAGAGAGAGAGAGAGCGAAAGGCGCGCGTTGACTATGGAAACGCTCTTTCAGCTCGCAAAGAAGGAGAACGCGCCCTCATCCGCGAGAGACAAGCTTGACACAGGCAGCGTCTTCTAGTGAGTTTCTTGATTGAAAAATACCGACTGCTCGCGCTGGAGAACCGTTCACCGGCCACCCATATATATATAGGCACTGGATCTTGACTTGCAATGAAGTTCCGGTGGGAGATTTCACTTGTGCGTAGTTGAACCATAAGGATTCGTAGCGTGCGCGTTAACTAAATTAATCCGGAACTCGGCACGATCTACGGTGAACCTCCGGAGCTTCGCCCACTCATCATCATTCACTCCGTGGATATGCTGTGGACTTTTTGGCCACCGGTGCACATAAAATTGGATGCATTTACAAAAAGTATCATTGGTTTCCTTTGGCATCTTGTAGAAAGGTATCAAATTGCCGCCAAAAAATTGCAATTCCTGTCTGCTCGTAGGAACGTTATATGTACATCCCTTTAAATATCAATTTGCGTGTTTCTTTTATATTGCAATAATTTTCAGGCGGCTTATAACGCCTTCACTTAAAAAATCATAAGAGCTCCAATAACGCGAAACCTCGAGAGGGGCAAAGCATGCGGTGATGCGCCGGTGTTCCTGCAGGAAACGCCTGTCGCTGTTAATGGGCTCTGCTTTATTGTGCCCACGACGACGACGACGTTAGACGCCGACAGCCGGGGTGCATTAGCAGAGACTCGTTAGAATCGCTTCGTGACACAACCTAACACACACACTTCCTGGGTGCACTTCCTTCACGATCGGTCCACACATGCACACAAACTCTATGGCTGCAATGACTCCATGATGGACCCACACCCATTTCGCAACCAAATTTAACAAAGTTCTCTTAATTATGCAAATAAATCCTGAGTATTTCTTTATTTTATATTGGGTTAAATCATGTTAGTTTATTTCGAACCGGATTTATCTATTATGCACTTGTATTCGAGCATATATGTATAGTTTAACAGCTTGATTTACCGTGACGAGAAGACACGCCGACTGCCCGAGACCCTAAGGTGCTTCGCCCCTACAATGGGCGCCTTATTTTCCCATCCTATCTCCCGCGTAGGTGACATCATGTACTACGACGAAGATGGTCGCGTGTACTTCGTGGACCGTTTGAAGGACATGATCAAATGCCTAGACCGCCAGGTGTCGTCAGTGGAGCTCGAAAGCCTCCTGCAGAACCACCCCAGTGTGGCCGACGCCGCAGTGGTGGGAGTTCCAAAGACGAAGTACGGCGACGCCCCAGCAGCGTTTGTGGTTCTGCGATGTGGAATTTCCCCATCGCCTGAGCTGGCAGTTGAACTCAAAGAGCACGTCGCAAGTAAGCGAAGGCAAACCAGTTTTTCATTGCGTTCACTTGTATTTCAGTATTGTGAAAAAATGACAAGCAATACTGGAAGACAGTCTGATAAATTTTCCAGGGTGTTCCTTTAACAATTGCTTTTCATGAACTGAACAATCTGCATTTCTTCTGATGCATTGAAGCAAAAGGCTCCGAAAAGGAAGGTGTCAAATACCAAAGTAGAACTTACCTCATTGACTTATTCATATACGAATATGTTTAATTGATAAGGTGAAAGTCTTATACCACTACCGCCCCGCCGTGGTGTTGTCTTGCTACGGCACACGGATGCTGATGCGAAGGTCGCGGGATCGAATCCCGGCCGCGGCGGCGGCTGCGTTTCGATTGAAGCGAAATGTTGAGACCCGCGTAGTGTGCGGTATCAGCGCACGTTAAACAAACCCAGGTGCTCGAAATTTTCGGAACCCCCCACTACGGAATCTCTCATAATCAAATCGTGGCTTTGGGAAGTAAAACGTCAAAAATCGATCTATCAGATTTCTGTATTTCGAGATCGCGCTTTGACGAGCAGTAACGCATTGGACGGGTCGCGCTTCCATGTCGGCACTGCTCAGCAACTGATGTCGACGTGACGCTGAGCGCCGTAGCATCCCCATTCACCATTGGACACCAACGGCTGAGAAGGAAACGGGAAATGTTAACCGCGGCGCAGTAGGGACTTTTTAGACCAAGAGCGTTCGTGGTGGTGGAGAGTAGGAATGTGATGTTAGCCACAGCTAACGTTACTTTGGTAGTGGTGGTAGTGTTGAACTTGGTGGTGGTGGTAACATTACTTTGGAACGTTGGTGGTGGTGATAATGAACCGCCTGATTCGCCACCAGCACTAGCACGCAGAACGTTCTGTAAGCGGCATCACCGTACTCTCTGCGCTCTCGCACACCTCGCTTACTTCGTCACCTGGGCTCGCAGCTTTATTCCACATCGCTGTTGGTGACGACGCACCACGCCCTAGTCGCACGCTGGTAAGGACAGAGAAAGTACACCGCAGCAAAACAGAATAGAAAAGATCGAAAAGCCGCTTGTCGTAATTCGCCCCTCGAGAGGAAGCGGCTGAGGACGAAGGTGCATCAGCGACCTGTCGATGGCCACAGACCAACACAGAGTGCAGCTAGGCTTGTGCCTTCTGATTTTCGGAAAGCTTCAGGCATCTCCCGTAATTCACTCATACGTTTATTGTAACGCAGTTCTACTTAGAAGTACTCTCGCAGATTCTGGGGTGCCGATCACAGCGCAAAAATCGCAAGTTGTGCAAGATACAATGAATATCTATTATTAGTAAATAAAATGGGAGAAATTAAGCAAGCAGCGAAAACAGAGCGTGGCCAGGCAAACTATGGCACAGGTTTACAGTGTGGACACAAAAACTGGAATAAACGTATCATTGCGGCTTCCAAAAGTAGACGTCTTCCATCCTTTCTGGTGACTTTTTTGTGCACGTCTAGCGTATGTGATGGGGCTGCTAAGCAAAAGGATATTGCGTCGAGTGGATCGGAATATAAACTAGTGTGAGACATTCGAAGTCTGGCTGAAATGCTGAAATTTAAAGCGGCAATCTAAGGCCTGTGATGACAGAATCTATGCCAAACTTCATTCTCCTCGCGACAAGAAGTAAGGCCTCATAGCTTCCTTCTGAAAGCAAATAATTTTATTGGTACTACTTCTTCTAATTTTTTTTACAAACTACATTGCCACATAAAGGATTGGATGAACCAATCTTTTAACAGTAGGGCCTTGTTAACAGAGCTCGGCTATTAAGGAAATAGGCGAAGGTATGAAAAGAGCGTTGACTTTCAACACATAGGCAGCTCTTTTTATCGGAAGTTGATATTGATGTTCTTACTTTCTTACTAAAGCTGGAAAGATGTAAGACGAAGGAATCTATAGGGTTGCTGTGGCCATCAGTTGCGTTTCGTGGTAGATGACGTGATCAACATTCAAGTGAATTTTTTGCGGAAATATTTCGACAGGAGTATATAGCCAAGCTTGCCTGATGATGAGCTCCTAAACACGCCAGCTAGTGACGGTTAGTAAGATTTAAGGAATAGACAATGGAACTCATTGCAGATAAATTAAGCAGTCCAGCTAGCTTATCCTTAGTACATGATGATTGTAAGGGAGTGCTTTTCAACAGTTTCGAGAGTGAAAAATTCTGGCTTGCTTTCGGTAGAACTACGGACATTCCATGACATACATCGGGAGCCTGAATAATGTCATGAAAAAATATAAGTTACGTAATCGTGCTCAGGCAACTCTTATAGTCATTTCGAACGTCATATTAACCAGTAGGGGCATTGTTTTGGGGAACTTGACTTTAACTTGTTTTGTTATGTGTTCAAGTATCATTCAGAAATAAGACAGTAGAACGATGCGTTTATAATCCAATAGGGACCGCTTTTTCACAAATATTATGGTGAAACAACTTTAGAAAATCTCTAGGTTAGACACACAACAAATACGGGTAGAAATTTCGCCTAAGTACTCGTAATATTTAACTTACAGCAAAAAAAAAAAAATGCAGGGTATCTATAGTGAGTAATGCACTCCCACTATGGGACCACCGTTTTCTTTAGAATCTAGCTGGCAAACATTCTAAAGAAAACTTGGTTTGAAGAAAAAGAAATGTAATTGAGAATTCGACTTGTTGTCTCCCCTGTAAAATAAGAAACTATGACGTTATCACCCGTAAAGTTGCACTTCAGTGAAGTATTGGATGTGCTCGCATTATTTGTATCATTGCTTCGAACTCTTCTGGTACTGTAAAGTGACTTATTACTGCAAAGCCCTGCACCGCGTCGCTCCTCTCCTTTCTACTCTCTCATTCCATTTCCCCCATTCCCGCGGCCGCTGTGCCGGGCTCCCTAAAAGTGCTGCCAAAAACAGCGTTCTCCCCTTACTGAACCACCATTATCATTTATTATTCTCATTACTGTATTAGGAACGATGAAGGCCGGCTGCAAGTTCACTTTCCCAGAGCCATAGGTAGTGCACCTTCACTATCGTGGCCTTCGATCACTCGTCCTAACGCTGATATGTAACACTTACTGCAAAGAGATAAGTGGTAGCTTCGTCAGGCAGAAAGTGCCTATAATGTTTCTATGAATACTGTTCGCAATCCCGGAGACTTTACCGACAAGGAAAATCCACGTGATATTTTGGCCTTGCTCCGTGTTATAGTGCCGTCGTTCAAGCGTCCCCGGCGCGAAGACGGCGAAGAGAACTACGGCAGTTTCGGTCGTTCCGTACGCAAGCAGACACAGTGAAAGGGTCGGAGTAGTGGTTTCGAAAGCAAAACATCAAAATTTAATCTGTATCGCTAGGGTAGCACGAAGAATACAAGGCAAAAACTACACTTCGCTCAAACTAACAATTAACAGCGATGATAGAGCTTTACAAACAATAGCACGCGAAAATAACAAACTGAGGAAAAGTAAACAACTAACAAACAGTAAGTAGGGCAATGAGAACAATATAGGAGTCTAAACGACAAAAGTTATGAAAGTTCAGGCAGAGAGTTCAGGGGTATAAACAGTTGATGGCATACGTGATGATGACCGACAGCGTTGAAGGGTCCTCGGCAGTCTGGTGTGAGAAGTCCGTAGTTCTGGCACAGCTTCAATGTCGACGGAGTTGCAGCGCTGATGTTCCGGGCAGCTAGTGCTTGATGGCAAACTCGAGCAGGTTGAGCTAACTCGAGCCGAAGTCCCGATGCCTACGTTGCAGATGGTAAGCGCGCGTCTCAACTAGACGAAGCGGCTGAGGTTAGGTGGCCAGCCCGTACAAAGCCACGCTAACAACTTCTAGAAGGGATACCATGATTGTTTTCTACGCTATGTCAAGCAAGCGACTAGAACCCTGTGGCCCTCAATAATCCGCGCTTAAATACGCTCATGTTTCCCCTGATTCGCTGTCTGCGGAATCGGGGCGTGTTTATCGAGACAATTGCTCCGCAATTGCATTTCTTGCTCCGCTCAAAAATATCCCTCTCTCAATTAATGCACTGGAGAGAGTGATGGCCAAACCCTTTCTTGTGGCCGCCGAGTTGACATTTTCCTTCGTCTCACCTGATTGACAGGCCATTAGCGTCCGAGACGCAGGGGTCCCTGCATCAACGGTCATAACAAAGATATGCTTTAGTCGTCCACTTCGGCGCCGCGGGGCCGCCGACAACGCAATAGCGCACTGCATGCCCGTGTCCAGTGCACGCGAAACGGTGCCCCCTGTCTGCACCTGCATTGCTGACCCGCAGCACCGCGTCTCGGTATTTCAAGAATCACACCGGGGGCTCGCGTGGGAAAGCACCAAGTTGGAGTTTCCCAGCTCAGGAAGCGATCTCCTCCTTGTTTTCTTCGAAAAGGGCCGAGAGCTTCTGACGTCTTTGGAGCGGTCGAAGCGCTTCTAACGTCGCATGTGCAGGGATACTGTGAAGCTACAGCTATTGTCCGCCCCGAGGCAATGTCATTCCGTGCACTCCGTAATCCTTCGTCTATCGCAGGAAACTCAGCAGCAATATTAGTGTCAAAGCTACGTTTGAGACAGGGGATGCGCACGGATTATGTCTAAGATTACAGGACTAGCGCAAGGAAATTCAACGGCGCTTTTCTGTATGCACTATTAGGCATGGAGTATTAGGGAGGTCCTACACTAGTCAGAATAGATTTCTACACCATCAGGGATGGACTTTCGAATTGTGCGCTTACATTATGTCGTTCTTCTCTACGGACGGACGCCGTCCATTGCCAATTTTCATTGCGAGCCACGGGGACACACAGGCCAATTCATTTTATCACAACTTATAACATCCGCATGGAAGTTGTGCAACAAAAACAAATTGCACATTTAATAGAAACCATTTGTCAGTTCCACAACGTGCAATATTAATAGTCTACGAACATTTAGTGCTACTGAGGGCAAACATTGTTGAGGCTTTGTTCGCATTTATGATATGCCCTCTCTTCAAACAATCTTTCATTAACTGCATTGTCTGATTGTTAAATGTAATACAACTATGTTAAAAGCACTAGTCGTTTAAGCTTCTCATGAGTTCCTTACTTCGTTCCTCAGGCAAAACCGAGAAGTTCAAGCATCTGTACGGCGGCGTGATGTTTGTGGAACGTTTGCCGAGGAACACGAATGGCAAGGTCATCAAGCGGCAACTAAGACTCATGTATGAGAAGTCTGAGGCATACTAAGGAAGCGATTATGTCGCTACGCATCAGTTTAGGAAAAAATATATTTAAATGTGTTCACGAAATCTTGAAGCTGTGTAAGTTTTATTTGTACAAAGCAGAACACCAATGATGTCAGTGAAATCGATGGACGTGTATTAGGTAAGTTAATGCTACGTTTTCTTCTAAATTTGATGCTGCCAGGCGCAGGTTTCGGGCTCTTTAGTGCTGACGGTCTGGCAAGTACGTAACTTTCGGCATTAACGTTTGAATGTGTTGCATCGATCTCACAGCCCGCGTCCGCACTTGACGATGCATCGGCTTGACGGCGAAGCCTCTCCTACAGACAGACTTGTTAACGTAACTATAGAAAAAGTTGCTCATTTCTTTGCACTTCTAGCCGCAAGCAAGTAATTAAGAAATTAGCGGTATCGATTACATCCGAAGTTGCTTTGCATACTTCAATTAATAAGATAGCACTTATACAAACGCATATATAGCCTGGAATAAATAGCTAGGGCCCTGGTGTATGTACACACAACATTCGTTACTGGCACGTACGTACCTGAGATTTTCGTCAAACTTTTCGTGGTGCACGCTACCGTGTCAAACGTCAAATAAAAGCTTGAAATTTCACGCGAAATTTAAAGCAGTTACGTGGAGGTACTAATTTTTCTGACTCGATGTGCCGGCAGCCTTGCTACATCAGCCACAGTACATTTCAAACAGGCGCTCCATTGTACGATTTTTTAAGTTTTGTACTTTACGCCTTTTTCAGTTTCAACAAAAGTTCGCCTTCGCAGTTTGGAACCGTACTCTTCCCGTGTTTACACACGAAAATGTCCAGTGAAGACTTTGCCGAAGGACGCGCAAATAGGAAGTGCGATGTTCTACTTAACGCGAATACTTTGCACGCCAGGTAGTGGTCGCGCAGCTCTTCAGTGCGTGCCGCCGAGTCGTTCAGGAAGTCATGTGCCTACGTACGTCCCAAAACCACCATTGATTATGAGAGACGCCCTGATGGAGGACTCAGAAAATTTCGACCTCCTGGGACTCTTTGACGTGCACTGCCATCACAGAGTGCAAGTTTCTAAACATTTCGCCTCCATCAAAATTGAGCCGCCGAGGCTTGGAACTCGATCTCGCAATATTCGGAGCAGCTGCCGACTTCCCCAGCCGCCACACCACCGTGGCGGGCTGAGACCTTCTTTGCCTTCTTTGACTGCCATGAGAAACAATTACGTTTTCAGCGAAGAGTAGTAACGAAGTTTAAAAATGGCCTTTAGAAAATAGGATTCATTTAAATTGCCAAGCTATACGCTGTCTCGTGCCACGAGAAAGCACTGATGTGCCTCTTCACTTGATCCTACTATTTCATATACACAGCTTATCGAAAACGCGCATGCTTGGCAGGAGTGCGGAACCAGTTCTGTCGTGAAATGGCTTTCCAGCTGAACGACTTTTATGATCAAGCGTACTTCCAGTTGAATTGGTATTCACTCTTGTGAAGCGTATAGGTGTTTCGATCATATGTTATAATATCGATTATTGGTATGGTTCGAAGGGTGCTTGCGAGCTATGTTTTGCCCGTTCTGTTCGTTGTGCTTATGCATTATAGCTTCTCTAACATATATCATGAAAATAAAAAAACAGTGGCTGAATCGCTTATCGGGGTGCTCTCGCAAACAGGAGGATGGATGGATGGATGGACGCTATGAGCGTCCCCTTTGCAACGGGGCGGTGACATGTGCGCCACCAGGCTCGTAAAAAAATTAAAGAACTTTTTTCTCTTTTCCCCTCTCTCTTTAAGTTGGCCTAATGTCTTTTAAACCTACCTCAATTAAATCGACCATACTATAGCAAAAACGTAAATTCATAGCCCAGTTCTCTCCCCCTTATGGCAGAAAGTCCATATTTTCGCCAACAATTATTTTTGTCCGTTCTCTCTAGTGTTCTGCCACCAGTATTCTAACAGTCTCTTACTTATTACGCGGGTATCTTTAGCTTTCCATTGTTCTCCCTAAAACCTAAGGCTTCATGTAGGGTAGTGCCCAAACGTACACCTGGGTGGATATTTCCGCACTCACTCAGAACATGCTCCATCGTTTCCCTATCTTCCTCACAGCATGTGCGTTTTTCTTCTTTTTTACTAAATTTCGCTTTATAACTACGCGTTCTAAGGCAGCCCGATCTCGCTTCAAGCATAAAGCGCTTCCTCGTGAATTATCATAAAATGCCTCCCTCTTTATTTCGTTTTTGCCCTTTCAGTAGTTATTCAGAGTCGGTTTTCTTTTCTATCGGTGCCATCCAGTAAACCTTCTCCGCCTCTCTGACTTTTAGCTTTACGCTCTTTGTTGTCAGTTCTCTTAGAGCCGTATATTTACTGGTGAGCCTCCTAGTTCTTTTTCTCCACTGCGTGTCAACGCTCTTTCTATATAAATAACGGAACAGCTTCACTGCCCACCTACTCTCTTTCATATTTCTTGGCCTCTCTTCAAACCTTGTTTTGCTCTGGGCTTCCCTTGCCTCTGGGCTTCCCTTGAGGTCGGCGGTTCAAAAACGCAACGTAGCGAACAGTTTTTATTTTCGGCCAACGCGAAAGCTACGCAAAAGTGCCAAAGGGGGAGGGGGAGAGGGGATCGCAGGACCACCGTGAAAATAGTTCCCTTGTACGAGAAGTAAGTGCTGGACAGACAGAATTCCAGTAGGCGGCAGAGCTCATCAACAGTGATGGGTGTCCGTTCCTTTATGTTGGAGTAGTTTTCGAGGGCCGAACGGGTACAAGCCACAGCCAAAGGCACAGACACAATGGTGAACAAAGACACGACGTCGAACGAGACCGGGCTCTCGTTTTCTTCGAAGCACACTTCAGACGCCAGCTGCAGAAAGTACGTAGAGTAGAGCACGTGAGTTAGTGTTTTTCGGGTGAGAGGGGTCAAGATGCGGTGCAGAAAATTTCAAAGGGCTCGGCATGGTAACGAGGTGAAGTCCACGATCGGTCGCAGGGGGGCACCAGGTTGAGCTGAGCCATTCCGGCAGATTCAACTTAGGTAGAGCGTTTTTAGTTCTGGGTCCCCATATATACGTCCGCAATATGTCCCATATGTATATGGGACATATTGCCCATATATATTACCGCAGTATATGTCCCATATATATGTCCCCCATATATATGTCCGCATAATATGTCCGCAAGCAGATTGTTTAGGTGCATCTGACTTTGGCTTGTTGGGTACTTGCTTAGCTTAGTGCAGGCGTCCCCATTTAAAAAAGCTGAGACCTTCATTTCCTAGTCCTGGCTGCCCAACACTGTTGAATTACCTTTGTCAGCAGGGAGGATAACGATGCTCTGATCTTTTTGAAGCGCTTGAAATGATCGGTTCTTTCTGCAGTCAGGTGTCTTTGTCCGTTTGACGGCGCACTTGGACGGGATTCCAATAGATTTCAGCCGGATTTCTTCTCTGACGCCTGGCCGAACTTTCTGGATGGCTTCCAGAAAGACGAAGCCATCCACAAATTTCGGCAAAGTGTCCGACCTTCACGTTGGGAGGGAGGCGCTCACTTTTTAATATTAATTTCATACAGCGCGATGAACCCAGGCGAGCCACGTGAACTATAGGGAGGTGAATTGCGGCTTACATTACGGAAATCAAGAACTCGGTGCTGGAGATGCCCATGTCGACATCGTAGGTGATGCCAGCGGTTATCGCATTGTCAGGCGGGACATACGAGCCTACTTTTAAGCCACCAAGTTTGATCATTTTGCTAAAAGTGCTCACTGCAGTCTCATACTTAGCTCTTAGCTTTCCACTTACCTTATGCATCGTCTTATTGCACTTCTGCACTCAGGTGCCCGTGAGGTTATCGCTCGGAAGTTCGATGGCGTATTAGGAATCATCTTGCGTGTTCCATTCTTGATGCCTTCGCCTTCGTGAAAAGGTCATGGTGGCTCGGAAATCGGACAGACTGGAGAGCTTCTTCAGCGCTTACAGGGATACTTCAGTCAAGCCTTAATGGCTTTCTCCTTTCGCCCCACAGCATCACTGTTGTGACTTTTGTAATGTGTCCTGTGATATCGGAATAAACTGAATTGAATTGAATTGAACACTTGTGCCGGTCGCATTGCGGCGCTTCATTGAATCTCAGTGCTGAGTGTTGCTCACGCTACACATTCGTTTCTCGAATTCCGTGGGTCGCTACATCGTGTGAAGATGTACGCTTCGATAGGAGTGCTGAGTGTCGGTCTATTTCGCATGCTTCATGTAACTTACGTCTATGCAGCACGAATAAGGTGACATGTCCCTCAACTCTATTTTCTCCTGTCCCTCTTTCATTCCCCTTTCCCAGTACAGGGTAGCCAACCGGAGACCTCCTCTGGCTAACATCCCTGTATTTCCTTTCCCTTTATCTCTCTCTCTCTCTTTCTACCACGCTTCCCACTCTGTTACCCTTAATGACGAACGGTTGTATTGTCTTCGCATTGCACGGCCCGCCCAGACCCATTTCTCCTTCTTAAATTCTATTAATATGTCCCTAACGCGCGTTTCCTCCCTAACCCACTCCGATCTCCTATTGTCCCTTAAGGTTACTATATTTGGTTTCTATATTTGGGCATAATTCACACAGTGGTTGAAGTCACCTAATGCGTAGTTAAGTCAACGAAAACTGAATGTGACTTACGGAACCCTTTCCATCAGGATACAAGCCCACAGTGCAGCAACTGTGGCTCTACTGAAACCGCAGAGCATATCTTGTTTGAGTGCCGAGCGTACAACGATGTGCGTGCGCTCCATGAACATTCCATGCAGTCACTGACACACATCCCTTTATCACCTGAGTGTGTTTTAGGCCCTCTAGCTTGTCTCACACAATAGAGACGTGCGATGCACTTTTAGATGCGAAGCCGCTTTTGTTCGGGGCTATGTCACTCTCTCCCTCCCTCACACCATCCATCCGCCGCGCGGCGTGCATTCCAGCACTGCGCATGCGCATCCTCCTCCCCTCCTCTCCTTGTCTCATCTCCTCTCCTCACGGCATTCCTCCTCTCCGAACGGCGCGCGTTGACTACGGAAACGCTCTTTCTTCGATGAACGATCTACCAGCTCGCAAGGTACGAGAACGCGCCCTCGCCCGCGAGAGACAACACTGACGCAGGCAGCATCTGCTAGCGTCATACCGATGCAAACGCGACACCTAGTCAAACCGATGCAAACGCGGTATGCACCCCCCGTGCTGCTTCGCATCGCCTCATGGTCCTCTTTAGCGAGAGATGGTGTAATTTTTTTCTCTGTGCCGTTTTTTGTTTACATATTTAAATAGTGTAGGCCAACTCGATAGACTTTCATTTTATCTCCGTCGTCACCATCATTCAACGATCATGCATCACATCCTATCACCTCACTGCGGGTTGATGCAAACATGAAACATCTTTCGACGAAATTAGTCATCATAGTCATAAACACAAGGCCCAACTTTTCTTTCTCGTTTCTTTTTCACTGTCTCTTGCACTTCTTTCTACTCGTCTTTTTCTCCCCAAACTCACTCCCCACGCACAGTAGCATGTCAGCGATATTTGAACGCCGGCTAAATTCTTTGCCTTTCAATAAAGAGCTCTCTCTCTCTCTCTCTCTTCATGTTATCCTTTTTGTTCTCTCATAATATAATTTGTCGATCAATGACAGAATCCGTGCCTGGTGGTACGCTGCCTGGAGAAATATGTTCCTACCCTGGAAGTTTCCTTGTTGGGCCTCTCCAGAACTGTGAAATAACTTTGGCATTTTGGTATTTCGGTACATCTGCCATATCATTTACCTACTACATGAAACAATTCACAGCGCATTAGAACCTACTACAGGAACCAACAACGCAGTTGTTGTGCCATATCTGCAGGTTTATAGTACGCGAAGTTAACTATTTAACTGCGGCACCAACGAGCTCACCGCATTGTCACCGTTAAATAGCCAAGGCTTATGCGCATTGTCGGAGAGGTGCCAGATAAGAGGTCTCAATTCGTATCGTACAAATGGCAGTCTTCAAGAGACTTCACGACTGCATTCGGCCTTTGTTGAGCAGTTACAGTGCCGCCTAAGCTAACATAGTTTTGTGTTTGCCCATCACATGGTTGCGAGAGTCGACAAATATACCTCCCACTACGTAACGAGGTCCTGTTAGAAGGCATAAGTAACGTTAGATCGTCCCTCACTCTTCACATAAGCAAAGCCTATATCATGATCCACAGAAGAAAATACATAATGAACGATCGATTTTTCAGGCCCTCTCAGGAACGCATCGGGCAGTCTAAAAAGCCTGCAAAAAACGCACTTTACCGATATTTCCTTTTTTTTAATCAGGAGGGTGTAGGAAGAAGTACCACGATGGATCCGGCGGGTTTCGTGCGGGCCGCGGTGGAATCGATGCTGAAGCACTGCCACCACGCTTCTGCCATCGGGCTGATTACGCCGACATAAAATGACATTGCTGGCTGTCACTGTGCTTTGCTGTCGCGGATGACTAATAGCCGTTTTGAAGGCAAGCGTGCGGCCAACGCGCGCAACATCCGAATGAAACTGCGTTCTCCCGAAAATCGTGGTCCTCTTGACGCGTCCACTGATGGCCGCCGCCGCACTCACAAAGTACTGGCGCGTTGAAACCACTACAGCCAGAATCGCGGCCGCAACGATCATGAATGACATTGACGAAACTCCAGAAGTACGCGCATGGGCAGTACACACAATGCCCGAGCGGAGGTTTTAGAGTTTGCGGGTTTTAGAAACTGCGGTCGCTACATGCGATCACGTGTGGCCACCATCAAACTCTGAAAGTATACGTGCGCGCCCAACGTGCAGTGATTCGAAGGAACGCAGCCTTCCGTAAACGCGGCGAGAGCTGCACTATAGTCTGTTTCAGGAGGACCGTGCAGCAGAGCCAAGGCTACGGGGCCATCGGGCGCAGAATTCTTCCGAGGCGAGACGAAATGCCATTGTGCGGACGCGGACACCCCGCTTCATCTTCCTCCTTTCAGGGGTGCAGCTGTCATTGCAGCGCCCGCCACTGGCAGATGCCAAGCCGCGGAGGGACACCTTTAGCATGTGTTCGCCCTCCGGATTGGCCTGTAGCTTCCACAGTGCTGCACCGAACTTCTGAAACATAGTATAGGCAGAGTTGAGAAGGGTGTGAGATGTTTCATACGCTCCGCTGTTCACCCGAATGATGCGAGTTCGGTGCCTTTGTACTGGTCGCATTTTCATTTTACAATGACGAGTAATCATAGAGCCCATGAACTTTGCCGGGTGAGTGGCCGTTGACGAATCCCAGCTGGTACAATTTTCCATTGCCGTCCACTGCACTTTATCTCATAATGGTACACCAGTTTTCGGACAATTATTTTTCTTTCCCCCATTTTTAAAGTGGTGTTCAGGTCAGTGCACATCTTTCGGGAACAGTTTTCTTTATCATCGAAACATACTGGATGGCTTCACAAGTACTTCTTCTTGGAGTTGGTCCTTATATAACATATGGGTACACAACGCACAGAAGGCTTCACTGCCTCTTCGTTCTGTCCCTTTTCACGAAGTAGTTTTCGCCCCACGCGACTGTATGCATATGATCGATGGCTTCAAGTAATGTGTGTGCGCACTTGCAGCCCATCGTTTGTTCGTGCACAAAACTGCATGACATCGCCGTAGGATCTGTCACCTGTGCCAGCTTAGAGACATATACGGTGTTTTCTTTTTCTTACTCCATTACGTATACCAAACACTTACCCAAAACATCCGTTTGATTCATCTAAATATGTCTATTGAGGTCATGCTCAGCTGCACACCTTTCCGTATGTATTTAAGCTTTCTGTTTTATTCGATGTGAGCGTAATTCCTGTGATGTGCGTTGTCTTCGCTGTCCCATACACAATTTTACGCTCTGAAGTTAGGCATTAAATATCTTCAAAGTGTATTGAAGTTTTGAGGAAAACGTACCATCAACAATGCCAACATTTCTTCTGCTCTAATGAAACGTTAGAGGTGATCTCGCGCTCACGTATGTCCTGGTTAATACACGACTTCCTTGAAGGTGATATTCATGCGGCTTTGGAGCACCCAACGTAAAAAATGCAAAAAAAAATATTAGCACGACTTCAAAGGTATGAAGCTGTCTCAGCCTATAATTGTGTGCTCATTACTTTCAACAGTCCTAACGCTCACGTAGTAAAATCGCGAAAGTATCGTTTTGTTGTCTCACAGTACGAGGATTATTTTGTTTTTCTTTTACCGCAGTACCAATTTGTCTAGAATTACAGTATATTTTATTCAATATATTTTATTCAAATTACAATATATTTGTAAGAGCTTGTCTGTTCCAGTGACATGTTAGTTATTAACACGACTGCGTTGAAGAGCTCTTCTCGCAGAAATTCTGATGTCAGCGTGGGAATGGTTGGTTACGAGCGAAAAGTCAGTGTTCTCCGTGAGCGAAAATTTGGGTTAGATGCAAATAAAAAAAAAGAAAAGAAGCGTCGGCGAACGGCGATTCGATCCTGCGACCCCCCTCTGAAGAGCGCGCTGCGCTACGCGCTCGGCCATTCAACTTCTTTTTTTTTTATTACCTATATACATTGGAGATACTACTCAAACAAAATTCAAGCCGTAGATGAAAACGTCGTCATACTTCTGGGGTGATTAAACACTTTTTAAAATTGTTTCAACTGTAAAAGGCTTCCTACTTGAGAAATCCATTCGGGAACCATCTTGCTTCGTCTTTTGTGCTTCTATAAATTAACATAAACATGCAAAAATGTAATCCCATACTAGACGTGCATTAACATCCGCATGGCGCACCGTCATTCTAGACTGCCATATACTGTGCAGGCCCAGCAAAATTAATAAATAAGGAGGTATATCTTCTGCGTTTTCAATAGGGAGAGATCGTGTGCCACGGGAAATCCCTCTTTAATGTTCTCTGAAGGACGTTCCAAAATATGACCGCCTCACAGAAGAAACACGTAATCCTAGCCTTAAAACATCATGTCCGAGACCTCCACGGTACATTGTTTTATACAAAGAAACAGGCATAATTGTATCTATTACACCCTTAAACAACTTCTTGAGGGATACTGTACATAAATATCTCAACAAAAAACGTGTTTTAGGAAGAGACATGAATTTTCTGCTACACTGAAAAAGAATCTGGCCTTTGGTCTCATAGAATCAGGTGCTATCACTGATTCTCGCAATACATTCACTTCTCTAAGCTTCATAACAGTACGTAAGAAGGGGCCGCGATTATTTAAAAAGAAAAAGAATCGCTTGACTAGCTGACGCACGGACAGGTGGAAAAGACTAAGGCCACTAGGGCGGACACGCCTGAAGAGGTTAGTTCTGCTTGTCCTCTCCCAAGACGAATGCCACAGCAAATAGTGGATGCAACTGTTGCAAATTACACGAGGTTAATGGAGCAATTCTCTTACATACCACAGCTTTCTTACGAGAAAAAAAATGCTACAAGGAGTTGCCGTAGCAAAAATTGACAAATGGACTCCGTTGAATTGCTGAGCCCTTTCTCAGTGTTCAACTGCCTGACGACGCCAGTATGGTTCACTGTCAGAATAATATTCCGATGGAACACCTAAGTATCGTACAGGGGTAGTAGGCCACGAAATAGTAGCAAAATAGCTTGGAGTGACGGGCCACCCGCCATGCTGAAATCCTCACACTTTTGCTTCAGTTTACGAAACGTCAACCCGTTTGGACCCAAGGTGTTTGGACCCCAGGTGTCCAGAAATTTGGACCCCAGGTGTCGAAATTTTCTGGTGTCTTCCACTATCTCTTTCCACTGTCTTCCAGTGAACCATACTGGCGTGCCTCAGAACCACATATTGGCTTTGACACCATTTATTCTATGGCAGCTCCTGGACATAATCGTTCGGGTTAGTCCACTTTCCAGCAGAAGTGTGACATTATAACGAGGGGAATCCAGTACCGGGACTTCTCCATATAAAACGAAAATAGTTCATCTTTCTGAGTTTTAGACGTAGTGTCGTGCTGGAAATTCCCTTACACAAGTACATGGAGCAAAAGGCAAACCGTGGTCATATGTCACAACAACAGGTGTTTTTCGATGGGGTCTACGTTCGGCCGCATCTGTTATCCGAGGTGCGTTTCAACAACTGCTTCCTGCGTCGAGTAGAACTACTTTCGTGTCGAGATATTTGACGGTGGTGCCCAACCGCGGTATTCGCGAAAGCGATAACTAAAGCTAATTTATGAAGCTTTTCTGGAAACGGCAATTGAACGAGAACGTTACGTCTACGTGTTCCCCTGGCTAACAAAACAGAAAAAAGGAGAATAAAGCAAGTTTAGGATTATTTTTCCCGCTATCATTAGAGTATTTCACCCATACGCCACGTGGTTTCGTCGCATCAGCAAGCTTCTGCATTTGAACCGATGCTATTTCGTATGGTTATAACGCTACGTGACGAGGTACTGATATCAGCTATACACTCCAAAAGGCACGACGTCCAAGAATTCCCGCGTGCCCCTCTTCCATAATTGTTGAATTGTGCAAGTGCCTGGCCGCAGCTGCACTTTGTATATATAATAACTGCATAGAATAATATAGAAAATCTAGATCAGATAATGAGGGAACTATTTACGGCCGACTCCGTGCTGGATGTTGGATTTTCGTTGTCGTGCAGCGGGAAAACGCTGCCCCGTTTCATTCACTACACATTGCCGCTGGCTCGAGTTTCTTTGTGTTCTACGAAGCGAAGTTTCATTTACCAGTCGTCTCCATATTCTGAACGATAGCGATTGCCTTGGCGCCATGCGCTGAAAATATCGACGTATTTTGGCCACGTGCGTGAGCAATTATTTTTGTGCACTGGCGTCATACGTGCCAAGAACTCGTGTACAGCCGGGACAGAAGAAAGCCGCTCATTTCGTCGTTGTGCTCATCTTTAACGCTATGAGTGAAGTTGTTGCCGACAAAGGAGTAATGTTCAAGTGATTCCGCATGAATGCCACCTACCACTAGGCGGGCCTAGGAAATGCGTCACAGACGTCTGTCAACACCTTCGATTAACGAGGATCTGAATGATGCATGTTGCTGCTGGCGCAGTCGCACTCTAGCAGATAGATAGATAGATAGATAGATAGATAGATAGATAGATAGATAGATAGATAGATAGATAGATAGATAGATAGATAGATAGATAGATAGATAGATAGATTTTATTCAGGTCCTGAACGAATCCGCCCTCGTTTTAAAGGGGGAGGATCGCAGGCCGCTCCCACGTAATGAAAAAAAATGTATTCTCCTCTGTTCGTGCCAAAGGTATCGCTGTAATCTCTAGCTCAATCATTTGTTACATAAAGCCGTACGAGGGGTCACACTTTACATGAGCATGGATTCGTAGGTGAAGAACTGAAATACGGAGGAATTGATGTGTTGCCGTCTTCATTATCATATTGCTGCATGGTGCAGCTCTGAAATATTGTCATAAACGCTTGCGTGTTTTTTCTCTTTTTCTTGTCTGTCAGATTGCTCACTTTTGAAAGAACGATTTCGAGGCGCCTGCTGCAAAAGACCGAGGTAAAATCATGAAGGCCACGATCAAGGATGGCGTTGTCAACTCACCGCATCCTAAAGTAGGGATACCTTCGTGCTCCGTCTACACAGCTATGAAAGAATTCCTATTGGCATCGTCAGAACGAATAGCACTGGTGAGTGAGAGAGGTCTTCTGGCGTTGCGTGCACATCAGACATTTACTGATATTTTTAGACGTCCCGGTATGAGAACCATGTTTTAGGATCCTCACTTCACCACCAATATTTAATGTCAAAATTAGATGACATATTGATATGGCCCAAAGTAAAGCAAGGCATAGGCAGCAATGATAGTTTCCTGATTGAAAATTGAGCTTCAGCAAACGTTCTCTCCCAAATAGTTTAACCACTTACCAAAGATTGCATCTCTTCTCCGCCTAATGTTATACAACCATACGTTATAGTCGACATAGCGTCATTTGGAATGACCTGTGCGTAATAACATGCATTGGGTGACTCTACTAACCATCTAGTTGTGTGCTGCTGACTAACTCCTATCAAGGCAGACGTGTCCAGTTTTCTGCAGAGACTGTCCGTACATATCGCGTAATGCATTTCATTCTACTGACTCATTTTCTCTTTCTACACTATTAGAGATGGACTTTCGGAATGTGCGCTTACATCATAGCATATCAAGCTGTTTCAGCCTGTAATTGTGTGCTCATTACTTGATTGATTTGTGGGCTTTAACGCCCGAAAACCAGCTCCGATTATGAGAGACGCCGTAGTGGTCTCCGGAAATTTCGACCACCTGGCGTTGTTTAACGTGCACTGCCATCGCACAGCACACGGGCCTCAACACTTCGCCTCCAACGAAATGCAGCCGCCGCGGCCGGGATTCGATCCCGTGACCTTCGAATCTGCAACCGAGTGTCATTCAACAGTCCAAACACTCATGTAGTAAAATTGCGAAAGTATGATTTTGTTGTTTCACAGTACGAAGATTGTTTCGTTTTACTTTTCCTACAGTAGCAATTGGTCCAGAATTACCACGAGATAATTATAATAACTTGTCTATTCCAGTGACATGTTAGTTATTAACGCGACAGCGTTAAATAGCTCTTTGCGCAGAAATTCTGGTATCGGCGTTTGTCTCCTCGGTTATGAGCGAAAAGTCAGTGCTGTCCGCGAGCGAAAATGTGAGTGAGATCTCAACAGAGAAATTAAAAAAGCCTTCGCCTAACGGGGAATCGAACCCGCGACCCTTTCTCCGGGGCGCGATGCGCTACGTGCTCGGCCATTCCGTTTCGTTTATTCCTTTTTTTATTACCTGTGCACATTGCAGTTATTGTACAAACAAAAATTCAAGCCGTAGAAGAAAACATTGTCATACTCCTCGGGTGAATAAACAATTTTTAAAATTGTTTTAAATGTAAAAAACTTTCTGCATGAGAGAGCCGTTCGGCAACATCTTGCTTGATCTTTTGCGTTTCAATCAGTTAACATAAAGATACAAAAACGTACTCTCATATTAGGCGTGCAATAACGTCCGCATGGCGAACCGTCATTCTACACTGTCATATACTCTGCAGGCCCAGCAAAGTTAATAAATAAAGAGCTATATCTTCTGCGTTCCTATAGGAAGAATTCTTGTGCCGTGGGCGTTCAGCTGAAAATGCCTCTTTAATGTTCTCTGATGGACATTCCAAAATGTGACCGCGTTCCCAAAGAAAAATTTTAGCCTAGGCTTAAAAAATCCTGTCGAAGACATCCACGTTTACATTGCTGTATACAAAGAAACAGACATAATTCTATCTATTAGGTCATCAAACAACTTCTTGGGTGATACTATACATAGACATCTCAACAAAAAACTTGCTGTTAGGAAGATAACATAATAGAATGCTTTGTTGGGCGCGTTGGTTCAATGAGGGATACATTTGAGCGCAAAGAAAAAGCACGAAACACAAGGACAAGGAGGCGACTACACGAGCGCTCACTACCAACTGGTTTTCTTCAGAAAAAACGTGATAATATAAAGGTCATTACAGATGACCTTTATATCAGATCAGATGTGTGCGCAGGCGCGCCTGTGGTGTACTGACCTTTATATTCTCATGATTTTTCTGACTAAAACCAGTTGGTAGTGTGCGCTCGTGCAGTCGTCTCCTTTTCCCTGTGTTTCGTCCTTTTTTCGCGCTCAAATATGTCCCTGTTAGGAAGAGGCATGAATTTTATGCTACTGTCAAAGAGCCTGTCGCCTTTGCTCTCATACAATCAGATATTATCACTCATTCTAGCGATATATTCATCACTCTAAGCTGCACAACCGTACGTAAGAAGGGGCCGCGATTATTTAGAAAGGAAAAGAATCGATCGACTAGCTGACGCGCGTACCAGTGGAAAAGACTAAGGTCAACAGGGCGGACACGCTTCAAGAGGTTAGTTCTGCTTGTCCTCTCCCGAGACGAACGCCACTGGAAAACAGCAAATACTCGATGCAACTTTTGCACATTTACACGTGGTTAATGGAGCAATTGTGGCACACACCACAGCTTCCTGCCGAGAAAAAAATGCTACAATCAGTTACCCTAGCAAAAATTGACATATGTACTACATTGAATTGCTCAGCCCTTTCTCGGTGTTCAACTGCCTGGCGACGCCAGTATGGTTCACTTTCAGAATAATATACCGATGGAACACCTAAGTATCGTGCAGGAGTAGCAGACCACGAAATATTAGCAAAATAGCTTGGAGTCACAGGCCACTCGCCATACCGAAATCCCCACATTTTTACTCCAGTTTATTAAACGACCGCTCGTTTGCACCCCAAGTGTTTGGACCCCAGGTGTCTAGAAATACGGACCCGAGGTATCCAAATTTTCTGGTATTTCCAATATCTGTCTCCACTGTCTTCCAGTGAACCATACTGGCGTGCCTGAGAACCACGTATTGGTTTTGACACGTACGACCTCACCCTTATTTATTCTATGGCAGCTCCTGGACATAATCGTTCCAGTTAGTCCACTATCCAGCAGAAGTGTGACATTATAACGAGGGGAATCCAGTACCGGGACTTCTCCATATAAAACGAAAATAGTTCGTGTTTCTGAGCTTTAGACGTTGTATCGTGCTGGAAATTGCTTTACACAAGTACGTGGAGCAATAGGCAAACCGTTCTCATATGTCACACAAAACAGGTGTTTTTGATGGGCTCTATGTTGCGCCGCATCTGTTATCCGAGGTGCGTTTCAACAACTGCTTTGTTCGTCGAGTAGAACTACATTCGAGTCGAGATATTTGACTGCGGTGCCCAACTGCGGCGTACGCGAAAGCGAAAGCTAACTAAAACTAATCTATGACGCTTTTGTCGAAACCGCAATTGAACGAGAACTTTAAGCCTACCCGTTTCCCCTGGCTAACAAAACAGAAAAAAAAAGGAAAATAAAGCAAGTTTAGGATTATTTTTCCCGCTATATTAGAGTATTTCACCCATCCGCCACGTGGTTTCGGCGCATCAGTAAGCTTCTGCAGTGGAACCGATGCTATTTCGTATGGTTATAACGCTACGTGACGAGGCACTGACATCAGCTATATATTCCAGAAGGCACCCCGTCCACGATTTTCTGCATGCCTCCCCTTCATAATTGTTGCATTGTGCAAGTGGGGCACACCTGTCCGCACTTGCGCGTTGAATATATAAGTACAATGAATACTATAGAAAATCTAGGTCAGGTTAACAGGGGAACTATTTACGGTCCACTCTGGGCTGAACGTCGGATTTTCGTTGACGTGCAGCGGGAAAACGCTGCTCCGTTTCTAACACTACGCAGTGCCGCTGGCTCGAGTTTCTTTGTGTTCTGCGAGGCGAACTTTCATTTACCTGTCGTCTCCATATTATGAGCGATAGCGATTGCCTTGGCGGCATGCGCTGAAAATATCGACGTATTTCGGCCACGTTCCAGAGCAATTATTTTAATGGACTGTCGTCATCCTTGCCAAGAACTCGTCTACAGCCCGGATAGATGAAAGCCACTCATTTCATTGTTGTGCTCATCTTTAACGGTACGATTGAAGTTGTTGCCGAAAAACGAGTAATGTTCAAGTGATTCCGCATGAATGCAACCTACCACTATGCGGGTCTAGCAAATGCGTCACTGACGTCTGTCAACACCTTCGATTAACGAGGATCTGAATGATGCCTGTTGCTACTGGCGCTGTCGCACCATAGCAGATAGATAGATAGATAGATAGATAGATAGATAGATAGATAGATAGATAGATAGATAGATAGATAGATAGATAGATAGATAGATAGATAGATTTTATTCAGGTCCTGAATGAATCCGCCCTCGTTGTAAAGGGGGAGGATCGCAGGCCGCTCGCACGTAATGAAAACAAAAAGTGTTCTCGTCTGTTCGTGCCGAAGGTATCGCTGTAATCTCTGTCTCAATCATTTGTTACATAAAGCCGTACGAGGGGTCACACTTTACATGAGCATGGATTCGTAGGTGAAGAACTGAAATACGGAGGAATTGATGTGTTGCCGTCTTCATGATGATATAGCTGCACGGTGCACCTCTGAAATATTGTCATAAACGCTTGCGTGTTTTTTTTTCTCTTTTTCTTGTCTTTCTGTTTGCTCACTTCTGAAAGAACGATTTCGAGGAGCCTGCTCAGGAAGACCGAGATAAAATCATGAAGGCCATGATCAAGGGTGGTGTTGTCTACACACCGCATCCTAAAGTATACGTACCTTCGTGCTCCGTCTAGACAGCTATGAAAGAATTCCTATTGGCATCGCCAGAACGAGTAGCACTGGTGAGTGAGAGAGGTCTTATGGCGTTGCGTGCATATCAGACATCTGCTAATATTTTTGGACGTCGCGGTATGAGAATAATGCTTCAGGATCCTCACTTCACCACCAATATTTAATGTCAAAATTAGATGACATATTGATATGGCCCAAAGTAAAGCAAGGCATAGGCAGCAATGATAGTTTCCTGATTGAAAATTGAGCTTCAGCAAACGTTCTCTCCCAAATAGTTTAACCACTTACCAAAGATTGCATCTCTTCTCCGCCTAATGTTATACAACCATACGTTATAGTCGACATAGCGTCATTTGGAATGACCTGTGCGTAATAACATGCATTGGGTGACTCTACTAACCATCTAGTTGTGTGCTGCTGACTAACTCCTATCAAGGCAGACGTGTCCAGTTTTCTGCAGAGACTGTCCGTACATATCGCGTAATGCATTTCATTCTACTGACTCATTTTCTATTTCTACACTATTAGAGATGGACTTTCGGAATGTGCGCTTACATCATGACCTGTCAAACTGCTTCAGCCTGTAATTGTGTGCTCATAACTTGATTGATTTGTGGGGTTTAACGTCCCAAAACCAGCTCCGATTATGAGAGACGCCGTAGTGGAGATCTCCGGAAATTTCGACCACCTGGCGTGCACTGACATCGCACAGCACACGGGCCTCAACATTTCCCCTCCATCGAAATGGAGCCGCCGCGGCCGGGATTCGATCCCGTGACCTTCGCATCTGCAACCGAGTGTCATTCAACAGCCCTAACACTCATTTAGTAAAATTGCGAAAGTATGGTTTTGTTGTTTCACAGTACGAAGATTGTTTCGTTTTACCTTTCCTACTGTAGCAATTGGTCCAGAATTACCACGAGATAATTATAATATCTTGTCTATTCCAGTGACATGTTAGTTATTAACGCGACAGCATTAAATAGCTCTTTTGCGCAGAAATTCTGGTATCGGCGTTGGTCTCGTCGGTTATGAGCTAAAAGTCAGTGCTGTCCGCGAGCGAAACTGCGAGTTAGATCCAAACAGAGAAATTAAATAAACCTTCGCCTAACGGGGAGTCGAACCCGCGACGCTGTCTCCGGGGCGCGATGCGCTACGTGCTCGGCCATTCCGTTTCCTTTATTCCTTTTTTTATTACCTGTGTACATTGCAGTTATTGTGCAAACAAAAATTCAAGCCGTAGAAGAAAACATTGTCATACTGCTCGGGTGATTAAACACTTTTTAAAATCGTTTTAACTGTAAGAAAAACTTTCTACGTGGGAGAGCCGTTCAGGAACATCTTGCTTGATCTTTTGCTTTGCTATAAATTAACATAAAGACGCAAAAATGTACTCTCTTACTAGACGTGCATTAACATCCGCATGGCGCACCGTCATTCTCGACCGCCATATGCTGTGCAGGCCCAGCAAAATTAATAAAATAAGGCGGTATATCTTCTGCGTTTTCAATATAGGGAGAAATCGTGTGCCGTGGGCGTCCAGCTGGAGATCCCTCTTTAATGTTCTCTGAAGGACATTCAAAAATGTGACCGCGTCCCAGAACAAGAAAAATTTTCTCCTAGGATTAAAACATCCTGTCCAAGACCTCCATGGTACATTGCTCTATACAAAGAAAAAGGCATAAATGTATCTATTAGATGATTAAACAACTTCTTGCGTAATACTGTACATAAATATGTCCACAAAAAACGTGTTTTTAGGAAGAGACATGTATTTTCTGCTACATTGAAAAAGCCTCTGGCCTTTGGTCTCATAGAATCAGATGTTATCACTGATTCTCGCAATACATTCACTACTCTAAGCTTCATAACAGTACGTAAGAAGGGGCCGCGATTATTTAAAAAGAAAAAGAATCGATTGACCAGCAGACGCACGTACAGGTGGAAAAGACTAAGGCCACCAAGACGGACACGCCTGAAGAGGTTAGTTCTGCTTGTCCTCTCCCAAGACGAATGCCACAGCAAATACTCGACGCAACTTTTGCACATTTGCACGAGCTTAATGGAGCAATTCTGATACATACCACAGCTTTTTGACGAGAAAAAAAATGCTACAGGCAGTTGCCCTAGCAAAAATTGACAAATGGACTCCGTTGAATTGCTGAGCCCTTTCTCGGTGTTCAACTGCCTGGCGACGCAAGTATGGTTCACTGTCAGAATAATATTCCGATTGAACACCCAAGTATCGTGCAGTAGTAATAGGCCATCAAATAATAGCAAAATAGCTTGGAGGGACAGTCCACTCGCCATGCCGAAATCTCCACACTTTTACTCCAGTTTACTTATTGACCGCTCGTTTGGACCCCGGGCATTTGGACCCCAGGTGTCCAAATTTTCTGGTGTCTTCCACAATCTGTCTTCCACTGTCTTCCAGTGAACCATACTGGCGTGCCTCAGAACCACGTATTGGCTTTGACACGTACGACCTCACCATTTACTCTATGGCAGCTCCTGGACATATTCGTTCGAGTTAGTCCTCTTTCCAGCAGAATAGTGACATTATAACGAGGGGAATCCATGGATTTCCCTCGCTACTATTCATATGGAAAATCCCGGCACTGCAGTACCGGGATTTTCTATATAAAACGAAAATAGTTCGTGTTTCTGAGTTTTAGGCGTTGTGCCGTGCTGTAAATTCCTTTACAACAAGTACGTGGAGCAAAAGGCAGGCCCTGGTTATATGTCACAGACAACAGGTGTTTTTGATGGGCTCTACATTCGGCCGCATCTGTAATCCGAGGTGCGTTTCAACAACAGCTTCGTGCGTCGAGTAGAACTACATTCGAGTCGAGATATTTGACGGTGGTGCCCCACTGCGGCGCATGCGAAAGTTAAAACTAACTAAAGCTAATCTATAACGCTTTTGTGGAAATCCCAATTAAACGAGAACGTTACCTGTACCTGTTCCCCTGGCTAACGAAACAAAAAGAAGAGAATAAAGCAAGTTTAGGATCACCTTTCCCGCTATCAACAGAGTGTTTCACCGATCCGCCACTTGGTTTCGTCGCATCAGTATGCTTCTGCATTGGAACCAATGATATTTCATATGGTTATAACGCTACGTGACGAGGCACTGACATCCGCTATACATTTCAGAAGGCACCGCGTCCACGATTTTCCGTTCGCCTACCTTTCATAGTTGTTGAATTGTGCAAGTGGGGCACACCTGGCCGCAGCTGCGCGTTGGATATATAATAACTGCATTGAATAATATAGAAAGTCTAGGTCTGGTAACAAGGGAACCATTTACGGCCGACTCTGTGCTTGACGTTGGGTTTTCGGTGTCGTGCAGCGGGAAAGACCTGCTCCGTTTCATTCACTGCACATTGCCGCTGGCTCGAGTTTCTTTGTGTTCTGCGAAGCGGAGTTTCATTTACCAGTCGTCGCCATATTTTGAACGATAGCGATTGCTTTGGCGCATTACGCAGAAAATATCGGCGTATTTCGGCCACGTTCGTGAGCAATTATTTTTGCGCACTGGCGTCATCCGTGCCAAGACTCGTCCACAGTCCGGATAGAAGAAAGCCGCTCATTTCGTCTTTCTGCTCATCTCTAACGGTACCAGTGAAGTTCTTGCTGAAAAAGCAGTAATGATCATGTGACGCCGCATGAATGCCACCTATTACTAGGCGGGTCTGGGAAATGCGTCTCTGACGCCTGTGAACCCCTACGATTAACGAGGACCTGAATGATGTCTGTTGCTATTGGCGCATGTAAAAAAAATGTATTCCCGTTTGTTCGTGACAAAGGTATGGCTCTAATCTCTATCTCAATCATTTGTTACATAAAGCCGTACGAGGGGTCACACTTTACATGAGCATGGATTAGTAGGTGAAAAAACGAAATACGGAGGGATTATAGTGTTACCGTCTTTATCATCATATTAATGCACCGTGCGGCTTGGAAATATTTTCATGAACACTTGCGTGTTCTTTTTCTTTCTCTTGTGTTTCAGATTGCTTACTTTTGAAAGAACGATTTCGAGGTGCCCGCCACAGAAGACCACGTTAAAATCATGAAGGCGACGATCAAGGATGGTATTGTCTACTCACCGCATCCTAAGGTAGACATACCTTTGTGCTCCATCTACACAGCTATGAAAGAATTCTTATTGGAATCGCCTGAACGCGTAGCACTGGTGAGTGGCAAAGGTCTTCTGGCGTTGCATGAATGTGAGACATTTACTGATATCTGTAGACGTAGCGGTATGAGAACCATATTTTTAGGGTCCTCACTTCACTATCAATACTTAATGTCAACATTAGATGACCTATCCATATGGCTTAAAGGGAATCATTGTATAGGAAGCAAGGATAGTTCCCTGGCTGAAACTTGAGCTTCAGCAAACGTTCTCTCTCGAATAGTGTAACCATCTAACATAGACTACATATCTTTCTCGCCTGATTGTACACAATCATAAGTGATAGTCGACTATAGCGTCATTAGAAATGACCTGTGCATAATAACATGCATAGGGTGACTCTGCTGACCATCTAGGTGTGTGCTGCTGACCCCTTATCAAGGCAGACTTGTCCAGTTTCCCACACAAATTGTCCGTATATATGAAAGCGAAATAAGCGGCTTGATGTACCCGATCATTTCATTCAGGATATCGCGGATAAGTGGGTGAAAATGATTTTATCTAAAATGCTTTTTTTTAAATGTGAGCTCTCATGGGCTCATTACAATGGTAAGAACCGGTGCATATCTGGACCCTGCTGAATAAGACTGCGGCTCTCCGCCCCTGACCACATGGTTGCGCATTCAGCGTTCTCAGACACAGCTCTTACATGGTATGGTTGGTGCATCAGGGCAGTGTGCAATGTTACACGCCGTCTTTGACTTCGGCTACCAATACGAGGGAAAAGTAAGAGGAAGAGGACGAAGGAGACTACGATGATGGGTAAAAAGACGAAGGAGCGAAAATAGTTGACCGCGACGAAGAAGAAGAAAGAGAACATGGTGATGAAGTAGGAGAGCAAGAGAGGATGACAAAGGCGAAGAAAAGAGAAAGCTGGTGAAAAAAAAAGAGAAAGCAGAAAAGAATTCATAGCATACCCACGGGCTCAATGATGATGAGTGGGCGAAGCTCCGGAGGGAATCATCGGTAAACCGTGAATCTTCCGTGCAATTCGCCCAGTACATCATGAAAGACGTGAGAAACAGCGTGTGTATATATAAAAATCATCTTTTATTTTCTTCTTGTTTGGTTCTTGGTTAGACAATGCATGGCTTGCGTTGTCCCTTCATTATCACGGCTTTATGGTCCGTGAAATGAAGGGAGAGCGGTTCCTGTATGGGTTGCAGTGGAAAATTTGTAAATAGTAGGTCTCTCGCGGGTAAGGGCGCGTTCTCCTTCATTGCGAGCTGGTCGAGCGTTCATCGAAGAAAGAGCGTTTCCATAGGCAACGCGCGCCTTTCGCTCTCTCTCTCTCTCACAAGACAGCAGATGGAAGAGTGAGAGAGGTAGCGCGCCGGGAGGCACGCGCCGAGCGCGAGCGCGAGATCGTCGGGATCGTTTTTTGATTACAACGACGGACACGACAGAACCCGTGGCTGGTAGAGGTACAAAGCTTCGCTTTAAAAACACATCGAATATGTCTCAATGAGTGACGGCTACTAAATGTTTGCTGTGTCCCTTGCAGGTGGATGAGAAGATGCGCCTCACACGTGGCGAGTTCTTTTCCCGCTTGCGGAGCTTCGCTGCGGGCTTCCAGGCTCATGGCATCGGGCTTGGAGATCGCGTCTGCGTGCACCTTGAAAACAGCGTCGAGAACATGGTCGCCCTTTTCAGCATTACATTCACGGGCGCTTCGGTGCTGCTTTTGAATCCCATCCTCAACGAAAGTGAGTGTATTTCATGAATTTATTTGCACGGCCGGGCGCCTATCATTTTCGCCGCCGCTAGATATAATTGTACAAGTGAATATTTTGTTAATGGCTCCTTAGTGATAAATCTTTTTAAGATAAACTTAACTTGCTACAGAAGTTTCGCGTTTCATCTACTCTGCTCGAATAGTTTAACGTTCATCGTAAGAGTGCCCCAATATTTGTATTTGCCTGTACGTCTATGAACGCCAATTCGCACTCAACTTGCATAACAGTGGCCGTGTGTGTGTGTAGAACTTCATGAGATCCTGCAGATTTCCGGCCTGGGCTCCCACCTAGGAGCAAGCGGAGAGACCGTGTCTCCCAGCAGCTTCCTCGGCCTGCTGGATCGCCCAGAGTTGCTGGTCCAGGCTTGAACTGAGCAGCGCGGCACGCCAACGCGCACGAAGGTCTTCATTGGAGGCCGCGACCCCAGTGTTGCTGATTATTGCTGGACATGCCCATAGGATATGATCTAGCGTAGCTCTGGTGTTACAATACTGGCAGAGATTGGTGGTATATAATTCGGGATGTATGTGGTTCATTATGACGGGGTTCGTGTAAGTTCGTGTTTGGAGCTGCCGCCATTGAACGGACTGGGCCCGAGTGAGCTTGTGGTGAGGTGGTGGGTACTCCCGCATTTGCAGTCGGTAATGTTGAGTAATCTCGCAGAATTTAGTGAGCCGATCGTCCCATTCCCACACCGCCGCGGAGGAGTCCGTTCGGGTGGTTGCAGCTTCGAACGCGGCTCGGAACGTGAGACCTCGAGCCACGTTGTGCACCACCTCGTTTGGATTGAGCTCAGGCTTACGAGCATTCCGAATTATGTCAGCACGGTGCTTCTGGCTGCGACTTCGCTTGCGACATTTCCGGTTTCTCAGAATGCCGGTGATCTCGTTTGCTATTTGACAACGTTAGTTATGACGCGTACAAAGAAGCACGTTGGCTCTTGGCAGATGACAATCTTTACCATTGCCATTCTAGCGCCAAACGTATTACGACAGCGCTCGAATACACAAAATGTGCCAACATGCAGTCATTTTAGGCGGTCGAAATATGTCGAATTCGGGTTTCCTCTTTTTATGCCAACTTCAACGTGGTAATGTAGACGCAGTGTCGTAAAAACGCCTCTCAAGCTTCGACGCACTTTTAATCCAGCAAGATATCACAAAAAAATTATCATACCCGCATGGTGAGGCCATTTTCAGCTACTAATATAAGGTATATATTATTCAGAAAGGATAGATATCTCAAGTAAAGAAGAACGTTGACTCTGAATAGGAAAGTATAGATTCTCAAAACTTGATGTATTTACACACCACTGTCAGATATATCAGATGTACCGGGTGTTTCGCGAATGCTTTCAAAAATTCCACAAGGTACACTTTTCGAGAAAAAAAAAACAAAATGTCTTATGGAACAGCGTGTCCAGTTGGGCGGGCGTCATTAATCGTGAGAAACATGGAATCTTGCAATGGCAATTAACGAAGATCCTCTAATTAACCCGAACATTTTGATGTTACTGTGAATGGCGTGTTTCTATCCACAGCGAGGACAATGCCGTAACAGATTTTTAAGCAAGGGAAAAAAATCAATCTCTGACGCCCTGCAGGAAGCTCAAATGTGGCGTTTTCTTTCATGAATCTTATTTACTGCCAAAAGTGAGACGCAAGTCTCAATGTGAACGCAACGTTTGGCGGTGACCTGCCAACTACCTGCGGTGGTCGATTGGGGATATGCGGCTCCCAAAACTCACCACCGAGTAATCTGTAGCTTCTTCTTGCACCGAGGGAATAAGCAAACGATTACGCCGGCTTCTGCCTAAGCAAAACATCGAGGGTTTTTAGGCACATGAAAACATACTACAAAATGGAGCACATAGTATATTTCGAATTCACCGCCGCAATCTTTAAGACACATCCGCAGCGGAGGTTAAGTTCGCGTGTGTCTTCCGGCTGCAAAGCTTCAGACATTGCCTTTTTTGAAAGCTCATATGAGATCTGATTATGGTAATAACGGTCAAAAGTATCTAATTAAAGGTTAGTGCACTTGAATTAGTTTAGAACTTTCTTGGGGCTTCCTGACGTCCGCCTTAGCTAACAGCTCTTTCGGAAGGGGCGTTCGCTGTTTCTCGAACAGCCTCATTTCAAGAACTTCTGAAAGTGTTTCCTGAAACACCCTGTGTACGGTGTATTAATCAAAATGCGAAATTACATGTATTGAACTTGAGGAGATCGAATGAAAGATGTTCAACAGCGAGTTTGATCTGCACGTGGGAAAGTTTCGTTACTTTGAGGAAGCTGTATCTGAATATAGCGGAGCCGTGATTGGTACTGCACTATAAGTCAGTACAAACGTTCATAAGGGTTCCTCGTCCAATGAGTGCACACCAGACGTGCTCTTACGTCTCAGATACCGCACTATCGAGCTATCTTGCTGAGTTTGCCGGTGTACTTAACAAACTGGCTACGTTGCTTCCGTTCAATAATGCAGCAAATTATTCGCATCTAATCCTCTCTTCTAAGTCGACGCAAGCTGTCCACGGTATGCATATAGCACATAGGTCGGCAGCACTCTCGGAGAGCACTCACCCCACCGCCTGGCTGCTTCTACGACTTGTACTTACGTATCCAGTGTCTGCCTCGAGAGGCGTTGCCTGAATTTGTTCTGAAAAGCTGATCCGGCAATCCAAGCAGAAATAGTACCCCTTCCGAATTTCCTGGAAATGTCCAGGGGCGGCTGCTGGGAAAAAAAAAGTATGCAGGCTTTGTACCTACGTGCACGTCAAACCTCCGTGATGGTTCTCCCCGCCGAGAACATGTTACGTTAGGGAACCTTCGGGTAGGTGCAATGCTCACCCATTCTCTGACCGCTCTCTGGCCGCAGCACTGTCGCGGTCACTATGGCGCACTTTGCCCGTTACAGGATGCGTCATTCCTCAACGTGGCAGTGAGTCATGTAGTGCGGACTTGCCCAGGTTTGCATCCAAGCTGTAGTCGTCGCCGCACCGTGCAGCAGGCCATAGGCCTGGCCGACCACCCGACTTACATCGCTGAATAAATACATACAACACCCACGGGAACAAATAGAAGGAAACGTAAACTAATTGTGACCTCCTTACCTTAGCACGCATGTCGAACGCCTTAAGAGAGCCATGTGTAGCTTATAATTGTCCCTGAAAAGGAAAGTGCACAACAGCTTCATCTTACCAATGCTCACCTACGGGGCAGAGACGTGGATGCTCATTAAAATAGTTTAACCTAAATTGAGTACGACGCTGCGATCAATGGAACGGAAAATAATAGGTGTAGCGTTAGGAAGAGAGTGCGTCCGGGAAGAAATGCGCGTTCAGCAAATATTGGTAGAAATTAAGAACAACAAATGGGCGCTGGTAGGGTATGCAAGGCCAAGGCAAAATAACCATTGATCATTAAGGGTAGCAGAATGGATCCTTAGCGTTCAAATACGTGGCACGGGCGGCGGAAAGTTTGTTCGACAGAAGAGATCAAGAAGTTCCCTGGCATAAATTGGTCATCGTTAGCACAGGACCGGGATAACTGGAGATATATGGGAGAGCCCTGTGCGCTGCAGTGGGCTATGACAACCTGATGATGATTATGACGTACACAGCAACGTCTTAACAAGCAGCACGAGCATCAAAGAAGACAAAGAACACAAAGTAGCACGGTTGTTAGGCTCACTAAGACAACACCGCAGGAGTGGCGTCACATCTGCACAGCGAAGGCACACTCGGCTCGAATCCTGCAACACTGTCGTGTGGCTCGACAGATGTCGCCATATTTCTGTGAGAGGCATCATTGTAAGTCCAGGTAGGGATACTACCACGTATGTTGAACACCCACTCCGGAATTCCAGAAGATCCCTGGCGAGGCCACGGCTATTGTGACAGCGCAGTCGAGGAGGTATTTATTTGTAGCCCATGAAGATTTTAACACACCAGAATATCTGAGCTGCCTTAAGTTGCAGAGGCCCATGCTTACACGTATCTACAGAGATGGCGCATTGCTCTTACCTTGTCCGCGTTGGTCGCCGATGGCGTTTTTACTACGTAGCAGCCCATGGATCGGACAGCCGATCCAAATCTTCGGCGAAAGGCAAATCGCGCTGAACGGGAAAGGGTGCTTGCATGCATGTCGACACTCCACAAGCTGGAAAAACGTGCTGCGGCGCGTTAGGTACACTGCAGCTGAACATCGGATAATACCTCGCAGTGCTAGTGCACAGAGGAGAATCACGTAGCTTTTAAGGCTGTCAATCTTATTCGCTATAATAATCGATGCGCTCTTATAGCATTGATTGCTTCGCCTTTCGGGCGAAATTGTGACTTTTTTTCTTCTCTTGCAGATGAGCTGCTCTTTCATATCGACTATGGTGACGCAACTCACATCTTGACCAGCCCACAGTACGCTAAGAAAGTCGCTGCAATACAGGAGAAAACAAAAGCTAAGGTATAACGACCACAGCACGGCAATGTTAATATACAATGCATAAAATAAGGACGTGAAGTTAGCCAAACTATTGCGAAATAGGATGTCCACGTACTGTTTGCGAAATTCCAACGTAAATATGCGCACCTCGATTGGTTTACTCCTAAAAGAATTGCGCGTCTTTTTTGCTCTGGTTGGCGATTCAATTTACGAGCAGCTATCAAGCGAGCTATGCATCTCGACGCTTCTGAAAGTTAGCTGCGACATCCCCTACTGATCAAAGCCGGAGCATCTCCCTAAGAGGAGGCCCAGCAACATTTCCCAAGTGCGCCACTCGAAATGGTCCACGCTCTGGAGAAAAGAGTAGTGGAGATGACTTTTGCTGAGTACACGAATCCCGGTTTTTATATGCGTATGCTAAATTATTGGACTGTTCACATTGGTCAACTTACGATTTCTCATTTGAGGCTGCTGAAAGTGCCAGTAAATAATGATGCGTACGTAAGCTGAAGCGCACAGGCTTCATCATTATAAGGACACAACGGTGAAACCATGAAGTAGTTTAGAATGATCACGTGCAATTTGAAGACTCGATAATCGTTGATTTCAGCATTTTACGTTCAATACTAGAAGAGAGAATGAGTGTCAGAATTTTAGTGTTGAAATTGATGCTGTAAGTTCTGCCTCATGACGCAAGAAGGCCACATTTCTTTCTTCCGTATTGTGTCCACATTCGCCGAATGAAATGTTCTGATACTCCCTCTGCTAAGTTTCTGGCTTCCTTAAAACAAAATACATGGCATTGTTGGCGATATGTATTTTGTAGGTTTTAGCGGACATCGCAAAAAATTTGTGACGTAACGCGTGTGTTAGTGCCGGTAATTCGAAGCATCATCGGCTGTTGAGTTTTTTTCTTTAGGCCTTTGCCAGCTTACCGAGGGTTCTTTGCCTCCCAAGAGTGATGTTTTAGATGCGGAGCATCTCTTGCTCGCGGGTATGTCACGCGTCCGGCGTCCGCACTCACACTACGCATGCGCGACTCTCCTCTCCCTTCCCTCTCTCCAACAGCTGCTGCCATAAATAAAGCGGGTAGAGAGCGCGCGCGCGCTTCCCTTCTGTAGTATCTCCTCCTTCTCCGATGAAAGAAGTTGGTGGTGGTGTGTGATGGAAGCAACAGTTCCGTCAGCGAGTGGTTTGACGCAAGTACGCATCAGCATCAACCCACACTCTGACAACGGTCCCTCGATGCGTGGTAACGAACCAAGTAAACAACGTAATAACACACAAGGTTCACCGCAAAGGTAACACCGAGAACACTGCAACCCTGTAAACACCGCCATTAAATGCACCGTTGAAACTCCCAGCGATGCTCCGCTACACCCCATGGTCCCCTTCGGGGAGATGGTATCATTTTGGTATTATGGAGAGCTAACCTACTAATAAGAGAAAATTTGCTTCTCACTTTAGTTTTCCTTCGCAATACCACCCGCTTCGAAATGACGTTTTTCGAGCACTCATATTGTGTTCTACTTTGGCAACAAATCGAGAAAAGTACGTCTCTGCTTGATTTTACCACGACGTTAAAAAAATCCTGAATATCCCACGCATTATGGCAATGATTAATTATGATGCGATTCAGCCTTTTCCTACGCACGGAAGGGAAGGGCTTGCTTTATATTTGTAAATGTCACTCTTGAACATATATTATCCTAGAGTGCATGAACGGCTTCCTGTAAAACGCACACACGCTTTTCGAGGCGAGTCGTTGGTACGTTTCACTAAGTGTCCGCTATATTTCGCTCGCAGGGCTTGTTTGTAGTCGGTGGTCCCGTTCCAGGCTTTGTGCCTGTGTCCGGCTTTGCTGAACTGAACGAAGACCTCTTCAAGTATGTGGATATTGAACATCCTAAGGAGACCACGGTTGCAGTCTGTTACTCATCCGGAACGACGGGGCACGCCAAGGGAATGGAAATCTCTCACTACAGTCTCGTGGCAAACTTATACACTACTAAGTGCGTACCATTCATTACACCAGTGTGCATCTCATGTGTCATCTGCCTATTTCATACCTTGATGCGTGTTTGTCGCTATATAGGCATTATGAAGGTGGTGCAGCTATGACCGGTAAAAAAATTGCCGTAGCTTGTTATGTACGGATTTGTAGATGTCGTACACTTGCCATGCCGCGCAGGACCTGAGCACTTCCGGCACTTATGTAAAGAAGGCTGGCTCCAACTACAAGCAAAAGGCGGTGAGCTCGTCTTCTCGGCTAAGCGGTTTCGGAAGAGACTGCCAAGTTTATGTACGACAGCCATTTGTAATCTCGACATTAGGCGTGTTTATCTTCTGCCGTAAAAGAATATACGCATTCCGAAGTACTGTCCAGAAAGGCTCAATAACGTCTATCATGCTGTGAGATTAGCACTTTTCGTTATTACACGGCGATGTATTTCGCATGATACCGGTAGTCAACCTAGAACCGCACCCCGAATCCTTAATTAGCCGACACGAACAGGAAAGCCATAATTTCCACAGAAAAACATCATTAAAGAACTTGCAGAACTACCGACACAGAACTGCACAAGTACGTTAACATACGAGGAAAATTGCGCGCATTTCAAATTGCATTACTTTAACTGAAAGGCGGGAATCGGTAACTCGTGGTGCAGATTTCACAATTTTCCTGTGCAGGGCGACATATCATTACGTGGCTGATCTTAGTTATAACATCTAACAGCAATATGACTGCACAACCTGTACATAAAGGTTATATTGTCAAAACATGAAGCAGGCGACACAATTCAAAAAACGGAAATCTCGTTTGCCGTTAGCTGTTCGTGTTGGCTGCCGCACGCCACGCTGCCAAAGGAGTGCCGTGAGGCGTGCAAGGCCTGCACGCGAGACTTTAGTCGAGCAACGATAACGACAGTCCTTTAACCAGCGAAGCTCTTTCATTAAGTCATTCGATAACCCGTTCCCCAAGCGCGCAAAATTCGTCGAGCTGTGAAGCCCTCACCTTGCCATAGTAACCAGGAGCTCCTGTGCGGAGCCAAGAACAGCTGCGCTCGACTCTAGCCAAGCAATGGCAACCACGTGAGAGAGCGTAGCCTTGCATAGCATAGTGTCCTTTCTATGGCAACAGCTCCATATTTATGGGAGCGGGAAGCCGACGACACCATCGCATACGCTCCAAGGAACGTCTAGCCGTTGCGGTTCCGGTTTGAACACATCGTTCATTCTGTTATTTAAAATTATTTATGAGTTTCTCAGAAAATTCAGCCACCATGACTACTAAAGGACTATCAGTATCACCGGAAAACATCGATATAAGAACGCGGTGACAAAGGAGCGGGAGTTCCCTTGAAAAAAACACATCACGAAGCGTACGTCACTGACGGTGGCCGTCTACAGTAGGGCGCGTTTGTTCGCGGGCGAGCGCGTCCTTTTGTATCTGTATATAATTCTGTATCTAAAATAGTATCTAATTCCCTTACATTGTTGTAGACTTTATGTTCACAACGTTCCAAAACTGTGTTATCGCCTCGTTCTAGGGCTTTATTCTTGGTATATCGGGATACAGGTTTGAAAGCCTGTGGAATTAAACTATCATTTATACTTCCAACTCACTGAATGCTTACCAGCCAGCAATGCTAGCAACTATTAGTCACTATTTCTAAACGCTTTTTTAGGACCCTGGCCAGCTACGATCCAGACGATGTCCACCTGTCCTGGTATCCAATCACCTGCCCAGCGGGTTTCTTGTTCACGCCGGTGGTTGCCTCCACTGGAACCACCTGCGTCGTAGTGCCTCCCGAATTGACATTTGAGCAGTTCGTGTACTACGTCAACAAATATAACGTAAGCTATGAGAACGAACTTGTGCTGCGTTCGATAGCTTTAAGAACTTAGGTTTTAGCAGGGTTCTTCGCGGGAATTTTTTATTCGCGGATATGTAAGGAGCCCAGCAGTGGGGGGTGAAAAGATTCAAGATGTTACGCATTAGGATTTCAATTTTTCATAACAATATGTTAATTGTTATGCCCCAACAGCTTAAGCACTGGGACCTGCTACACTATATAAAACAGCGACACGCGTTCCTTCACTTCTCGTCGTACGTTTCTAGTAGCTATGATACGTATCCGTGGCCAGCAGTGGATGAGCATTTACTCCAGGAGCACCGACATAGATGGCGAAATGCGAGGACACAAAGCCACTTTTCATGGCTCGCCGGCATTGTGCACGCCGACAGCATTTTAGGGGCGGAGCACCTTAGGGTCGAGGCTTGTCCGTTGTCCGTGCTCATGGCACAGCATCGTTGCTATAGTACTTGGGTGTGAGCCCATCCTCGAGGCAGTGCAGTCAGACGGTGTATGCGCATGTGTGGGCGGATTCTAGAGGCCGTGCACCCTGACAGTGTCGTCTGCTTTCGTGAGAGAGAGCGAACGGCGCGTGTAGTGACAATGGAAGCGCTCATTATAACAACAGTGGTGTAGTGGTTACGGGGCTCGGCTGCCACCCAAAGAACGCGGGTTCGATCCTAGCCGCGGCGGTGGCACTTTCGATGGAGACGAAAATGCGAGAGGCCCGTGTACTGTGCGTTGTGAGCGCACGTTAAAGAACCCCGTGTGGTCTAAATTTCTTGAGCCCTCCACTACGGCCTTTCTCTCCTCTCTATCTTTTTCCCTCCCTTTCCCCAACTCCCCACGGACGCTTAGGTGGGCTCCTTACATGGGCTGCAGAAATGAGCGTCCTTTCCTAGCCGAGCTTCTTTATTGAAAAAAACAACTGCTCGCGCGGGACAACAGTTCACCGGCCACCCCATATATATAGGCACTGGATCTTGACCTGCAATGTAGTTCCGGTGGGAGATTGCTCTTTTGCGTAGTTCAAAAATAAAGATTCCCACCGCGCGCGTTAACAGAAAGTAATCCTGAACTCGGCACGGTCTATGACGTCGTAGCGCTGGAACCGCTTGAAGACCAGGAGCACGTATGAAAACGCGTGTATACATATACACATGCGTCATCGGTCATTTGCATTATGTGGGCAAGTGTTATATCCGCATACGGCTTGCTACCTTGTTAGTACGTGACCATCTTAGTACAGAAAACGTTGGAGAGATCGCAGGTACCGCAATATTGCCCTTTGCTGACTTCTTTCCAGGTGACTATGATATCCTTAGTTCCCACACGGCTGCACTTTTTCCTGGCGAACATGATACGGACTGGGACAAAGCTGCCTTCCATAAAGACAATCAGCATGGCTGGAACTGTCTTAACGGAAACGTTTGCCAAAAAGATAGTGGCTGCGTTCGATGGCCTCCGCTCACTGCGCAACCACTACGGCATGTCTGAGTCATGCGGTGCCCTATGTTCATCACCGAAGGACGAAATCTCCTCGGGAAACGTCGGCTTTCCGGCGCAGATGGTTGAGCTGAAGGTAAGATTGACTGCGGGTTGTCGTAGCGCCTCCGATATGCTGCTGGAAGGCACGTTCTCGATTCACACTTTTCCTATAGTGCCTATGAGCGAAAAGCACTTTTTATATTGTCACGGGGAATCACAGGTACGCCGTTGAGGCAGAAGGCTATATCACAATATCTACAGGGCGCGGCAGATGAAGATGGTGAGCCTCTGTTATGGCGCTCACCAACTGAGGTGGATAGGCCAAGAATCGGGCGGCAGTAGTCAGTAAATCTAGGGTTGTTTGAAAAGGGACTGAGCCAATAAGAATAAGAACAAGCACAAAGAAAAAGGAACTAGAGAAAGAAAGAAAAAAAGAAAAAGCTGCGGCAGCCAGAATCTCACGCAGGTAGTCTTCTTCTTCCTCTTCACGTAGCCGATCATTCATTTAGCAGCCTCGGTTTGTTGCGCTTCATAACATTACTCCCTGCGGACGGAGCGCCGTCACGGTGCCTTCTAAAATTATTCAGCGCTGGTGGTGCGGTAAGGCTTTAGCTGCGACGCGTGGACAACGTCAGTAGCAGACGTAAAGGGCGGTTTTTTAGCGCAGCGATGAGGTAGTCAACATTATAGAACTTCCCGAGAACTTTGTAGGGTCCTGTGTAGCGAGGGGGGAGCTTCACGCAAAGGCCTTGTTGTCGGGACGGTGTCCTGAGTAGAACCAGAGATTCAGGAGGGTAATCTACTTCGCGGTGCCGATTAGCATACCACTCTTTTTGGAAGTCCTGAGAAGCACGTAGCCTAATGTGCGCGAACTGGCGAGCCATCCTGGCACGGGAGACGACGTCATGAGTATAGGCGGCTGGTACGGAGGGATCGGAAGTAAGGAGCGTATCGGATGGTAGCGCAGGGTGCCGATCGTACGGAACGGCGAATAGCCGGCGGTGTCATGCGTGGATGTGTTGAAGGCAAAAGTAACGTAAGGTAGGGTGGGGTCCTACTCCGTGTGATCGGCAGAGACGTACTTGGACTGCATATCAGTGAGGGTGCGGTTCAGCCTCTTGGTACGACCGTTGGTCTGTTGATGGTATAGGCGGTCGTCAGTCGATGTTCAGTAGAGCAGCTATGCAGGATTTCGTCAGTCATATCAGCAAGGAAGCAGCGGCCATGATCCGTAAGAAGCTGGCGCGGAGACTCGTGTCGAAGGATTAAGTCATTGGGCAGAAAATCTGCAACATCTGTTGCGCAGCTACTGGGAATTGCACGCGTGGTGACAAATCTAGGGGCGTAGTTAGCGGCAACGGCATTACACTTGTTGCCGGATGCCGATGGAGGAAGAGGTCTGAGCATGTCAGGGCCCATGCAGAAGAAAAGCTCCAGCGGAATGCCGACAGGTTGAAGCAGGCCGGCTTGGGGAAGAGTAGGGCGTTTGTGGCGCTGACAGGAATCGCAGGTATAGCAACGTATCGGCACACACAATGATACAAGTAGGCCAAAAAAACCGCTGTCGCACGCGGTCCTACATACGTGAAGCGCCCAGGTGTCACGTAGTTGGAGCGTCATGTAGCTGGTGAAGCATGTTGGTATGCAGCTGTCGGGGAATAACTGGCAAAAATTGCGGGCCGTCACGTTCCATGTTGCGAAGGTACAGAACTGCATCGCGTAGGAGGTACTGGCTGAGAGAAGGGTTGGAACATCCCGAGGAGGGTTGCTAAATCGTGCACTTAAGCCTTCCATCGCGACGCCGTTCTGCGCTGATGTCGCGCAAGTCAGATATGGCGAGTACACAAGAGTCATTTTCATGGGCAGCGCAGCTAGCAGGATCCACCCGATGGCGGGACAGACAAACGGCCTCCTGGTGCAGCCTGCCAGATTTATAGATGACTCTTGTAGCCTTAGAGCCCAGCGACCGAGGCGTAGCGTCGGGTCCTTGAGAGATGACAGCCAACAAAGAGTGTGGTGGTCGCTGGTAACTGGGAATGCGCGTCCACACAAATACAGGCGAAATTTTCCGACAGCTCAAACCAATGCTAGGCATTCACGCTCTGTGATTGAGTAGTCGCGCTAAAATACGGAAAAAAAGCGGCTGGCGTATACCACACATGTTTGACCGCGCTGGTGATGAGCCATGACGGCACCGATTCTATGCCCGCTGGCATCTGCAGGAACTTCAGTACTCGCGGATGGCTCGAGGTGAGCCAATATAGGTGGTGAAGTCCGCAAGTTGATCAGCGTCGCGAATGCAGCCGCTTGGTCGTGGCCCCACGAGAAAGGCACATCCTTCTTTAGAAGGTCGGTGAGGGGCCTGGCGATGAAAATTGCGTATAAAACGTCGGAAGTACGAAGACAATCCAACAAAGCTACGAATATGTTTAGCAGACGAAGGAACAGCGAAGTTCTTGACAGTGGCAACCTTGTCAGGATCAGGTTCGACACCGGCAGCACTTAAAAGATGACCAAGCACAGTAAATTGTTGTTTGTCGAAGTTACACTTCTTGGAGTTTAACAGGAGTGCCGTTTGACGAAAAACTGCTAGAATGGTCTCTAAGCTGGTAAGGTGACTTTCAAACGTTGGGGAAACCACAATGACGTCGTCCGAGTAGCAGAGACAGATAGAGCATTTGTTTACAGTTATTTCTTGTGAGAAGCAAATTGTTTGCTTGGTTTTACTACTCTTTACTACGAATTTAAAGCTGGCTTTGAGCTATGAGTAATGCAATCGATGCTTTGCTAAATGAGTGCATGCTGCTGTACATCTTTGTTTTTTCTTCATTGCATCTCCTCATGTTCACGTATCCTATCTGGGAGGTAGGCTACTCAATTCCCACTGGGAGGTAGGCTACTAAAGCTACTGTGATGCAGATTTTACTATGCATTCAATACCCGCTATATTCATCACGTATTTATGTATACAAATATATCAAACTCCTTAAATGTACTTAATTTCTTCGTATGTGGCGTGGCATCGCTGCGCGAATTCCCCTTACGCAGTTCCTGGATTTGGACACAGGCAATATGGTTGGGCCCAGGCAATACGGCGAGCTTTATTTTCGTACTCCGACCGTCATGAAGGGCTACTACAAAAATCCAGAGCTGATGAAGGAATTCATGGATGATGAGGGGTGGTGCCGATCAGGTAGGTCTAACTACCATCTTTGGTACGAGCGAGCGGGCGTACACGAAGCAAGCAGCAATACCTTCCCTCCGTGAAAGCAATGATTTCTTTTCATGTCATTGCTTTTATGTGAAGATAGAAGTGTTCTCTTTGGCACGGTGCTACTCATCACTGCGTACATTTCGACCGCATTCATGATGGCCCTGCACTTTCCCCGAAACAGCTACAAAGTCAGGATGCTTGCACGTCTTATCAAAAGAGAAACATGAAAAGCGCAAGAGCGTGCAGGTAAAGGCAAAGATAAATATAAAAACACCTCAAGGCATTACAGAGGACAGTGCTATATATAAGAATACAGAAGAAATTTACATTTTATTGCGATAGCAATCCTGCGGACAGAAGCCGCTGCCGTCATGTCCCGTATAATGCCCAAATTGATAACCTACCGCGCAGCGTAAGTTCTACCCGACCCGTCTCCGGAGCTCGGAGGGCGCATGACATAACTTCACCCCGATCGGGATGCCTGCCATCGAAGCGGAGGGGAAACGCCCCGCCCGTCTTTAACGAGCATGAAAAGATGCGGGGGGGGGATGTCACCCGAGCGGCAACTGTGGACTTCGCTGGGTCGCCAACACTGGCGCGCGGGCTATCTCGGCAGCCATCATGCTGGAGGCTCGTAAACACCTCTACGTGCTGCGCTCTCAACGCGGAGACACTGCTAAAAATGTCCCTGAAGCAGCCGTATTATTTTACAGCACCGTTTTGTAGAGTTATTGATATCGTGTCCAAAAGCGTTAGCTGCCAGCCTCGCGTCGTATAGCATTTCAATTTCTTGCCATCTCATTCACCGCTTCGTACTTTCGGTGCAACTGATTTGTAACTAAAGAAAGTCAGTGAAAATGCAGTGCACGAAAAGACCAAATAAAGGATGTTTTTATCACAATAAACGTTAGAACTATATGAGACGCCGTTTAAAGAAAACAAAGAGGCTCTTATATAAGGGAGTCTGATCCGCCACGGCAGTTCCAGTATTCAGGCATTCGTGGTAGGAAGGAGTGTTTTTATATGACACTGCGTAGTGCTGCCCGGGTTATTGTGGTGGTTGTTCAAGTTTTGCAGGGTCATAAGGGCATTAGGGAAGAGCGTCGGGATGGCACACTGAAATTGTTTTGTGTAGAAAAAAACAGGCGCGAATGGCTGCGGTAGGAGGGAAGAAGGGGATGCTCGAGCGGGTTTTTCATCTCGTACAGGATATCTCTGCGTCGAAATTTGGGACCGATGAATCTGGCAGCGTCATTCTCGACGCTTCCAGACGGGGCAATGAGAGCGTTCCAGGGCATTAAAGAGACGAGCAATCGTGTTTTGCTCTCACGAAACCTTTGCAGAGTACTAGTTTGGAGGAGCATGGACCGGGCGAATTTACGATTACATAAAGTAGCATGTTGTTGAATTTTTATTTACGTCGCTAGTTCGCAAAGTCCGGCCATTGGATAATGCCATGTTCACACCGATATGCCGTTAGAAAACAATAAATTCAAGAAACAGAAAATCCTGCAGACCTCACTCTTTGAGGGAATCGGTGTAATGCGAATCACTCAGCGCTGACAAGGGCTTGTGGCTGATTCTTTGCCATTCAGCCGAGTGTTACGAGTAGGGTCAAGGCGTTTGTTTAAAGCGGGAATGTGAGCATAGGTGCATGCTTAATATGGGCTGACCAAGAATGCCTACAGCACCGTGGGGCCTGAATGATAGCTCATGCTTAGTGCGCAGCCATCTGTTTCGTTGGAGGGAAATGGACGCTACGGTGTAGTGATGTACATAGCGTAAGCCCTGCTCGTTGAATTATTGCTACGAGATCCAAAAAAGTTGGACAAAAGCATGCCTGGTGCTAGTAAAACATATGTATATTGTTCATTACATTGTTATGATAGAACTTAACACATTAAGAGCCATATTCCCGCTACATAAGAACCATCATCTCATTTGCTTCTGACCGTATCAACGGCCACAGCCTTCATAGTACTACTGAGTCCACATTTTCCGGCGTGGTTAATGATGAGCACCTCAATACCCTCATTATATTTCACGTGTGAGGCAGACGATAGTAGATTGTACAATACTATGTTAATTAAAGCGCGACCATTTCTTACCTTAGCTACTTTTCCTCAACTATACCACGCCATCATCGACAATGATACTGCGTACTGTATTTCACGAAACGGTAGTTGGCTGCAAGGTAAATACTTAAGCACTTCCTATATTGTTTGCACTCCCGGCCCTTTTCAGAGGAGAAACTTTTGGGTGCATGGAAGCACACGAAGAAAGAAAGAAAGAAAGAAAGAAAGAAAGAAGGAAGGAAAGAAAGAAAGAAAGAAAGAAAGAAAGAAAGAAAGAAAGAAAGAAAGAAAGAAAGAAAGAAAGAAAGAAAGAAAGAAAGAAAGAAAGAAAGAAAGAAAGAAAGAAAGAAAGAAACCGTTGTCACGGCCTGCGCCAGATACATTTGGGCCCTCGACGTACTACCCACACTCCTGGCCTCAGCCATAGATTTATATTTTGCCTCATCCCAATGTCACACAACAACGACAGTGACAGTGAAGGAAAGAGAACTAAAAAAATTACAGCATATCCACGGAGTGAATGATGATGAGTGGGCGAAGCTCGGGAGCGTGCGTGTTAACTAACACGCACGCTACGAATCCTCATGGTTCAACTATGCACAAGTGAAATCTCCCACCGGCACTTCATTGCAAGACAAGATCCAGTGCATATATATATATATCTATATCTATATATATATATATATATATATATATATATATATATATATATATATATATATATATATATATATATATATATATGGGTTGCCGGTGAACGCTTCTCCAACGCAAGCACTCGGTATTTCTCAATCAAGAAACTCGCTAGGAGACGCTGCCTGCGCCAACGTTGTCTCTCGCGGGTGAGGGCGCGTTCTTCTTTGCCAGCTGTTAGCGTTCCTCTAAGAAAGAGCGTTTCGATAGCCAACGCGCGCCTTTCGCTCTCTTTCTGTCTCTCTCTCTCTGAGAAGACAGCAGAGGCACGCGCCGGGAGGCACGCGGGTTACGCCTGACGACTGACGCCTGACGCGTGACAAGGTTAGACTAAGAGGAGCTTCGCCCCTAAAAGCTCGGGCGTTGCGCAGAAAGGTTCGGCTAGCTGGAAGAGGCTACGTTCTTACCCTTGACTCTCTACCAACACGGTTTCGTGACGGTGATTGTCCAAAGGATAATAGGGAAAGGTAGAAAGAGAGAAAGGAAGCAAGCTTATTCACAGACTGCGCAAGATACATTCATGCTAGAGAAAGCAACGCACAGGAACGAAGATGAAAAGGATAAGGAAGGACACACAGCGCTGCAGTCACACCACCAATTTTACAGAAAAAAGCACGAATATATATGTGGGTCATTCCACGCCAACTGCCCCAGCTGTGGCGCTCGACAAAAATGAACTTCTTCCGAAAATTTCCAAAAAATTACAGGGAAGTGAGCCTTACCTCCACAGCACTTTCAGGAAATATTTTGAGCAGGAAAAATTTTTTAGGCTCGTGAGTATCATTTGAATTTCGCAAAACGGCGGAAAACAAGGCGCCAGAAAAGAAATTCCTGAAGATCAACCAATGGGCCAATCGTTTACAAATATGCATTTTTCCATTCTCATAGCATTTATCTTCACTTATAAAAATGTTTTACAAATTATATTCATGTTCCTCACTGCTTAAGACCGAGGTGAAAATGGTAAAATTGCAGCGTTTTTGGGAATTTTTTCCTGAAAAACGATTTTGCAAAAAAACCTGCAAATATTTTTGTGAAACTGTACATAAGAGGTACAATGGTATAAAAAATCATTTTTGTCATTGTGATGTGCAAAGACTCTGAAATAAATGTGTAAACTTGACAAAAACGCCATTTTCTCCTATGTTTAGGGGTCAATTGCACCCTAAGGTGGTCCTTGAAAAAATAATCGGAACAGGGCGTGTAGTTGAGCAATGTAAGCGCTTTCGAAAGAGCAAGTTTCATCGAGGTAATTTCTGTCTTCTTCGAGAAAAAAATTTTTGAAGTTGAGTCCCATCACTGTCCTTCTATTGCTCCGTGATTCGCCTCCTCCTTATGGCTTGCTGGCGGGAAAGACAAACCACCTTGCCTTGCCGCGTAAAATAAAAGGTAGCACGTGAGCAGCTTGTGGTTTTTCTATCTTTTCGTTCCTACCTCAACTGCCGTTTCCTATATAAAAAGCGATAACAGCACAGGGACACATTTAACTGTACGCTTGGCTTAGAAACCACCGTGTCTCCATAACAAACAACGGCACCTTTTGCGTGCTCCTCTGACTATGAGAAATAATGAGCAGTAAAGCGTATGTACTTGCGAAGCATAAGAACAGTTTAAAAGCAGCAACTTTTGTCAACGTAATGTGTGTTTTCATAAAGAAAAGCATTTCCAAATTCTTCCTCTTTTTTTCGCTCCGCAGTTTGGTATCTCCTAACAATATGCTGTCGGGCAATACAAATCAATTTACCTTGCCGCGTAAAATAAGAGATGGCGTGTCCGCAGCTTATGGCTTTGGAATCTTTTCGTTCCTACGTCAACATTCTATTCTTATGTAAAAGGCCAATATCAAAGGAAGGCATTTAACCCCACGCTTGGCTTAAAAACCGCGATGCCCCCTTAATAACAGCGGTACATTTAGCGTGCTGCTTTGACAAGCAGTTCGCTGAACAGGAAACGAGGAAGAAAAATGGGGCGTCAATGTAGCCTCTAATTGTGAATCCAAGCCACGAAAACACAAGTCCTTGCCTCGATGGACAGCGCAGCACGTGATGACACGCCGCGTATTCATGCTACCTGTACGTCGTCGGCGACCCTCACAAACAGAAACCACAAAGCTTTTCTTTTCGGAAATTTCGACCACGTGGGGTTCTTTAACGTGCACTGACATCGCAGAGTAAACGGTCCTCAACATTTCACCTCCATCGAAATGCAGCCGCCGCGGCCGGGATTCGATCCCGCGACCCTCGGATCAGCAGCCGAGTGCCCTAGCCACTAGACCACAGTGACCGGGCTTCTCAATTTCGTGACGAGTTCCCATTACAAGTTCACTTAACAGAAAAGGAACGCGTCCAGTTACATTTCGAAAATTGGAACGTGTCGTTACATTAACGTGACATTTGATTTATAAAATTGAAGATCAATCCTGAGGCAAATTAAAGTGAACGTATGAAATCTCGCATCTGCCTATGTATAATTGAAGAATTTCAACGTCACTGGCGGCATGTTATCTGTAGTCAAAGAAACACCCAAAAAAACGCTCCGAGGTAAATATTTTCAAGGAGCATCGAACATACTACGGACAACTCCACTGCAACCTTGGCGCTAGTCTATTACAAGTGCAACACTTTCCACTTCAGTCTTCAGATGCGTAGCTAGGATACTGCGCCTCCAATATGCAAATAGATATATAGTTACTCACATGCACCAGTGCATTAACAGCGGTGCATTTGACACTAAAAGCTAGTAATAGACCTTTTGATATAGGATAGCATATAAAGATTTGTGCCTGACCGATGCCACTGAGCGCAAATACTGGAACAAGACTCCCTAATGTCGTCAGCCATCCCGATCCTAAACGATTTTGCTCAAAATTGGTGGCCCTTGTAGCATTTTAATAAACTATTTGGCAATTCTGGATATATTGCTTTTACTTAGTTCTCCTCACTTTAAAGTACTTGTGATATACTGAACCTTTTTTTTGTTAATTATAGCTGCGTTGAGTGTATGCCGGCGTGAGGAATTTTAATAATGCTATCTTGTGCGTTTACCGCCGAATTAAATAACACGGGAATGTTTTCTTCTTTTCTTTGCGGCATTACACATAAGCATTATTTGATATAGAAACAATGCATGTTAACACACTGAGATATTCTATTCGAGCAGATGAGTCGGCTTGCAACCGCAAAAATCCTAATGCGAAGAAAAGCTTTGTGGTTTCTGTTTGTGAGGGTCGCCGACGACGTACAGGTAGCATGAATACGCGGCGTGTCATCACGTGCTGCGCTGTCCATCGAGGCAAGGACTTGTGTTTTCGTGGCTTGGATTCACAATTAGAGGCTACATTGACGCCCCATTTTTCTTCCTCGTTTCCTGTTCAGCGAACTGCTTGTCAAAGCAGCACGCTAAATGTACCGCTGTTATTAAGGGGGCATCGCGGTTTTTAAGCCAAGCGTGGGGTTAAATGCCTTCCTTTGATATTGGCCTTTTACATAAGAATAGAATGTTGACGTAGGAACGAAAAGATTCCAAAGCCATAAGCTGCGGACACGCCATCTCTTATTTTACGCGGCAAGGTAAATTGATTTGTATTGCCCGACAACATATTGTTAGGAGATATCAAACTGCGGAGCGAAAAAAAGAGGAAGAATTTGGAAATGTTTTTCTTTATGAAAACACACATTACGTTGACAAGAGTTGCTGCTTTTAAACTGTTCTTATGCTTCGCAAGTACATACGCTTTACTGCTCATTATTTCTCGTAGTCAGAGGAGCACGCAAAAGGTGCCGTTGTTTGTTATGGAGACACGGTGGTTTCTAAGCCAAGCGTACAGTTAAATGTGTCCCTGTGCTGTTATCGCTTTTTATATAGGAAACGGCAGTTGAGGTAGGAATGAAAAGATAGAAAAACCACAAGCAGCTCACGTGCTACCTTTTATTTTACGCGGCAAGGCAAGGTGGTTTGTGTTTCCCGCCAGCAAGCCATAAGGAGGAGGCGAATCACGCAGCAATAGAAGGACAGTGATGGGACTCAACTTCAAAAATTTTTTTCTCGAAGAAGACAAAAATTACCTCGATGAAACTTTCTCTTTCGAAAGCGCTTACATTGCTCAACTACACGCCCTGTTCCGATTATTTTTTCAAGGACCACCTTAGGGTGCAATTGACGCCTAAACATAGGAGAAAATGGCGTTTTTGTCAAGTTTACACATTTATTTCAGAGTCTTTGCACATCACAATGACAAAAATGATTTTTTATACCATTGTACCTCTTATGTACAGTTTCACAAAACTATTTGCAGGTTTTCTTACAGAATCGCTTTTCAGGAAAAAAATTCCCAAAAACGCTGCAATTTTACCATTTTCACCTCGGTCTTAAGCAGTGAGGAACATGAATATAATTTGTAAAACATTTTTATAAGTGAAGATAAATGCTATTAGAATGGAAAAATGCATATTTGTAAACGATTGGCCCATTGGTTGATCTTCAGGAATTTCTTTTCTGGCGCCTTGTTTTCCGCCGTTTTGCGAAATTCAAATGATACTCACGAGCCTAAAAAATTTTTCCTGCTCAAAATATTTCCTGAAAGTGCTGTGGAGGTAAGGCTCACTTCCCTGTAATTTTTTGGGAATTTTCGGAAGAAGTTCATTTTTGTCGAGCGCCACAGCTGGGGCAGTTGGCGTGGAATGACCCATATATATATATATATATATATATATATATATATATATATATATACACACTGTAGGTATGTCAAAAGAGGTCCACTTGACATGTCTAATCGGGGTGATGCGTTCATTGATGAAAAAGAATTCCCTTTTGTGCAAAATCACTGAAGGTTGGCTTTCCTTCAACTTACGAATGTAAAAGGTTCGTAGTGAAAATTTGCTCTTTGGTGTGAAAAGCACAATATGAAACCCAAACTCCTTCTCTGAAAAAATGTTCGGTGCATCACAAAGATTTAGCTATGGCGCTCGTGCAATGAGGCGTGTTTACCGTATTCCGTTGCTTTGTGGTTTGTGTTTCATTGGGCAAACGGGGCGCTGCCTGGAAAAACGACTTCGCGTAGACAAGCTTTCCCTGGACAAGTCACCACTTTCTAATCTGGCACCCCACTGCACCACGTGCGAGTGTTAACCTGCTTTTACTGATACAGATGTTTTGCGCACACATTCCGACCAATTAACACGTCAGGTGGCCGAAGCTTTTAACATTGGCAAGTTTAACGAATCATGTATTAGCCAACCTTCAGTGATTTTGCACAAAAGGGAAATCTCTTGCAGCGCACAGTACATGGGCCTCTGTCATTCCCGCTGCCATCGATTTGTGGTTTCGTTAAGGAAAGGACGCTAATTTCTGCAGCCCATGTCGGGAGCACGGCTAAGCGTCCGTGGGGTTGGGGAAAGGGAGTGAAAGAGATACAAAAGAGAGCAACGCCCTAGTGGAGGGCTTCGGAAATTTGGACCGCTTAGCCGTGTCCGCAGCATGGGAGACAGAAATTAGCCTCTCTTTCTTCCTTACGAATCGCTACCGCCTGGGGTTCTTTAACACGAACTCACAACGCACAGTACACGGGCCTCTGGCATTTTCGCCTCCATCGAAAATGCGACCGCAGCGGCTGGGATCGAAACCGAATTTTTTGGGTGGCGAGTAGGAGTTGCTTCGGCCGCCGGCCGGTGTCACCTTCTCGCCGAGAGCGCCGCCGAATGTCACGTTACATATATCGTGGATGACGCGCAGTTCAAGGGACTGTCCACTTCCGGTCGACGCGCCTCCGCTATGTACTATTGTGTTGGAACGCGAGCGATTTGGCATTTGCGGAGCGTTTACGAATTCAGAAACACGCACACACCAACGCCACCAAACTCATATACGACGAGGAAGAGGAGACGGGCAAGGAGCGCGTCTAATTGCTTGAGGACAAACCGGACGTCGCAGGTTCTCCTTGGACCAATCAACGGAGTTGTCTGCTGCTGCTGCTGACCGAAAACATCCTGGTGACTTCGCGCCTAGCGCTGGTACGCGAGAAAATTCTGGATACCACGAACTAGAAGATCGTTCACTGTAGCACGGAGAGGCGCATGAGATTGTTATTGTTGTTTTACTTTGTGTGATGCGGCCGCGGCGCCTCGCGCTCCCGCATTTGGCATCGTTCGGCGCGACGGCATTCTCAACTCGATGCGCGTTCAGCTTCAAATGTTTAAAGAAATCTCGGGGGTGGTTTAGGCTCCGTTTAATTAAGTGATATCCTGCTCCCTCTACCGGCTCATTCCTCTTTTCTTGGCGACCTACATCTTAATTTCTCTGCTGCAGAGTTCGTCACTTGTTCCCAGTTATTATTTTTGTGCACGCGTCCTATGACGCAAACTGTTTGTCTAGTATCAGATAGTATTGCGCATACACGCGAGTGCTTGCTAGCCGCTCACTTTGGCTAATGCGGGAAGTTCTCCACGTAAACAGTGGCGTGTGCTTCGTTGACGGCATTCCATCACTACACCATCAACAAGAGGCAGAAAGAGGGCTGTGGAGCTTCAATTTGTCAGAGCGCAGCCGATTGACCACCTGTATACTTTTTAACCTCCGGTGTACACAAAATTGGATGTATTTACAAAAAGTATCATTTGTTTCCTTTGGCATCTTGTAGATAGGTATGAAATTGTCGCAAATAAATTGCACTACCTGTCTGCTCGTAGGAACGTTATATGTACATCCCTTTAAATGTCAATTTGCGTGTTTCTTTTATATTGCAATAATTTTCAGGCGGCTGATAACGCCTTCACTTAAAAGAAAATCATAAGATTTCCACTAACACGAAACCTCGAGAGGGGCAAAGCATGCAGTGATGCGCCGGTGTTCCTGCAGGAAACGCCTGTCGCTGTTAATGGGCTCGCTTTACTGTGGCCACAACGACGGCGACGTTAGACGCCGACAGCCGGGGTGCATTAGCAGAGACTCGTTAGAATCGCTTCGTGACACAACCTTACACACACACTTCTTGGGCGCACTTCCTTCACGATCGGTCCACATATGCACACAAACTCTATGGCTGCAATGACTCCATGATGGGCCCACACCCTTTTCGCAACCAGATTTAACAAATTTCTTTTAATAATGCAAATAAATCCTGAGTATTCCTTTATTTTAAATTAGGTTAAATCATGTTAGTTTGTTTCGAACCGGATTTATCTATTATGCACTTGTATTCGACCACATATCTATAGTTTAACAGCTTGATTTACCGTGACGAGAAGACACGCCGACAAACCGAGACCCTAAGGTGCTTCGCCCCTAAAATGGGCGCCTTATTTTCCAATCCTATCTCGCCCGTAGGAGACATCATGTATTACGACGAAGACGGTCGCGTCTACTTCGTGGACCGTTTGAAGGACATGATCAAATGCCTAGACCGCCAGGTGTCGTCAATGGAGCTCGAAAGCCTCCTGCAGAACCACCCCAGTGTGGCCGACGCCTCAGTGGTGGGAGTTCCAAAGACCAAGTACGGCGACGCCCCAACAGCGTTTGTGGTTCTGCGATGTGGAATTTCCCCATCGCCTGAGCTGGCAGTTGAACTCAAAGAGCACGTCGCAGGTAAGCGAAGGCAAACCATTTTTTTTCATCTTGCTCCCTTGTATTTCAATATTGTGACAAAAAAATTATAAGCAACACTTAGAAGACAGTCTGAGAAATTTCCCAGGGTGTTTCTTTAACAATCACATCTTGTCAACTCAACAGTGTGATTTCTTTCTGTTGCATTAAAGCAAAAGGCTGCGAAAATGAAGGCGTAAAATACAAAAGTCGAACATACTTAATTGACTTATTTAGATATGAACATATTTAATCGATAAGATTAAAGTCTTAGTCCTCTACGGCCTCGTCACAGTGTTTTCTTGCCTACGGCACTCGGATGCTGATGCGAAGGTCGCGGAATCCAATCCCTGCCGCGGCTGCTGCGTTTCGATGTAGAGGAAATGTTGAGACCCGTGCAGTGTGCGGAACCAGCGCATGTTAAACAACGCCAGGTGCTCTAAATTTCCGCAGCCCTCCACTACGGCCTCTCAGGTAATGAAATCGTGGTTTGGGACGTAAAACTTCACAAATCAATCAATCAGATTTCAGTGTTTTGAAATCGCGCTGTGACCAGCAGTAAGCCATTATACAGGTCGTGCTGCCATGAACGCACTGCGCAACAACCGATGTCTATGCGATGCTGAGCGTCGTAGCATCCCACCATTGGACACCATCGGCTGCGGAGAAAAAGAATAAAGTAGTAGCAGCGCAGTAGGCAGTTTTTAGGCCAAGCACGGATAGTAGGAAAGTAATGCTAGCCACAAGTACCTTTACTTTGGTGGCGGTGATGGTGGTGGTAACATTACTTTGGAACGTTGGTGGTGGTGATATTGAACCGCCTGGTTCGCCACTACCACTACCACGAATAAAGTTGTGTAAGCGGCGTCACCGCAACTCTCTGCACTCTCGCGCAGCTCGTTTACGTCGCCACCTGTGCTCACAGCTTTATTCCGCGTTGCTGTCAGTGACGACGCACCACGCCCTAGTCGCACGCTGGTAAGGACAGAGAAAGTACACCGTAGTATAACAGGATAGAGAAGATCGAAAAGCCACTTGTCGAAACCCACCGGACGAGAGGAAGCGGCTGCGGAGGAAACTGCGTCAGCGGCCTGTCTATGGCCACACACCAACACAGAGTGCAGCTAGGCTTGAGGCTTCTAATTTTTGCTATGTTCTAGGCATCTCCCGTAATTCACTCGTACGTTTATTGCAACCTAGTGCTGCTTAGAAGAGCTATCGCAGGACTGGGGTGCCTATCACAACACCAAAATTGTAAACTTGTGCAAGATGCAATGAATATCGATTGTTAGAAAAAAAAAAAAAACCAGGGGGAAATTGTAAGTAAGCAGCGAGAACAGAACATGAATATTGCAGGGGTTTACAGTATTGCAGGGGTTTACAGTATGGACACACAGACTGAAACAAACGTGTCAATGCGGCATTCGAAAGTACATGTCGTCCATCCTTTCTTGTGACTTTTATGTGCACATCTATGTGCACATGATAGATGTGCACATCTATGTGCACATCTAAAGGTATCGCCTCATGTGGATAGGAATATGAGCAAGTGTAAGGCATTCAACGTCACGGCTGAAAGCGGCAAGCTAAGTTCTGTGATGATAGAATTTATGACAAACTTCGTTCCCCTCGCGACAAGAAATGAGGCTTCATAACTTTTTTCTGAAATCAAATCATTTTATTGATACTACTTGTTCTAGTTAAACTAATAACATTGCCATACAAATTATTGGACGAACCAATCATTTAACATTAAGGCTTACGTTAACACGGCTTGGCTGTGAAGTAAACAGGTGAAGGTAGGAAGAGAGTGTTTACTTTCAACATATAGGCAGCTCTTTTTATTGGAAGTTGTAGTGGATCTTCTTACTCAAGCAGGAAAGATATAAGACGGAGGAATCTATGAAGTTGCTGTGGCAATCAATTGCGTGTTTCGTTGTAGATGACGTGATCAAAATTCATGCAAATTTTTGCTCCGATGTTTCGACAGAAGTGTATATCCAAGCTAGCCTGAGTATGAGCCCCGGAGCGCGCCAGATCATCACGGTTAGAATTTAAGAAATAGACAGCAGAACTCATTGCAAATAAAGGAAACGGTCGAGCTAGCTCATCCTTAGAACATGATAGTTGTAAGGGAGTGCCTTTCAACACTTTCGGGAGAGCAAAAATCCGGCGTGCTTTCGGTAAATCTACGGACGTTCCATGACAACACCGGGAGCTTGAATGATGTCATGAACTAGTATGAATTATGTAATCGCCCTCAGACAATTACTAAAGCCATTTCGAACGTCACATTTACGAGTAGCGGGATTGTATTGGAGAACTTGATCTTAACTTCTTTTGTTATGTGTTCAAGTATATTTCAGAAATAAGACGGTAGAACGATGCGGTTGTAATCCAGTAGGGACCGCTTTTTCGCAACTTTTGTGGTGAAACAACTTTACAAAATCTGCAGGTTAGACGCATAACGAATGCGGGAACAAATTTTGCCAAAGGACGCGTAATATTTAAATTGCATCTAATAAATAGAGGGTATCTATGTACTTTCACTATGCGTCGACCGTTTGCTGTGGAATCTAGCTTGTAATCGCTCTAAAAAGGTCTTTAGAGTGATTTTGCATGTTTGAAGGTTTGAAGGAAAAAAATGGCATTAAGAATTCGACTTCTTGTCTCCCGCAAAATAAGCAACTATAACGTTATCACTGGTAAATCTGCAAATATGCATTTCAAAAATGAAGTATTGGATGTGCTCGCATTATTTGTTCTATCGCTTCGAACTCTTTTGTTAAAGCGCCTTCTTACTGTAAAGCCTTCCACTGCAGCGTTGCTCTCCTTTCTACTCTTTCGTTCCGTTTCCCCCATTCCCGCGGTCGCAGTGCCGTGCTCCTTGAAAGAGCCGCAAAAAATAGCGTTCTGCCCTCACAGACCTACCATTATTATGTCTCTGCTGCATTAGGAACGATGTAGGCCGGCTGCAAGCCCATTAGCCCAGTTCCCTAGGTGGCAAACCTTCGCTATCCTGGCCTTCGATCGCTCGTCCTAACGCAGTTGCGTAATAGTTACCGCGAAGGAAGAAGTGGGTAGCTTCATCGTGCAGAAAGCGCCCATAATGTTCGGATGATTGCTCTTCGCAATCCCGGAGACATTACATACAAGTAAAATCCACGTCAACGGCGTGGATTTTACCAACGGCGCTTTTCTGTATACACTATTAGACAACGGTGCTTTTCTGTATCGGCTTTTCGGTATCGGCGCAAATTAACGGCGCTTTTCTGTATACACTATTAGACATGGAGTGTTACGGAGGTCCTACACTATTAAGAATACATTTCTACACCATCAGGGATGGACTTTCGAGTTGTGTGCTTACATTATGTCGTTCTTCTCTACGGAAGGACGCAGTCCATTGCCGATTTTCGTTGCGAACCACGGGGCACACAGGCCAATTCATTTTGTATCAACTCATAACGTCCGCGCGGAAGTTGTGTAATAAGAATACAACCCACATTTAATAGAAACCATTTGTCAGTTCCATATGGTACAACAATAATAGTCTACGAACATTTAGTGCCACTGAGGGCAAACATTGTTGAGGGTTTGTTCGCATTTATGATATGCCCTCTCTTCAAACAATCTTTCATTAACTGCATTGTCTGATTGGTAAATGTAATGCAACCATGTTAAAAGCACTAGTCGTTTAAGCTTCTCATGAGTTCCTTACTTCGTTCCTCAGGCAAAACCGAGAAGTTCAAGCATCTGTACGGCGGCGTGGTGTTTGTGGACCGTTTGCCGAGGAACTCAAATGGCAAGGTCATCAAGCGGCAACTAAAGCTGATGTATGAGAAGTCTAAGGCATACTAAGGAAGCGCTTATGTCTCCATGTATCAGTTTAGGAAAAAATATATTAAAGGAGTGTTCACGAAATCTTCAATCTGTTTAAGTTTTTTTTTTTTTGTACAAAGCACAACACCAATGATATCAATGAAGTTGATGGACGTGTATTTGGTAAATTAACGCTCAGTTTTCTTCTAAATTTGATGCTGCTAGGCGCAGTTTTCTGGCCCTTCAGAGGTGACGGTCAGGCAAGTACGCGACTTTCGGCATTGACATTTGATGGTGTTGCACGGATCTCAGAGCCCGCGTCCACACTTGACGACGCATCGGCTAGATGGCGAAGCCTCCCCTATAGAAAGAATTGTGCACGTCACTGCAGAAAAAGTTGCTCATTTCTTTTCACTTTTAGCAGCAGGCATGTAATGAAGAGATCACTCGAATCGATTACTTCTCAAGTTGCTTTGCATACTTAAATTACTAAGTTAGCACTTATATAAATACATATATATAGCATGACATAAATAGCTAGGGCGCTGGTGTATTTACACACAACATTCATTATTGGCACTTACGTACCTCAAATTTTCGTCAAACTTTTCGTGGTGCACGCTACCGTGTCAAACGTAAAATCAGAGCTTGAAATTTCACGCACAATTTAAAGCAGTTGTGTGGAGGTACTAATTTTTCCCACTCGATTTGCGGGCAGCCTTGCTACATCAACCGCAGTACCTTTCAAGCAGGCGCTCCGTTGCGCGCATTTTTATAGTTTTGTACTTTACGCCTTTTTCAGTTGCATCAAAAGGTCGCTTTCACAGTTTGCAACCGTACTCTTTCCGCGTTTACACATGAAAATGTCCAGTGAAGACATTGCCGAGGGACGCGCAAATAAGAAGTGCGATGTTCTGCTTTACGCGAATACCTTGCACGCGAGTTCATAATCGTAGCTCTTCAGTGCGTGCCGCCGAGTCGTCCAGGAAGTCACGTGCTTTATTGATTTCTGGGGTATTACGTCCCAAAACCACCATTGATTATGAGAGACGCCGTAGTGGAGGGCTCTGGAAATTTCGACCACCCGAGGCTCTTTAACGTGCACTGGCACCACACAGTGTAAGTGTCTAAACATTTCGCCTTCATCGAAATGGAGCCGCCGAGGCTCGGAACAAAATAATAAACTTGATGAATTAGAGAATAGGGCTAGGAGAAACAACGTTATTGTGTACGGCGTCCCGGAAAGTCCCAATGAAACAAAAGAAGCAATTGAAGACTCAGTAGTGAAGGGTGTTTTCTTAGATCGCCTCGGAGTCAACGTAACGTCCGTAGAAAGAATTCACAGACTGGGGCAAAAGAAGAGGGATCGAGATAGACCGCTTATTTTGAAGGTTTATAACCACAAGGGAAAAGAAGCGATCCTTCAGAACTGTAGAAAACTGAAAGGAACATACATAAGCATTTCACATGACTACTCATCTGAAACACAATGCAAAAGAAAAGAACTGTGGCGCTCTACGCAATCAGATAAACAGGCTGGCGCAAAAGTCAAGCTTGTTATCGACAGACTTTTTATCAATGGAACGGCCTATACATGGGATCTGCACACCCAGGCACGTGTACGATTACCTAAAGATTCCGCTTCGCTGTCTCGCGACAGTGCCTGACACAAAACGCCACAGGATATAAGACTTGTAAACATTAACGCCATAAGCATTCTTAACAAGCATGAACAACTAGAAACTATGTCTTTGCTACACGACCCTCATTTAATAGGAATATCGGAAACCTGGTTGCACAATGACATTAACAACGAGGAAGTATTCCCCATTCACTACAACGTTATTCGCAAGGACAGGACCAGTAGAGGCGGTGGTGTTGCCTTATTGATAAAAAAAAACGTTGAAGCATGAATTACTACCGGACATCGGTGAACATGAAAGTATTTGGTGTAGGTTATTTCTTAGCGAGGCTACAATACTCATAGGTGTTGTATGCAGAGCACCAACATGTTCATTAGACTTCTTTGAGAAAATTGATGCTTATTTATGCGCAAACACAAATGTAAGGAGCAGAATAATACTTATGGGTGATTTTAATTTACCGGGTGTCGATTGGAAAAATAGAATTCCAGGTTCCTTTAATCGCTCGCACGCTGAACTAATGCTAGAAATAATGGCAAATTACAACCTTGTACAAGTAGTGGAAAGTCCAACGCCAATACAGGAACATTGCCAGTCAACTTTAGACTTAATGTTCTTGTCTGATAAAACTTTTAGCCTTGATGTCACTGTTGAAGACGGGATATCAGACCACAAATTAGTAGTAGCTGTCCTCGGTGTGAGGAATGAAAAACTAACCAAAGCTCGAACAGCCTCTGTGTACGATTTTCAACGAGCTGATGATACGTCGATTTTGGATGCCCTGGAACTATAGGTTTCGACATGCTTCCACGGGATAAAGATGTGCGCATACTGTGGCAGTACTTTAAGTCTCTTGTGTCAGACTGTTTATCTCGCTTCGTTCCCAGAAAAGTAAAACGAGTAGAAAACCATAACCCGTGGGTAACCCCACGGGTTGTGCCGACTGCGACGTGCACGCAAAAAGGTTCCTCGGATAGCTGTTACTATTTCAGGGCTTAGTACACAAATACGGAAAGAGTTTAAAGACGCTCGAACTCATTTCTTTTCCACTACGCTGGCTGATTACATGGTTCACAACGCAAAAAAATTTTGGAGATATTTGTCTTCTTCGAAATCGACGATAGATAGTGTAATAATCAATGAAACGATTTGTAGTTAACCAGGAAGAATGGCTGAGGCATTTAACAACTACTCTGTCACTGTGTTTTCCACCAAGAGCGAATGTTATGTTGAAGACCATGAAGTAAACGAGGAACGTACTAGTGATCTGATCGTTTCTAAAGAAGGAATTGTAGCGCTCCTGCTTAACCTGGATGTGAGGAAAAGTTCCGGTCCCAATAAAATACCGAATGCGTTTCTAAAGCGCTACTGTGAATGGGTCTCTAATTTTTTAGTTGAAATATTTTCAGAATCTCTTGAAACGGCCACCTTACCGGATTACTGGTTGATAGCCCGCGTGGTTCCAATCTTCAAAGCTGGAGACAAGCTAAAATTAAAAAATTACCGTCCTATCTCTATAACATGCACTGCATGTAAACTCCTTGAACATGTCATTAGCAAATATCTCGTCCAGTACGCAGAAGACAATTTATTCTATCCAAAGCAACGTGGTTTTCGCAAACGCTTATCAACCTCTACACAACTCTTTGAGACAATACAGTGTTTCGCAAGTGCTATAAACGAGAAAGAGCGAGTTGATATTATTGCCTTAGATTTCTCTAAGGCGTTTGATAAAGTCTGCCACGTGAAACTAATACGAAAACTGAAAACATACGGTCTACGTCCCATGATCGTAAAATGGATAGAAGCGTACTTGTGTAACAGGCGGCAGTTTGTGGATGTAGCCGATGAATACTCAGCTTCTTTGCATGTGACCTCTGGGGTGCCCCAAGGTTCTGTGATAGGACCTGTCTTATTTTTGCTTTACATCAATGATATTGCTGTTAATGTGGATCCACAGATTGAAGTCCGCCTTTTCGCAGACGACTGTCTGTTATTTTGTCGAGTAAAGAGCGCTCATGAACAATCATTATTAAATGAATCATTAAACAAAATTTACGATTGGTGCGTAGCATATCACATGGAAATTAACTTCGATAAATCAGTATGCATGAGTGTCACAACAAAGTAATCACCTTTGAAATTTACTTACAAAATCGAAACTACGGAAATTCGGCGAGCAGTGAAGATGAAGTATTTAGGTTTTACAATCACACATAACTTAAGTTGGAGTGAGCATGTTGCCAACATTTGTGGATCGGTTCAGCGAAAGCTGGGAATGCTTCGACGTAAATTGAAGCAAGCACATCCTGACGTAAAGCACAAGGCTTACACTGCAATTGTTCGACCCACCCTGGAGTACGCGGCTATTGTGTGGCACCCCTACCGATTAACTCTAATAAAGCAGATCGAGCGAGTGCAGCGTCTTGCTGCACGCTTTATTTTTTCGAAGTACAGAAGGACTGAATCTATCACTGCGTTAATTGATAAGGCAAACCTTCCAAGTTTAGCCTCACGCAGGAAAATAGCCAGACTAAAATTTTTTTATCAACTGTATAATGGTATGCTACACATTGATCCCGGGCTCTACCTGCGGCCTCCAGGCAGAGTGTCACCCCGGTCCTCCCACCAGTACGTTGTTAGGCCTATTGTGCCTAGAGTAGATGTTTACAAGCGTTCTCTGCTGGTCGAAACAATTGAAGAATGGAATAAACTAAGCCCTGAAATCTTTGAAAGTGTGAATTCGCTCCCGAGTTTCGAAGTAAAGGTTCAGTCACTCGGTGTCTAATTTTGAGATTCTTATAGTTATGTATACCTGCACATCATTCCTATGCTGCTGTTTTGTATTTTCTTAAGCGCTGTTTGTATATTTGCTTTTGAATTCGCATTGTGCTGTTTGTACTATGCTGTTTGTATATTTTCTATGCTGTTTGCATATATTCTTCCAGTGTTGAAAACTTTCCCACCCTGTAACAGCCCGAAAGGGCTCACAGTATTGAAAATAAAACAAACAAACAAACAAATAAATAAATAAATAAATAAATAAATAAATAAATAAATAAATAAATAAATAAATAAATAAAACTCGATCTCGCAATATTCGGATCAGCAGCCGAGTGTCATGGCCGCCACACCACCGTGGCGAGGCGGAGACCTTCCTGGCTTTCTTTGAATGTCATGGGAAACAATGACGTTTTCAGCGAAGAACAGTAACTACGTTAAAAAATGGTTTTAGAAAGGAACTTCATTTAAATTTCCAAGACATACGCTGTTTCGTGCCACGAGAACGCACTGATGTGCTTCTTCACATATTCCAACTAATATGTATGCACAGTTTATAGAAAACGCGCATGCTTGGCAGGAGTGCGGAACCAGTTCTGTCCTGAAATGCCTTTCTAGCTAAACGACGTTTATGGTCGAGCGTACTACCAGCTGAATTGGTATTCACTCTTGTTAAGCGTATAGGTGCTTCGATCGATATGTTTTGAAATCGGTTCTTGGTAATGTTCGAAGCGCGCTTGTCGAGCTTTGCCCGTTCTGTTCGTTGTGCTTATGCATTATAGCTTGTGTAATAGATACATGAAAATTAAAAAAAAAGCAGTGGCAGAAATTGGTTATCGTGGTGCTCTCGCAAACACGAGGTCGGCGGTTCAAAAACGCAGCCTAGCGAGCAGTTTTTATTTTCGCCCAACGCGAAAGCGATGCAAAAGTTCAAATGGGAGAGGTGAGGGAGGGGGCATCGTACGACCACCGTGAAAATCGTTCTTTTGTAGGAGAAGTGAGTGCTGGACAGACAGAATTCCAGTAGGTGTCCGTTCCATTATGTTGGAGTAGTTTTCGAGGGCCGAACGGACACAGGCCACAGCCAAAGGCACAGACACAATGGTGAACAAAGACACGACGACGTCGAACGAGACCAGCTGCAGAAAGTGCCTAGAGTAGCGCACGTGTGCCAGGGTTTTCCGGGGGGGGGGGGGGGTCGAGATGTGGGGCAGAAAATTTGAAAGGGCTCGACATGCTAACGAGGTGAAGTCCACGATCGGTCGAAGGGGGACACCAGGTTGGGCTAAGCCACCCCGGCAGATTAAACATAGGTAGAGCGTTTTTAGTTCCGGGTGGGGTCTGAATATGTCCGCAAGCAGATTGTTTAGGTGCATCTCACTTTGGCTTGTTGGGTACTTGCTTAGCTTAGTGCTGGCGTCCCCATTTAAAAAGGCTGAAACCTTACAGTCGTAGTTCTGGCTGCCCAACACTGTTTAATTACCTTTATCAGCAGGGAGGATAACGATGCTCTGATCTTTTTGAAGCGCTTGAAATGATCGGTTCTTCTCTGCAGTCGGGTTGTTTTGTCCATTTGACCGGCGCATTTGGACGGGATTCTAATAGATTTCAGCCGGATTTGATTTATGGCGCCTGGCTGAAGTGTCTGGACGGCTTCCAGAAAGAGAAAGCCTTCCACAAATTTCGGCAAAGTGTCCGACCTTCACGTTGGGAGGGAGGCGCTCATCCTTTAATATTAATTTTATACAACGCGATGAACCCAGGCGAGCCACGTGAACTATAGGGATGTGAACTGCAGCTGACATTACGGAAATCAAAGACTCAGTGCTGGAGATGCACATGGCGACATCGTAGGTGACGCCAGTAGTTATGGCATTGTCAGGCGGGACATACGAGCCCACCTTTAAGCCATCAAGTTTGATCATTTTGATAAAAGTTCTCACTGCTGTCTCACACTTAGCTCTTAGCTTTCCACTTACCTTATGCATCGTCTTATTGTACGTCTGCACTCAGGTGCCCGTGAGGTTATCGCTCGGAAGTTGAATGGCGTGTCAGGAATCGTCTTGCATGTTCCTTTTTTGATGTCTTCGCCTTTGTCAAAGGTCATGGTGGCTCGGAAATCGGACAGACTGGAGAGCTTCTTCAGCGCTTACAGCGACACTTCAGTCACAACAGTTGTGCCGTTCGCATTGCGGCGTTTCATTGAATCTCCGTCTTGGGTGTTGCTCGCGCTACACATTGGTGTCTCGAATGCCTTGGGTCGCTACATCGTGTGAAGAAGTACGCTTCGATAGGGGTGCTGAGTGTCGGTCTATTTCGCATCCTTCATGGCTCTCTCTCTATGGCTCTCTCTCTCTACCACGCTGGCCACTCTGATACCCTCAATGACCAACGATTGTCTTGCCTTCGCATTGCACGGCCCGCCCACGCCCATTTCTTCTTGTTAATTTCTATTAATATGTCACTAACACGCGTTCGTTCCTTAACCCACTCTACTCTCTTCTTGTTCTTTAAGGTTGGTATATTTGGTTTCTATATTTGGGTGTAATTCCCACCGTGGTGGAAATCACCTAATGCGTAGTTAAGTCAACGAAAGCTTCACCAAACGCTAAGAGCTGACGCCATTGAAGACACTTGACGATGGTGAAGATTGTGGTTCGGTTAAAGAGGTCCTGAACCACCCCTCGCTCTTGGTTTTAAAAACGGCTGGTGTGCATTGAAGGCTACTCAGAAATACACATTCGAAAGAATTTTCCGAAAAGGCGTGATTGGAGGAAAGATATTGCAACCGGAAAATCCCCCTTTCACACTGCGTTTCAACTCAGCGGAGCCGACTGATTATGGCTGTGGTGGGCGGTGCCAGAGGAGGTGCCACCACGTAACGTCACTCGGATTCAATGTTGTGTTGTTCTCCTTCCGCCATACTTGGCGGGGCTGCCCGGTGGTGTTGGCAACTCACATTTCCGGTCGCCTGCTCGGTGCGCGCCCCGACTGCGCACGATCTTTCTACATCCTACTGCATTGTTTCTGAGCCCCGACCCGCTGTTTATTTCCCTTCATCACACGGGCGCGAGCACGGAAACACGCGCGCCTGCGTCCTCAGTGCGCTACTTACTTTCGATCTTGGTCGTACGTCAGCACCGGGCAAAACAGTGAGCGATGAATCCTGCGCTGCGAGCTTCGATCGAACGTGTGACTGAAGCGATTGGCTTCGACCCTTACGGTGACACACCAAGAAAACGCAAAACTCGGTCACCGGACAAGCCAGAACCCCCAGGACCATCGCAAAGTGGCGGCGATGACATGTATTGGTACGTTAAAGCTTACTGCACTGCACATTTCCTTTACCGCGCATAAATTTGTTCACAGCTCCCAGGTATGACTAATTTTCTCGCGTGAATTGCAGCATTCGTAATAATTGCCACGAACGTTCAGTTACAATCATGTCCGCTTGCCTATACCAAAGCCAGCATCTATCGCGATAGAGCCAGATCTTGATTGAAATCTGCGTTGTCCGACGATCCAGATTGGTCTGGGGGATTTATTCCGCACCATGAACGGCCCGTAGGGGGAATTAAATTTGTCTGTTGTGCTGTTAGAATTGCAAATATAAACCTTTATTTGTCAAAACTGCATTTTTCCGTGTGCGATTGGGATTCAAGCTTTTCTCAAATTGGCTGTAAACGTACGCCTGCAACTATGATAACAAGCCTCCCATTGCGACCAAGAGGTACGAATTCTATGCGGGTCGTGCCAAATTGCAACCAAAGGTTATCGTGTCACAGCACTCGATCTAGTGCGGGCTCGATCGCAACCTGATTTCATGGATTTCGGCGAAAGTTTGTCGTGTGCCAGCTGCAGGAGGACTTGTGCGAGATCGCTATGCTTTCTTAACTGTACGCCGCAGCAGCGCTGCACGGCAGTGTTGTGTGATTGTGATAACTTAAAGTGAACCAGGCACCGTCGGAGCGTTTGTCCAAAGTGATGCGTGCAGTTGATCAGTACAGCCATGTCATTCTAGCTTCGAAACTGTGTACTAGCTAATTCGCGACGCCACGTCGCAAAGCTGGTAGATAGCGGGGACCGTAACAGCATAAAAAAAAACAAGCTTGCTTAATTGCCTGCCTTCAAGAAATATGTTCCTGCGTGATTATGCATGCAGGTGTACCTGTGGGCACTGCGTGGCAACCGAAAATGCGCTGAAGAACATGTGCTGCCGGAATATGTCCAACTTGACTGCATAACCCGCCATCCTCACTTTGCAAGTGCGCGTTTAAACCCGGCCATCTTAGAAGCAATATACTGCAGGTGGCAGAAAACGGCACTAACATCGAGCGAGAAATACACAAGTATTCATGCACTTGCAAAGCATATAGTTAATATGGCCTTCACATGTTTTCTTCTTGCTTACAGAAAATATCGCTTTGTGGTATGCAGGATGTTCACGAGGTGGATTTGGAAAAGGCTTGGCAGGTACAATAAAGCTGTGCTGTTTGCTAGCGTGGTAGACAGGATTAGGAACCAATTCCTGTCAGCCTTTTATGTCGGCTTCCAGTACCCCATACTATGAATTGTGCAAAAGTAAGTGCAGCTACCTGTACTCTAGTCACAAGAAAGCATTTGAATGGTGTGCTCAGCTCATAAAAGCAATTATGGGCGCCATGAAGTTGGCTTTCAACACTCAATGTTGAAGTGCTAAGGAGTCTCTCCTTGAGCGTTTTTTTTTACGGTGCTTTCTGATTCTTTATAGTACTGATGATGATTTGTGGGGTTTAACGTCCCAAAACCAGTTCTGATTATGAGAGACGCCGTAGTGGAGATCTCCGGAAATTTAGACCACCTGGGGTTCTTTAACGTGCACTGACATCGCACATTTCTTTATAGTACTGTGCTGGTTCGAAGAATGAGACTGTAACGACATGACGAAGTGCAGTTCGGTTTATTTCCCTCAATTCCATCAGGGCCTAAAAAGTGTTTCGAGAGACAGGTGTCAGAAGTACAAAAAAATTGCACTCTCAAGGAATATCAACAATTGTTAGGTTACAATATCAGTCTAATGGTTTATTTATTTATCTATTTAATGATACTACACAGCAACATGCCCCCATGCAGCAGGGGTTTTGCAACGCATGAAAGAACAATGTAACACAGGAAGTCGTAGAACAAATATTGAACTAACCATACCAAAATGTTGTACACACACGTAATTCACTCATGGGAATCTCCCGCTAAAGGTTTCAGAAAGCTACAGGACTGGAAAGAGGCCCAGGAAGAAAGTTCCAGTCAGAATTGGTCCATGGGAAAGCTGTTTTTGAAATTTGCAGTTCTTGCACAAATTGGTTTAGACTTGGTGGCTTCCAGTGTGCTGTGTCCATGTAATGGAAGGGCAATACTTGATTTGTTCAAGAATAAGACTAAATGCTAGACTTTACAAAAGGCACTGTGCGTGGTGAATGTGCATACACAGCTCATCTTCCTGTCCCTATCATCATACTTTGACCCCCTTTTCTCACCTTTTCCTTTTCTACCTGTGTAGAGTAGCAGGCCAGAGCGCACTAAGGCCAACCTCTGTGCCTTCCAATAAATTATGTCTTTCCCTCTGAGCAGACCGAAAAAAAATTACCAACACATAGAGCTGCATTCAGCATGCAGTCTCAGAAACATATTGCGCTTTGTCCGGCCGTAAATTTTCATTGTATCAATTTTGGGTATTACGTTACATATGCCAGCCCCGCCACGGTGGTCTAGTGGTTATGGCACTCGGCTGCAGATCCGAAGGTCGCGGGATCGAATCCCGGCCGCGGCGGCTGCATTTCGATGGAGGCGAAATGTTGAGGCCCGTGCGCTGTGCGATGTCAGTGCACGTTAAAGATCCCCAGGTGGTCGAAATTTCCGAAGACCTCCACTACGGCTTCTCTCATAAACAGAGCTGGTTCTGGGACGTTAAACCCCACAAATCGATCGAACGTTACATATGCCAGCTGTAGTGATTAGCATAATAGGGAAATGTGATTATGAAGAATTAGTGAAAAATTAGTGACTACGTCCATCATAAAGAATCAATGCAGATTTAAAGCACTCATTAAAGGCTTAGGTAACGCTGATATTATCTAAGCATGATTTATCAGAAATAGCAAATAAAAAGAAACATTCCGGCCTGCACGTCACCATTCCTTGCCTTACAGGAAAGAAAATGAGCACGTGGGATGCCGATAGTTTATAATTTTCCAAATAACCGCGTGCGCAAGCTGCAAAAACCCAAAACGGCATCCACCACCTGCCTAGCGAGGCTCGGTAATGGCCGGATACCCGGCCGTCTACCCATAGACACTTTTCTTTTTTTTTTGTGTGTGTGTCACAGGCGATGGTTTGTGCGCCTTTATATAGGGAAGGGGATGTTACTTTTCCGTTAGCTTGTCTGCCTCCTCCAACCGTCGAGAGAAGCGTGAGTACAAACCCATCTTCGAAGGGCATCGCCTTCGCTTATTCTAACGTGGAAAGTTCAAAAGGCTAATCCTTCATCACCGTTCTTAAGGCTTTAGTACGACCGTTCATCTCACACGTTCAAAGTATACGACATCAAATAGGAGTCTGTCTAATGGTTCGTTTTAAAAGAACACCAGTTTTGTCTGACTGAACTACGTTTACAACTAGCTGATCAGAAATCAATGAATCTGGTTGGGGAAATTCTAGCCGCATCACAAGACTTGCTGCTGCATAGAAAAACCGTTTGCCTCTTTGTTTATTACGCGAGAAGAGATTGCATGGTTTAATGTACCTGGCGTTTATAGATGGTCCTGAAGGACATCCCAGTGAATAAGTTTCATCACTCCTGCGAGGGCTTTTAACCTTGATTACTCTGTTCCACATCACACTTTTTCTGTGATACATCGTGAGTAACATGCTCTTGCGCTCGGCCCGCGAGCTGTGAAAGAAAAGGCTCCCAATCCGCAGCCTAGAAGCATAGAAATCCGAGTGCATTCTTTGTGTGGATGCACAATGTAAATATGTATGGTAAATTACTTTTGAATATTGGCAATGCCTGTCAGGGACTATGTTAAATATTCGAAACTTTTTCAATCTGACGGTACAACCTGTGCAAATGAATTAATACTGCCTAGGAATTCCCGTTGTAATACCATGAATATTACAGGGGCCGTTTTTGAGGGCTCCGGAATGTTCGGGGAACCGGTTGTTGTTTCACGTGCACTAAGATCGCAGAGTACTCCGGCGTCATCATTTTGCAGCCGTCGAAACTTCTGGCCGGCATTCAAGAGCCATAGTCGATGCAGCACCGTGGCGCGTGACAAATTACTTAGTTGAAATGCGTGACGCCTTATGCGTTGCATTCGTAAATACTTCCTTTTTCCATCATGCGAACGAACAGCAGCATGTGAGAGATATTTCATACGCTCCGCTGTTGACCAGAAAGATGCGAGTTCGGAGCCTTTGTACTGGTCGCATTTTCATTTCTCAGTGACGAGTAATCGGAGAGCCCTTAATGTTCGCCAGGTAAGTGCACGTTAACGCATGCCAGCTGCTACAGATTTCCAGTGCTCTCCACTGCGCTTTTTATCGTAATGGCACACCAGTTTTCGCACGATTATTTTTGTTTTAGAATTGCTCTAACTGTAAAATTGTTTTTACAGTTAAAGCAATTTTACAGTTAAACAATTTTACAGTTGACGTTTTTACGAAAATTGTTTTAACTGCAAAAGCGTTTCTACTTGAGAGAGCCATTTGCGAGCATCTTGCTTGCCCTTTTTCCATTTCTATAAAACATAACATAAAGATGCAAAAAAGTACTCTTGTACTTGATGTGCATTAACATCGGCATGGCGCACTGCCATTCTAGACTTCCATATACTGTGCAGGCCCAGTAACATTATATATAAGTAGGTATATCTTCTGAATTTTCAATCGGGGAAAATCGTATGTCATGTGACTCCAGCGGGAGAACCATCTTTAATTTTCTCTGAAGGACATTTCAAAAGAAGACCGCGTCCCATGAATCAAGAAAGAGATATTCGACTGTTTCCGGTTTTCTGCTGAGAAAGCAATCATCTCCTCAAAATACGAATAAGCCTTTACCCTTGATCAAAGTTTTCACAGGCAGCTTGACAGTGTGCAACTTGGAGAGGAATTTCATTCCAGGCTTGAAACATCATGTGAAAGACCTCCACGGTACATTGCTCTGTACAAAAGAACAGGCATAATTGTATCTATTGGTCCTTACACAACCTTTTGCGTGACACTCTACATAGATATCCCAAAAGCAATGTCATTTTCTCCGCAAAGATCGCGACGTCTTCATTCGGGAGCTACACCCCTGTCTCCAGCAATGACGCGGCTCCTTCCTTCCGCATGATGCTGGCAATGGTGCCCAGGAACGCTGCGCAAAAGATGTCCCAGGTTCGAAGCGTGGTCTCTAGGTTCTCGTACCAGGTCCTGGCAGCGCCTTCTAGGTAGAATTAAACGTGACGCAGCTTCTCTTCCACGTCCCACTTGTTAAATGCTGGGACGCGGTGGTAGGTGCCGAGCGAGCTTTCTGGGGCTTCGTACGTTAATCCGCGGAATGTTGGCGGCTCTTTGAGTTGCTGCATAACCACGGTTGCCGGAGGCCCTGCTGCCGCCATCGTGGGTGCTGTTTTAGTCGTAGCCCTTCCCTTCTGGTCCTTGTCGGTTGTTCGCTGTCGTTTTCTGGTGTTTTACGTCCCAAAACCAGATATGATTATGAGAGACGCCATATTGGAGGGCTCCGAAAATTTGGCCACCTGGGGTTACAAAGACATCGCACAGCACACGGGCCTCAGCATTTCGCCTCCATCGAAATGCAGCCGCCGCGGCCAGGATTGCATCCCGCGACCCTTTGATCAGCACCCGAGTACCGTAGCCTCTCCAGATGTATCTCCACCAGATGCCTCGTGGTTGCAGCGATGAAGGACGCAGCAGAAAGCAAGACCATGTCAGGCAAACTATATACTGGGCAAAGCACTGCCCAGGAAAACCAGAGTGCGGTATCGCGTGTGTATAAAAGCCGACGCATTTCGCCAGTTGTTAGTTTTTCCATGCGACTTTGAACGCTTGTATAGCTTTGTATTGTGATTTCTTTTGTTTTTCTGGGCACATTTAGGTTCGCCCAATAAGCAGTTTGCCTGACATCACGTTGCATTCTGCTGCGTCCTCCATCTTCGCGACCACGTGACAATAATAAGTCTGCATCATATGTAACGTACCTGTTTTGATTTGCTATGTGGCTTTTCATGTTCCTCATGGTGGCCTAATAGTTATGGTGTTTAAATGCCTACCAAAACCACTCGGGTTCAACCCCGGCCTCGGCCGTCACTTTTCCGGTGGTGGCTGTGGTGGTAAAGGTTGTGCACTGCGCCGTAATTTGAGTGCACGTCAAGGAAGCCCACATCGCCGAAATTTCCGGCGTCTCACATACCCTACGGCGTGCCTCGGAACCACGTATTGGCTTTGAACCCTACGACCTCCTCAAGTATTAGGTGGCGGTTCCTGAACACGATCTTTCGAATTAGTGCAATTTCCGCCAGCTGTGTGGCATTATGAAGAGGAAATTTCAGTACCGGGACTTTTCCAAATAAAGCGAAAATAGTTCATGTCTCTAAGCGCTAGACGTTATACTGCGCCGGAAGTGCCTTTACACGAGTACGTAGAAGAAACGTAAACCACGTGCATATGTCACAGACAACAGGTGTTTTTGATGGGCTATACGTTGAACCGCATCTTTTATCCGAGGCACGTTTCAACTGTTGCTTTGTAAGTCGAGTAGAATGACATTCGTGTAGAGATATATGACAGTGGCGCACAACTGCGGCATACGCGAAAGCGAAAACTAACTAAAACTAATCTATGCCGCTTTCGTGGAAACCCTAATTGAACGGAAACGTTACACCTACCTGTTCACTGGCTAAGAAAGCAAAAAAGAGAAGAGGAAAATAAAGCCAGTTTTTGATTATTATGTTTTCCACTGTCATTAGAGTATTTCACCCATCCGCCACGTGGTTTCGTCGCACCAGTAAGCTGCTGCATTGGAACCGATGCTATTTCGTGTGGTTATAGTGCTACGTGACGAGGCGCCGACGTCAGCTATACATGCCAGAAGGCACGAATCCCACGAATTTCCGCATGCCTCCCGGTCGAAATTGTTGCGCAAATGGGGCACACCTGTCTCCACCTGCGAGTTGGATATGCCATAATTGCGTTGCATAATATAGGAAATCCACGTCAGATTAACAACGGAACTACTCACGGTCGACGCTGCGCTGTACATCCGACTTTCGTTGTCGCACAGCGGGAAAAAAGGTGCTCCGCTTCTTGCGCTCTAATCACAGCGCATTGCCGCTAGCTCAAATTTCCTTGTGTTCCGTGAAGGGAAGTTTCATTTTCTTATCGCCTCCTTATTTCGCACGATAGCTCAACTTACTTTGGCGCGATGCGCTGAAAGTATCGACGTATTCCAGTCACGTTCGTTCGCAATTAATTTTCAGCACTGACGTCATTCGTGCCAAGACTCGTCTACAGCCCGGATAGAAGAAGGCCACTCATTTCTTCGCCCTGTTCATCTCTAACGGTACCGTGCAACTTCTCGCTGAAAAAGCAGTAATGGTCAAGTGATGCAACATGAACGGCACCTACCACTAGGCGGGTCTGGGAAATGCGTCTCTGACGCCTGTAAACCCCTGCGATTAACGAGGATCTGAAGGATGTCTGTTTCTATTGGCGCAGTGGTATTGTAACCCATAAAGAAATGAAAAAAAGATAATGTATTTTCGTTTGTTCGTGAGAAAGGTATGGCTCTAAGCTCTATCTCAGCCATGTGTTACATAAAGCCGTAGGAGTGGCCACACTTTACATGAGCATGGATGAGTAGGCGAAGAAGCGAAATACGGAGGAATTATGTGTTACCGTCTTTATCATCATATTTCTGTACGGTGCAGCCTAGAACTATTTTCATGAACAGATGCGTGTTTTTTTTTTCTTTCTCTTGTCTTTCAGATTGCTTACTTTTGAAAGAACGATTTAGGGGCGCTCGCTACAGAAGACCGAGGTAAAGTCATGAAGGCGACGATCAAGGATGGTATTGTCTACTCACCGCATCCTAAAGTAGACATACCTTTGTTCTCCGTCTACACAGCTATGAAAGGATTCCTATTGGCATCACCTGAACGAGTAGCTCTGGTAAGTGGCAAAGGTCTTCTGGCGTACTGCATAAGTGTGAGATATTTACTAATATCTTTAGACGTAGCGGTATCAGAACCATATATTTAGGGTCCTCACTTCACTATCAATACTTAACGTCAACATTAGATGACCTATTCATATCGTTTAAAGGGAATCACTATATAGGAAGCAAGGATAGTTCCCTGGTTTAAATTTGAGCTTCAGCAAGCGTTCTTTCTCGAATATTGTAACCGCATAACATAGACTGCATGTATTTCCCGCCTAATTTTGAACAACCATAAGTGATAGTCGACATAGCGTCATTAGGAATGACCTGTTCATAATAACATGCGTTGCGTGACTCTGCCGACCAGCTGGTTGTGTGCTGCCCACCATTTATCAAGACAGACTTGTCCAGTTTTCCGCACAAATTGTCCGTACATATGAAGGCAAATAAACAACTTGATGTACCCCCGTCATTTCTTTCAGGATGTCGTGGATAAGTGAGTGAAAATGGTTTTCTGTAAAATGCTTTTTTTAAAGCGTGAGCTATTATGGGCTCATTACAATGGCAAGGATCGGTGTGTATTTGAACCCTGCTGAATAATAGTGGGGCTCTCCACCCCCGACTAGGACCACATGGTTGCGCATTCAGCGTTTTCAGACACGGTTCTTAAATGCTATTATGGTTGGTGCTGCAAGGCAGTGTGCATTCTTACACGCCGTCTGTGGCTTCGCCTACAAATACGAGGGAAAAGTAAGAGGAAGAGGACGAAGGCGGCTACAATGATGGGTAAAACGAGGAAGAAGCGGAGTTAGACGAAGGCGATGAAGAAGAAGAGAAATAACATGGTGAAGAAGTAGAAGAGCAAGAGAAGATGACAAAGGTAAAGGAAAGAGAAAGTCGACGGAAGAAAGACAACGCAGAAAAAAGCGAGGACAAAAAACTGGAACAGAAGAATGAAAGAAGGCCGAAAGAGACGAAGGAGAGAGGAAGTAGCGAATTCTAGCTTATCTTTTCAGTGTTCCCTGCCTCGTCTGCCCGTGCCTGAAGCCTTTTTCTTCATACGCTGGCGTCGATCCTGTGCTATAGGTCACGGGAGGCTCGCATGGAGTCCAGGAGCTGACGTATCAGTTCCCCAGAAATGACCCCAGGAAAGCTTCGACAATTAGGTTCAGGTGCCTTTGCGGCACTATCAAAACGTTAGCAGTGGTTCTAAGACCGAGTGAGAGCGAAGGGTGATCAAAAAAAAAACATATTCTCATTGAACAGGCAGTTACAAAAACGTTCCCAAACACGGCTCTTTAAAATACAATCATAGATGGGCTACTATATAAGAAGGAACCAACTAATACCAAACATACAAGCTCATGCACTACAATACAGAATAGAACACTAAGCGTTCTATTCGCCAGGGCCTCTCGAGGCGTCTCGTCCAACATGAGGCTTGCAGGTCAATCTCAACGGTCGGTCCGCGGAGCAGCGTCCTTCAACCTCTTTCATCTTTAACTGTGCCGCATGACGGTTGAGAAAACTGGTCACAGCCCTTGGTAGATTCTATAAACTGGCTTTGGAGGGTTTTCTAGACTTTTTGGCGCGGGTTACAGGATCTCAGCTCTCTCAAAGCGGAGGGAAAGCTCTCGATTACACTGGTAGGTTCCTCGCATCGGAGGCGCCTCTGTCTACCTCGTATATTGTGGTTAGCGTCATCGCGTACTCTCCGCTTCCTCCACGTCTATCTCGCGCGCTCACCCGCTGGGATGCGATGACTCAACTCGGCTGTGTAGAATATTCTACAATACGCAGCAATGGGCCCTGTACTTTCGTACAGCCTTCGCGTGCGTTGAGGCTTTCGCTGCACGCGCCGTTTTTATTTGCTGGGTAAGTTTCGGTGCGCTGTGTCTGATACGATGCCATGCTCCTTGACTAAGTGGGCGCTATTTTGTGACAGATGCAATACAACGCGCTCTTGTTGCTGGCACTAGCACGACTCATATTATAACTATCGGCCGTCTTCGTGCTTACAAGGCACCATTTTTCCACACGCGGAACTTATTGAACGTTCTGGAAGCTGTAACAGCTCTCTAAAGACAGCGAAACGCCGTAATGGTGACGCTGTACTATCTCTTTTGAAACATGCATACGTCCAAGCAGGATGTAATGGTTTTCTGGGTTTCGGGACGCCGGGACGCCGGGATATGGACGGTACTATTCTGGTAGACGAACTTGCGGCATCGGTGGAGCCCAAAACTGGTGACACTTCCATGCCAGTCGCTGCCTCGGATATGACACCTTGTATCCGGAAATGTCTCCGTACCCATTGGCAGCACATGTAAGATTCCAGAACATCGAATCAAGTCCATCTAATTAGACCACGCATATGAAGTAATTTGCAAGATTCAAAAAGCTGTTCTAACGAAGTGACACTCTGTTGGCTTAGGATAGACCATAGCTATGGCACGCACTCCTACTTTTTGAGTCATGGCGATAAATGTGCAAGCACACACTAGACGAAGTCAGGAAGCGCAGACGAGTGCAGACTAAAACTGAAGTTTATTCAAACAGTATACATGCACACATAAATGAGGGAAATGTAATCAACGATAAGCAGACTAGAGAAACAAAGAATGAATAGCCTGTGTGCCAACTACGGATGAAAGTTCACACTCTAAAAGTGAAATTGAAGGTTAACTGACGCATATCCCACTGTGGGTTTCTTTTTTGCAATTAACAAGGCATCAGCTATATCTCTGGTTCTTCTGTCATGAGGAGAATACAAAACCGAGGTGCGCGCAAATTCTGGAGCACAGCCGCACATTGCACAATGCGCGGGCAGGTGCAACCCAGGTGCCGACGACGGCACATGATTTGTCATAGGCAATTTCTTCGCTGACTGCTTCTCATGACACCAATTCCAACATTGCGTGGGATCTATAGGATTCTCTTCTCCCTGGGCTTCTCTTCTAATTGGCCAGAAAGAGCGATGAACAGCGAATACTGGTAGAATGTGTTGTACATAAGGTTACGGTGGTAGTGAAATGGTAGAACAATATATTAGTGTCTCAACAGTTAAGATATGTTAGCGAAACTGACCATGACTCCAAAGAAAATACTAGCACTTAAGAAACGGTGGGATGAGCTGGGATATTGGTAGTAAGTCAAGGAAACACTAAAATGAGGTGGTTGAAGAAATGGACGTGATTAAGCATGATCTAACAAAAATGGTAATGGCTCAAATAAAAGAATAACCTTTAAGAACGTTTACGACGGGCCGGCGCGTGCGTGCGAAATGAAAAGAACCCAGAGGAAGCTAGTGGAAGTCACAGAAATGACAATTATTTGCGCAACACGACAATGATACTTCAGAGAAAATCCACATTGACAATATTACTTCAGAAAAGAACGCACCCTTAAAAACCAGTGCAATGGTTTAGTACCCAGAAAAAGAATGTTGTAGAGGCTAAACGAAGGTGGTAATACCCACAGTCAAGAGCAAGACTAGGCAAAAGCTAGTTCCAAGTTACATGCACGTAATATTAGAGTGCCAAAAGTTCGAATGCTAACTGCCACGTACCTGGTTTGACTAGGAGTGGTCTTGACCTTCCTTTTCATGTGTGGCTGAGGAGTCCTAGTAATGTTGTTTCCAAATTATTGCTTTCGGCATTTATGAAAAAAAATTCTACTTCCTCGCATCACTAAAACCTGAAGTTCTTGCCTACACATAACGAACTCCGTACAAGTTCAGGAAGCAATTGTCTTATGACGGTGCCTGTCTTGCTCAGCAGTAGGATATGTTCACTCTTTGTTGTGCCTTACCACTAAATGCATCTGTAAGTGCCTGCTTACGATTACCATGTGGAACTCGTGTTCACTGCAATCATTATTATTGTGGCGGCACAGTGCGCCATACACGGTATTCTGCAATAACAAGCGAATGGAGGACACTTTCTAACAGGCTAAGATTTGTTGAATACTTTGACGCTCTGCATTTTACGCAATAGAATAGCATGCCTTACAATACAAAAAGGAAGTAAGAACAGCGAATATACCAGAGTTAGTAACAACTAAATGATTGCTGTGTCGCTTTCAGATGGATGAGAAGATGCGACTCACACGCGGCGAGTTCTTTTCCCTCTTGCGGAGCTTCGCTGCGGGCTTCCAGGCTCATGGTGTCGGACTTGGAGATCGCGTCTGCGTGCACCTTGACAACAGTGTCGAGAACATGGTCGCCCTTTTCAGCATTACTTTCACGGGCGCTTCGGTGCTGCTATCGAATCCCATCCTCAACGAAAGTAAGTGCATTGCATGAATTTGTTTGCACAGCCACCCACCTATCATTTTCGCCGCCTCTAGAAATAACTGTATAAGGAAATGTTTCTGTTAATGGATCCTTAGTAACAAATATTTTACGGTAAATGTAACTTGCTACTGAAATTTCGCGTTTCATCTCCTTTGCAAGAATAGTTTAACATTCATCGTAAGCGTGCTCTACTATTTCTCTTTCCCTGTAAATTTGTGAGCGTCAATTCGCGCTCGACTTGAACAACAGTGGCCACAGAGCACTCCGAATTATGGCTGCATAGTGCGGCTGGTTGTGACTTCGCTTCTGTCAGAATGCCGGCGATGTCATTTGCTATTTGACAGCGTTAGTTATGACACGTACAAAGAAGCACGTTGGTTCGTGGGAAATGGCGATCTTTACTGTCGCTATTCGAGCGCGAAACGTATGACGACAGCGCTCTAAAATACGAAGTGTGCCAACATGAGGGTATTTTAAGGCCTTTAAAGTACATTGAATTAGGATTCATTTGTATTTTATGACAATTTTAACGTGGTAAGAGAAACGCACTATTGTAGTAGTCCTTGTCAAGCTTCGATGTAACTTTAATTCCGCAGCATATGAATAAATATGCTTAGCATACCCGCATGCTAAGGCCATTTTAAGCTACTTATATAGAATATGCTTTATTCAGAAACAAAAGATCTACTTCACGTGAAGAATAACGTTGACTTTGAGTAGGAAAGTATATACCACGAAAAAATGATATATTTAAACCACTCTCAGGTGCATAGTATCTGGCGTTTCCGGGAATACGTTCAAAAATTTCACGAATGAACTTTTCGAGAAAACAAAACTTTCTTGTGGAACAATGTACCAGGTTGGCCGGACGTCGCTAATCGTCAGAAACAACGCAAGTACCATTACGTTAATTACAACGGTAATTAAGGAAGATCGTATACTGAACCTCGACATTTTGATGTTATTGTGAAGGGCGTGTTTTCAGACACAGAGAGGACAATGCGGTAACGGTTTTTTAAGCAATGAAAAGGTCAATCTCTGAAGCCCTGCCCTGCAGGCCGCAAAATTTTGGCGTTTTTTCTTCGTGAATCCGACCTGCTACCGAAGCAGAGCGAGCAGTCATATGCGAACGCAACGTTTGGCGATGACCTGTCCACCTGCCTGCGGTGGTCAGTTCGGAATGTGCGGCCTCTCGAACCTCACCGCCGAGTATTCTGCGGCTTCTTGCACCGAGGGAATAAGCAAATGATTACGCGGGCTTCTGCCTAAAGAGAGCATCGAGGCTTTGTAGTCTCATGAAAACATATTACATATGGACCAAATCGTAGATTTCTAATTCGCCGCCGCAATCTTTAGAACACGTCCCCAGCGGAGGTCGCATTCGCGTGTGACTTCCGGCACTCTTCATGCACTCAGTTTCGTTTTGGTGAGGAAAAAAGGCCAGGTTTTCATGCGCTGCATGGCTTCAGACAGTGACTTTGTTTGAAACTTCATGTGACATCTGATAATGGTCATAACCGTCATAAGTATCTAATTAAAACATTGTATATTTGAATTAGGCAGGCAAGAATGCAGAATTTTCTTGAGACTTCCTGTCGTCCGACTTAGCAGACAGTCGTTCCTTTCTGAAGTGGCTTTCGTTGTTTCTCGAAGCCCCCATTTTTAAGAACTTTGGAAAGTGTTTGCCGAAACACCCTGTATCCGGTGTATGAATGAAAATTCAAAATTATGTGCACTGATCTTGGGGAGACCGAATGAAAGATGTTAAAGAGATAGTTTGATCTTCAAGTGTGAAAGGCTCGTTACCTCGGAGAAGCTGTATCTGAAGATAGCGGAGTCGTAATTGGTACTGCACTAAAAGTCAATGCAAACGCTCATAACGGTTTTCGTCGAATAAGTGCAGACCAGACATGCTCGTACGTCTCAGATCCCGCACCACCGAGCAACCTTGCTGAGCTTGCCGCTATGCTTGACGATTTGGTTGCGTCCCTTCTGTTCAACAATGGAGCTAATTCTTCTCATCTCATCCTTCCTTCTGTTGATTGATTGTGGTTCGGTCGAGGAAAGGACTAATTTCTCCAGCCCATGTTGGGAGCACGGAAATCGTCCACGGGGGTAGGGGATTGGGAATGAAAGAGCTAGGAAGGAGAGAAAAGCCGTAGTAGAGGGCTCCTGAAATTTGGACCACCCGGGTTCTTTAACGTGTACTGGCAACGCACAGTACACGTTAAATTTCCCTGGAAATGCCCAGGGACAGCTGATGGGGAAAAAATGTGCGGTGATCTTGTACCTACGTGTGATGGTTCATCGCTGATGGTTCATCGCGCCGAGTGTTGGTTCATCCCGCCGGTGATGGTTCGTCCAAACCTCGCCGATGCTTCATTCCGCCGAGAAGAGGTCACGTTAGGAAACCTCGGGTTGGAGCAACGCTCACCCCCTCTCTGACCGCTCTCTGGCCGCAGCACTATCGCGGTCATTATGGTGCACTTTGCCCGTTACATGATGCCTCATTCCTCAGCGTGGCGGTGAGGCATGCGGCAGGCCATAGTCCTGGCCGACCACTCGACCTACGTCGCTGGATGCATAGACCACTTTGTAGTTCTCTCCGAATTTTTACTCGCGCATCAAATATTTGTGCGTTCTATGACGCCTGCCTCGCCATGCGTAAGGGCAAGCTTTCGAAATTCAGCAAAAAAATTAACGAAGCTTGCACTAGAAGCAAAAGTATAGTGAAGAAGCGAAGCCGATGGGCACTTGGCTGGTCCGGCTTCGCCCCTGGCGCATCTGCATTTCGTCGTTGTCCGACGCGTCGAGAAACACCTCGCCAAGCACTACGAGGGCCAGCGAACGCTTCTCTAAGTTTCCCGCCGAGCTCAGCGTGAAGACGTTCGCGCCAAACCAGAGACGGTGGCAGACGCGGCACGCGTGGCCTTGACGCCTTCGCATCCTTTTGCTATACCACACTATGCAAGCTTACGCTGTTCTAAGAGCTGCATGCTTCGATGCCATGAGAGGAGGCATTTTCTTTTGTTCCGAGGCCATAGTTTTATGAGAAGCTGCGGACCGGACAAATGTACGCACACTGCCCTTGTCTTTTTCTGCTTACATGACCAACAGGTACGCCTACCAGCAGCAGTTTCGTCAGTGTATCAGTGGGCTGAGAGCGTCAGCGCAAGAGAAGAATGAAAAGCGCGTACAAACGGCGTACTTCGTCATCGGGTAGGAGTAGTGCACGCGCACTGTTGGGGACCAGAACTAATTATGATGATAGTTTCCTGGCGACCGAGCACGTAGGACCGTCAGCCTAACCATCTTCGCTGTTAAAAATTAAGTGGGTGGCTATTCAGGACTCAGGGCACGATGCAAATTGGAGAGGACGAACGTTGTTCTCTTCGTTCTGTCTCTTTTGCGCGGTACCTACAGTCATTTTAAGCAATACTTGGGTGCGAAACGAGCTCAGCGATGTTTGAAAACTACCATCGTTTTCAAGAATGTTGACTTGTAAGCCGATGAGAATAACCGATCGAACAGCACTTTTACTTGAACATTTCGAAAATTTACTAAATTTCGCCGTCTAGCAAATCGAACTTCCCAATTGACATCATGAGGCACCATTACCGTTTAAAAAAAAACAAACGATGCTTTGTGAGGGCGCTTTGGCTTCGCCGCATAAAGTCGCAATGATGAATTCAAAGAAATAAATGTACAAATTAAGTTTCCATTGTGACTGATGTGTTGTCCAGATGTGTCCAGATTGGCCATAGGTGTTATGCTGGTTTCCACCCTGCATCTACGCACCACCCAGTCTTCTGAACCCATTGATAGCATAGGAGACCGTCACTCAGACCACTTAGAAAGAGCTCACGGTGTGCAAAAGGGACACGGTGTGCATTATATCCTTTGTCTCGTAATTGATATCCTTGTAATCCGTTGTTCGTACGCCAATGTTCGTGCTCAGTGCGACAGACTAGCGTACTTTATGAGTCCTAGCGTTGTTCAGCTACAACTCATACTTAGCATTTTCCCTACATGTTCTCTCAACTTTGCAGGATTATGAAAATGAGCCCATGTATGAACGGAGAAAGAAAAGAATCACTTGCACTGTGCTTCTCAGTCCATTTGGTAGCCTCTTCTTTGACCGTAGAAAGGAAAATCATTTTATATTTATTGATTAATTTCTGGGGTGTTACGTCCCAAAACCACGATACGATTGCGAGGTACGCCGTAGTGGAGAGCTCCGGAAATTTCGACCACCGGGGGTTCTTTAACGTGCACTGACATCGCACAGTACAGGGGCCTCAACATTTCACCTCCACTGAAAAGCAGCCGCAGCCGGGATTCGATGCCGTGACCCTCGCATCAACAGCCGAGTACCATATAGCCTCTGGACCACCGTGGCGGGGTAAGGGGCAGAAACGTGGATGCTCACTAAAATAGCTCAGTTTAAACTGAACACGATGCTACGACCAATGGAACGAAATCTGATCGCTTTAAGGTTACGGTTTGAGGTTTAGATCCAAATGTTCGGCGAAAGGCAAGTCGCGCTGAACGGAAAGGGCGCTTGAATGCGTGTCCACACTCAACAAGCAGGAAAAACGTGCTGCGGTGCGTTAGGTACACTGCAGCTTAACGTCGCATAGGACCTCTCAGTTTGGCTGCACAAAAGAGAACCACACTGCTCCCAAGGCAGCAAATCTTATTCCGTATAATAATCGATGCGCTGTTATCGCATTCACTCCTTTGCCTTTATCACGAAACTGTGACTTTCTTTTTCTTCTCTTTCAGATGAGCTACTCTTTCAAGTAGACCATGCTGACGCAACTCACATTTTGACCAGTCCACAGTACGCTAAGAAAGTCGCTGCAGTACAGGAGAAAACAAAAGCTAAGGTATAACGATCACAGCGCTGTAAGATTATTGTACAATACATAAAAGAATCATGTGAAGTTAGCCAAACTCTTGCGAAACAGGATGTTCCCGTAGTTTTTGTGAATTTCCTATGTAAATATGGGCACCTCTAGTGGCTTACTCCTCAAAGTATTGCCCTTTTTTTTTCCTCAGTAGACTATCAAGTGAGTTACGCATCTGGGTGCTTCCAAAAATTAACTTCGACTTCTCCTAGTGATCGAAGCCGGAGCGTGTCTCTGAGAGAAGACCCAACAACTTTTTCCAAATGCATAGCTCGAATTATAATCGATGCTATATAGAAGAGAGAGCTGTGGAGTTGACCTTTGTTTTTACATGCGTATGCTAAATTGATTGGAATGTCCCCATTGGTCACCTTTCAGGCTGCTCAAAGTGGCAGCAAATAATGATGGGTACAGAAAGTTCAAGCACTCATGCTTGATACTTTAAATCGACACAAGGGTGAAACGTTGAGGTGGTTTAAAATAACCTATAATTCGAAGACACGATTGAGCTTCATTTCGCAATTTAATGATCAATATTAAAAGTGAGAACAAATGTTAGAATATTAGTGCTGAAATTCGTGCAGATAGATTCGCCTCATCACATCTCAAGGCCATATTTCTTTTTCTCCTATTCTGTCCAAGTTCTCGAGGTCAAATGCTCTGAAACTCTCTGTGTTAAGTCTCCGGCTTTCTTAAAACAAAATAGATGGCTTCGTTAGCGATATATAGTTGTGTAGACCTTAGCCGACCCTGCAATAGATTTGTGGCGTAACGCGCATATTTGTGCCGGTAATTCGAAGCAGCGTCTGCTCTGGCGTTTTCCTTTTAGACGTTGCCAGCTAACCTACTGTTACCAGAAAAGTTGCTTTTCACTTTAGTGTAGTTTTATAATGCCGGCCGTTTCGAAATGACAAAGTTTTCCGTGCACTCATATGGTTTTCTACTTTGGCTAGAAATCGAGATAAATACGTTCGTGCTTGATCTTACCTCCACGTTAAAAAATCCTGATGATCCCACGCATTGTGGCAATCAATAATTGTGATGCGATTCAGCCTTTTCCTACGCACGGAAGGGAAGGGCTTGCTTTACATTTACAAATATCACTCGTGAACGTTTATTAACCTAGTGTGTACAAACGGCTTCCTGTAAAATGCACACGCGCTTTTCGAGGTTGGTCCTTGGTATGTTTCACTAAGTGTCCACTGTATTTCGCTCGTAGGGCTTGTTTGTAATCGGCGACTGCGTTCCTGGCTTTGTGTCTGTGTCCGGCTTTGCTGAACTGAACGAAGACCTATTTAAGGAAGTGGATATTGAAGATCCTAAGGAGACCACGGTTGCAGTCTTTTACTCATCTGGAACGACGGGCCACGCCAAGGGAATGGAGATCTCTCACTACAGTCTCGTGGCGAACTTGCACACAGCTAAGTGCGTACCATTCATTACACCATTATGCTTCGCATGTATCGTCTGCCTATACTACACGTTGATGCGTGTTCATCACCATATAGAATTCTGAAAGCAGTGGAGGTATGGCCTGTAAAAAAAATCGCCGTAGCTTTTTATGTACGGACATCATATATGCATTGCCTCCTTGAATTTCCCGGCCCTGCCACTGTGATCTAGCAATTATGGCACTCGGCTTCTGATGCAAAGGTCGCAGGATGGAATTCGATGGAGCCGACACATTGACACCCGTGTACGGTGCTCTGTCAGTGCACGTTCAGCAACCTCAGGTTGTCATAATTTCCGGAACCCTCCACTACGCAGTCTCTGATAGTCATATCATAGCGTTGGAGCGTAAAAACCAAGAAAACCTACCAAATTATGCTTCATTATCTTTCTTTGTGGTGGTCGGCTCTCGCTCGAAAGTGTTATCGAACGCATTACATTTCGACGCAAGCCATACCCCAATGTATCTAAACGTACTACAACACCTCGATGCAAGATGGGGAACACCCAGTGCGACCCAGGGCTGAGTTTAAATGTGCCTTGACTCGTGTATAAACAGCTCACACGTCGGTCACGTATCAGTTTTGCTGTAGAGTGACCTACCACGTCGCCCGATGTTGCCATTGAAGAGTGGATATTTTCTTTCTGCGGTACCGCCAGAACCCAACAAACGGTTTCATTTTTCCCGGTATGGAGGCAGGACTCAAAATATCCGCTATGTGAAGCCTAATCATTAAGGTAGAATGGGGAGTACAACACCCTTACATTAATAGCATCGTGGTAGCAACTCTCGAAGATTCAGGAAGGGGAGGGACGGGAAAAAAAAAAGAAAAATGCAGGATGGCGAATCAGAAAGGCGTCCGTTTGACTACCCTGCTCTGGGGGAATTGGGAAGGGGAACAGAAAGGTGAGAGAGATAGAGAAGGGGAGGGAAGGAGAAGAAAGAAAGACACGTGTCGGATGGCGCCATCAGTCAAAAGCGTTCGCCCAAACCCATCGTCTTCCTGAAGCAAAAAAACATGTGCTTCCGGCACCTCCCGGTCCGACGAGCAATCAAAAGGGTGAGTAAGCAGAACCTGCATGGAAAAACATTTAAAAGAAGTATTAAATATCAGCAGATGTGGTGTTAATCGTTTACTCCTGCATGTGAGGCGTCAACTATTACCTCGCAACATTAAAATTCAGCATTCAGGATTTCACCGTACTGAGGCTGCCAAACGGCACGTGGCCATGAGCACAGATTTCACAATACCTGTTAGGCGTGCAACTAAGCAGTTTTTTTTTTTTTGCAGGAGAATGCGTGCAAACGTGCTCATTATTTTACATGAAAAGTAGGCTTGGATAATTATGGCTTCCGAATAACCCCTTTCGGCGTGTGCATCGACGCGCCAGCTAGGGATCCGGAACGCGATGACTGTGTGCGTGAAATGATGAATGAAAGCTACAGCTTTGCACACCGCTGCAGTTCTTTTTTTTTTTTTGTTGTTGTTGTTGTTGTTCTTGTGCGATTGATTTGGTTGAGCTGTGGGGCTTTACGTCATAGAACCACGGTATGGTTCTGAGAAATGCCGTAGCCGAAGGCTCCGGAAATTTCGACCACCTGTGGTTCTTCAACGTGAGCTGACACAGCAGAGTACATGTACCTCAACGTTTCTCCTCCATCGAAATGCCGCCGCCGCGGCTGGGATTCGATCCCGCAACCTTCCGTTAAGCAGCCAAGTGTTACGGCCACTAGACCACCGGCGCTGGGAAAGTGTTCGTATGCGACGAAGTACAACATATCAAAGGAAGTAAACATAAATGTCCAAGCCCATTTCCTATAATTTAGAAGGAGTCAACCAAAAGAACGTACCGCCGTCAGGCTACGGTCATGATTTCTCAGTTAGGATTTCTATTTACCGCTAACTCTTTCACAATCACAGAAGGTCATTCTGCGTTGCGCTTGTACGTAGATGTTGCACACTTACCCTGCCTCGCAGGAGGTGAGCACTTCGGACACTTGTGTAAATAAGGCTGGCTCCAACTACACGCAAAACGCGCTGAGCTGGTCTCTCGAGCTCTACGCTTTCGCAGGAGACGGCTCAATTCGTCTACGACAACCAGTCGCAATCTCCACTTAAGGTGTGCTTATCCGTTAAATGTTAACATACCGCCTCGTAACACCTTACGCTGAAGGTGGGCTTTAGCCATTACTGTAACAAAAACAGAAAGCAGCCTTCTAAATAAGGTAAAATAGTACCTAAGTTTCTTTCATTGTTGTAGACTTCATGTTAACTACGGTCCAATGCTTTATTATCGCCTCGTTCTAGGGCGTTAATCTTGTTATATCGGGATACAGGTTCGGAAGTCTATGGAAATAAACTTATCGTTTATTCTTCCAACTCACTCTATGCTCATCAGCCAGCAATGCCAGAAACTGTTAGTCACTATTTCTAACCGCTGTTTTAGGGCCCTGGTCAGCTACGACCCCGACGATGTCCTGCTGGCCTGGTATCCAATCACCTACGCATCGGGTTTTTTGTTCACGCCTGTAGCTGCATCCACTGGAGCCACCTGCGTCATAGTGCATCCCGGATTGACATTTGAGCAGTTCGTGTACTACATCAACAAATATAACGTAAGCTATGTGAACTAACTAGCGCTCGTAAGCAAAACATTAATTTCACACATGCGCGCGTTCGATAGCTTTGAGAAGTTAAGTTTGAGCAAGGTTCTCCACAAGAATTTTTCATTGGTGGACATGCAGGCATGTAAGAAGCCGAAGGGGGGAGGGGGGCGGCTAAAAGTTTCAAGATGCTACGCATTACAATTTCAATTTATCATCACAATATGTTAATTGTTGTACCGCAACAGCTATACCAGATAAAACACCGATGCGCATTTCTTGTCGTCGTGCATTTGTAGCGGCAATGATACGCATCCGTGGTGTGCAATGGATGAACGTTCACTCCAAGAGGACTGACATAGAAAACGTAAGCAAGGGCGTTTGTGGTCAAGCGCTAACACCGGAGCTCGCGAAATGTGAGGCCATGGAGCTACCATTCACGGCTCGCTGGGATTGTGCGCGCCGACACCATTTTTGATTTACTAAGCGTGCATTTATGGTTTCAGTGGCATTAGGCGGAGCTGTTGGGGGTGAAGCAGAGCTGTGGGCCACATTTCCACCGCCGTCCACCGTAGGCAGAACCCTAGATTTGAGTGGTGTCGCTAGAATGCCTTCGTGGCTGTGTCTCATGCATAAAGAAGCTTGTTTTATCTGTGATAAAACAAGCTTTGCCTAGGTGTCAAACTCTTTGTAACCCTTAAAATTGAATAAACTTATGCACTCATTTCTGCATTAGTTACCCGCTGCGCACTAGCGTTTCTCTCCATGTAAAGTCTGTGTGGCGTTGTAACATATGATTTGCTTGTTACACATTCACAGGTTGCACACATGGCTCATGGGTTGCGCTCAAGAAACGCACAGGGCAACGACAGCGTCGACTTAGACCGCGTTTTTGCTAGGACGCTTGCAATGTTTCACCAATCCTAGCTCCGTCTGGAGCCTGTTCATAAAATTTGCACTCTGTGCTTGCGTATAGATCAAACGTGGGCAAGGATTACATGCGAATACGTCTTGCGGCCTTCTTAGCACGTGACCATCTTAGAACAGAACATCTTGGAGAGATCGCGGATACCGCAAGGTTACCCTTTGCTTGCTTCTTTCTAGGTGACTATACTAGCCTCAGTTCCCACACGGCTGCACTTTTACTTGGCAGACATGATACGGACTGGGACAAAGCTGCCTTCCATAAAGACCATCAACATGGGTGGAACTGTCTTAACGGAAACGTTCGCCAGAAAGATACTGGCTGCCTTCGGTGGCGTCCGCTCACTGCGCAACCACTACGGCATGTCTGAGTCATGCGGTGCCCTGTGTTCACCACCGAAAGGCGAAATCTCCTCTGAAAACGTCGGCTTTCCGGCGCCGATGGTTGAGCTGAAGGTAAGATCATCTGCGGATTGTCGTACCGCCTGCGATATGCTGCTCGTGCGCACGTTTTCGCTTCACACTTTCCTTGTAGTACCTGTAAGCGACATTGCGCATAAGCCTACGTACTACAAAGCCTTCGAGTGTCAACCGGGATTTCGTGAGGTCAAGTTTCTTGGCAAGAGTAATAATCAAGCGGTTCGTGAGTTATCGGAAGCTTTTCTTTTATATTCAGAGGAGGCGCGACACGTGTTAATGCGAAACTTCAGTACTCCTGTACTCTTCGGAGATTGGATTCCTTGACAGCTGCTTGGTACGTTTGCGGTTATTCCGCTAATGCGTCGTTGTTATATATATATACTGTCTCCTTCATGAACGAAATAAATTAGTTGAAAGTGCCGCTGGTGCTGTAGTTTTTTCACCCTTATGTGCAGTGTCTTAGCAGCATGCCTTCGTACTCACACGAACTAGGTCAAGATTTCTCATAATTATTTTGCGAAGAGAAGGCGTGAACGCAGCCCATGACGCTATAGCGCTCACTGTTATTATCGTCATCATCTCACTGTTATTATCGTCGGCGCCCATTTGTGGAGCAAAGCCCCCTCCCACAAATATACAATTATCCCGGTCCTGTGCTAACTGCGACCACTTTGTGCCTGAAAATTGCTCGGTGTCGTTCATCTAAGTTTACCTTTTCTAGAGATCCACACCGTTACCCTCAATGGCCTACGATTACCTTGGCTTCGCAATACATGCCCTACCTATGCCTATTTCTTGATTTCAACTGAAATGCCAATAACACGAGTCTGTTCCCTGTCGAACTCTGCTCTGTTCTTATAGGCAGTCACTCCTATCAGCGAACCTTAGGCGAACTCCAACTTTTTCAGCCTTCACTCTGAATCCAGTGGATTTTGCGGTTTGTAGAACTGAGGGTGGCCGCATGAGAGCATCTTGAAATATAGCGAGAAAAAATTTAAAATTGCTGAGATACACCAAACATGTGTTCAACTTGAGGTAGCAGAGAACGGCTCCACTGGGACTAGAGCATGTTTCGGGTTGATCATAGGCCGAAAGGTAGGGTCACAGCTGGCTCTCGTTGTGCCTCCAGAAAGAGCATGTTATTCTGTTATCGAACAAGAGGAGGATTTTCCGGACCCACAGATCTGGTAGTTTCAGGTAAATTTCTCCATATCAATTCAGACAGTGGTATTTCGTTTTCAGTTCCCATTTAGAGCCACGTAAACGACTACGTTGAGCAATAAACAAGCTATATTAACGTCACCTTGAGTTTACAGTAATTTCTTGTGAGCAGCAAACTGAAAGCTTGATTTTACTGCTTTTTACTGCGAATTTAAAACTGACCTTGAGCTATGACTAATGTATTGAGTGTTTTGCTAAATGAGTGCACAATACTGCACGTGTTTGTTTTTCTTCATTATATCTGGTCATCTTCACGTATCCTGTCTTGTTGCTGCGGAATGTTCACTGGGAGCTAATAAAGCACTGAAGCTGATGTGATGCAGCTGTTATTTCACGAAATCAATACCTGTTATACTCATAAGATGTTTATGTGCACAAATATATCTTAAACCTATTAAACGTATTCACATTCTTCGCAAGTAGCGTGGCATCACAGCGCGAATTTCCATTATGCAGTTCCTGGATTTGGACACAGGCAACAAGGTTGGGCCCAGGCAATACGGCGAGCTTTATTTTCGTACCCCGAGCGTCATGAAGGGCTACTACAAAAATCCAGAGCTGGTGAAGGAATTCATGGATGATGAGGGGTGGTGCAGATCAGGTACCTACCATCTTTTGTACGAGAAAGCGGGCGCACACAAAACACGCAGCAACGTTCCCTCCATTCCCTTTATGAAAGCAACGATTTCTTTTTATCTCATTGCTTTTCCAGCAAAACTCAAGCCTACTCCTTCACACGATGCTATTCACCGCTGCCTACATGTTAACGGCACGCCTGCTGGCCCATCATTTTCCCCAAATCAGCTGCAAGGCCAGGATACTTGTACGTCTTATTAGGAGGGACATATGAAAAGTGCAAGCGCGCTCACAGGTAGCGGCAAACACATATATAAAAAAACATATCCCAAGGCATTACAGACGGCAGTGGTATATATAAGAGTACACAAAAAATTTACATTTTATTGCGATAGCAATTATATGAACAGTCGCTGTTGCTGTAACCGTCATGATCCCTATAAAGTCCCAATTTAAGAGCACGCGAGTTGGTGCGACAAACACGGCTCAAGCAGAGATAAAATGAGCCCGACCCAACTCCGTCGCTCGGAGCCTGGATAACATCACCCCTATCAGAACGCCTGCCGTCGAAGCGGAGACTAAGTTCCTCGACCGTCATTATTGAGCATTAAAAGACCGAGAGGGGAGGGGAGAAGTAGTGGGGTAGGGGAGGGGGGCGGGGTTTTCGAGCAGCAACTACGGCATTCGCGCAGTCGCCATTACTGGCGCGCCCGCTATCTCGGCAGCCATTGACATGAAGTATATATATATTGACGCACATCCCAGCACCTCCACCACTTTTGAAGCACGGGTAATAATGCCGTTTTATTAAGCCTTGAGGCTCCGGAAAAATGGCTGAACCCAAGGTGCAGATCGGACCCCAAGATGGTAACCCACCACAGACAAAGATGAAGAGACCGAGGTGGTGATGACTACGTACAGATGAAGTAGAAGTTCCCGATGATTGCCCACAATATATATATATATATATATATATATATATATATATATATATATATATATATATATATATATATATATATATATATATATATATATATATATATATATATATATATATATATATATACACACACACACAAATGCATTTCATCGGTTCCTCTTTAATGCTGTTGCATTTTAATCGTCTTGCCATAATTCGTATAGCGCCTTGAGTTCTGGATTCACATACCCATATATGTTTCGACTATTGCAACGGTTTTCTGCATAGTGTGACAGCGAGAGTCAACGACAAAGCTATGTCCTAAGGTGCTTCGCCTCTAAAAGCCAGTGAGAAGTGCAGGTACTGTGTGACAACTTGATCTAGCGTGATGAGAAGACGCGCCGACAGCCCGAGACCCTCAGGTGCTTCGCCCCTAGAATGGACGCCTTATTTTATCATCCTATCTCGCCCATAGGAGACATCATGTATTACGACGAAGACGGTCGCGTCTACTTCGTGGACCGGTTGAAGGACATGATCAAATGCCTAGACCAGCAGGTGTCCTCACTGGAGCTCGAATGCCTCCTGCAGAACCACCCCAGTGTGGCCGACGCCGCAGTGGTGGGAGTTCCAAAGACGAAGTACGGCGACGCCCCAGCAGCGTTTGTCGTTCTGCGATGTGGACTTTCTCCATCGCCCGAGCTGGCAGCTGAACTCAGGGAGCACGTCGCAGGTAAGCCAAGGCAAAGCAGCTTTTCATCGCGTTCTCTTGTATTTCAATATTCCGAACAAAATGATGAGCAACACTTAAAAGGCTGATCTGATAAGTTCCCCAGGGTCATTCTTTAACAATTACTTTGTAAGTAGAACTTACCTTATTGGCTTATTTATATACGAGCATATTTAATCGATAAGGGGAAAGCCTTAGACCCCTACGACACCACCACTGTGTCATCTTGCCTACGGCACTCGCATCCTGATGCGAAGGTCGCGGCGTCGAATCCCGGCAGCGACGGCGACGTTTCGATGGAGAGGAAATGTTGACATCTGTGCAGTGTGCGGAATCAGTGCACGTGAAACAACAGCAGGTGTCCGAAATTGCCGGTGAACGCCACTACGCCCTCTCAGGTAATGAAATCGTGGTTTCTTCTGAAATAAAATAATTTTATTGGCACTACTTCTAGATTTTTTACCAGCAACATTGCCACATAAAGGATTGAACGAACGACTCTTTTAACAGTAAGGCTTATGTTATCAGATATCGGCTAATAAGCAAACAGGCGAAGGTAGGGAAAGAGCGTTGACATTCAACATACAGGCAGCTCTTTTTATTGGAAGTTATAGTTGATGACCTTACTCAAGCAGGAAATATATAAGACGAAGGAATCTGTGGGGCTGCTGTGGGCATCAGTTATATGTTTCGTTGTAGACGGCGTGATCAACGTTCATGCAAATTCTTGCTGGAATGTTTCGACAGAAGTATATATCCAAGCTAGCCTAAGGATGAGCCCCGAAGAATGCCGGATAATCACGATTAGAATGAAAGGAATAGACAGCGGAACTAATTGCAGGTAAAGGACACAGTCCAGCTAGCTGATCTATAGTACATTATAGTTGTAAGGGAGTGCTTTTCTAGAGTTTCAAGGGAGAAAAATTCCGGCTTGCATTCGGTGAATCTACGGATGTTCCACAGCATGCACCGGAAGCCTGAACGATGACATGAAAAAATATAAATTACGTAATCGTCCTCAGACGACTGCTAAAGCCGTTTCTAACGTCACATTAACAAGTAGCGGCCTTTCTTTTGGGGAACTTGATCTTAACTTCTTTTGTTATGTGTTCAAGTATCTTTCAGATATAAGACACTAGAACGATGCGTTTGTAATCCAATACGGGCCGCTTCTTCACAAACTTTATTGTGGAAGAGCTTTAGATAATATCTAGGATAGATGCATAATAATATCTAGGATAGATGCACAACAAATTCTGGAAGAAATCTTGTCAAAGTACTTGTAATATTTAAATTACAAGTTCTAAATACAGAGTATCTATAGTGAGTAATATACTTTCACTATGCGTCCACCGTCAGCGGTGTAATCTTGCTTGCAAACGATCTAAAGAGAACATTAGAGTGATTTGAAGGTTTGAAAAGAAAAAACGGCATTAATAATTCGGCTTCTTGTCTCCCCGTAAAATAAGAAGCTATGACGTTATCACAGGTAAATCTGCAAATGTGCACATCAATGAAGTATTGGATGTGCTCGCATTATTTGTTCCATCGCTTCGAACTCTTTTGGTACTGTACATTACCTTCTCACTGTAGAGCCTTCCACTGCGGCGTTCCTCTCCTTTCTACTCTTTCGTTCCCATTCCCCTATTCCCGCGGTCGCTGTGCGTGCTTGTAGAAAGAGCCGCCAAAAAAAAATAGCATATCCACGGAGTGAATGATGATGAGTGGGCGAAGCTCCGGAGGTTCATCGCAGATCGTGCCGAGTTCCGGATTAATTTAGTTAACGCGCACGCTACGAATCCTTATGGTTCAACTACGTACAAGTGAAATCTCCCACCGGCACTTCATTGCAAGTCAAGATCCAGTGCCTACATATATATATGGGTGGCCGGTGAACGGTTCTCCAGCGCGAGCAGTCGGTATTTTTCAATCAAGAAACTCGCTAGAAGATGCTGCCTGCGTTAAGCTTGTCTCTCGCGGGTGAGGGCGCGTTCTCCTTCTTTGCGAGCTGGTAGCACGTTCATCGAAGAAGGAGCGTTTCCATAGTCAACGCGCGCCTTTCTCTCTCTCTCTCTCTCTCACAAGACAGCAGATGGAAGAGTGAGTGAGCTCGCGCGCCGGCAGGCACGCGCCGAGGGCGCGACTCCCACACGCGCCCTCCTAGTAGCGCGTTCCTAGTGGGTAACGCGCTACTACAACGGACGGAGAGACCCAAACCATAAGGAGCTTCACCCCTAAAATAGCGTTCTGCCGTTACAGGAGTACCATTATGATGTCTTTACGGCATTAAGAGCGATGTAGGCCGGCTGCAAGTCCACTAGCCCAGAGCCCTAGGTGGTGCACCTTCGCTATTCTTGCCTTCGATCGCTCGTCCTAAGGCTATTACGTAATAGTTGCCGCGAAGGAAGAAGTGGGTAGCTTCGTCGTGCAGAAAGCGCCCATAATGTTCCGATGATCACTCTTCGCAATCCCGGAGACTTTACAGATAAGTAAAATCCACGTGATGCGTTGGCCTTGCTCCGTAATCCTTCGCATATCGCAGGGAACTCAGCAGCCATATTAGTGTAAAAGCTACTTTTGAGACCGGGGAAGCGCACGGATTATGTCTAAGGTTACGGGACTAGCGCAAGGAAATTCAACGGCGTTTTTCTGTATACACTATTAGACATGGAGTATTACGGAGGTACTACACTATTAAAAATATATTTCTACACCATCGGGGAGGGACTTTCGAATTGTGCGCTTACATTATGTCGTTCTTCTCTGCGGACGGACGCCGTCCATTGCCGATTTTCGTAGCGAACCACGGGGCACACAGGCCAATTCATTTTGTCTCAACTTTAACGTCCGCGCGGAAGTTGTGCAATAAGAATAAAATCCACATTTAATAGAAACCATTTGTCAGTTCCACAACGTACAATAATAATGGTCTACGAACATTTAGTGCTACTGAGGGCAAACATTGTTGAGGGTTTGTTCCCATTTATGATATGTCCTCTCTTCAAACAATCTTTCATTAAAAGCATTGTCTGATTGGTAAATGTAATGCAACCATGTTAAGAGCACTAGCCGTTTAAGGTTCTCATGAGTTTTTTACATCGTCCCTCAGGCAAAACCGAGAAGTTCAAGCATCTGTACGGTGGCGTGGTGTTTGTGGATCGTTTGCCGAGGAACACGAACGGCAAGGTCATCAAGCGGCAACTAAAGCTGATGTATGAGAAGTCTAAGGTATACTAAGGAAGCGATTATGTCGCCATGTATCAGTTTAGGAAAACAAATTTATTAAAATGTGTTCACGAATTGTTGAAGCTGTTTAAATTTTATTTGTGCGAAGTACAACCCCAATGATATGTTGTTATGTGGGGTTTAACGTCCCAAAACCAGCTCTGATTATGAGAGACGCTGTAGTGGAGGGCTTCGGAAATTTTGACCACCTTGGGTTCTTTAACGTGCACTGACATCGCACAGCACACGGGCCTCAACATTTCGCCTCCATCGAAATGCAGCCGCCGCCGCCGGGATTCGATCCCGCGACCCTCGGATCAGCAGCCCAGAACCATAGCCACTACATAACCGAGGCGCGGAAACCCCAATGATGTCAGTGAAATCAATGAACGCGTATTTGGTAAGTTAGTGCTAACTTTTCTTATAAAGGTAATGTGGCAAGGCGCAGTTTTTTGGATCTTTAGAGATGACGGTCTGGCAGGTACCACATCGTTTTCAGCATTAACATTGGATGGTGTTGCACCGATATCAGGACCCGTGTACATTCTTGGCGACGTACCGTCCAGATGGGGCAGCCTCTCCTGTGAACTTACCTTGGCACGTAACTGCAAGAAAAGTTGTTCATTTCTTTGCACTTACAGTGGCATACATGTAATGAAGAAATTACTTTAGCGCAACCGATTACTTCCCATGTTGCTTTACATGGACCAATTCCTAACTGAGCACTTATATAAACCTATAGCGTGGCATAAATAGCTAGGGCGCGGATTTATGTAGGCACAAAATTCGGTACTCATACGTACGTAGCTTAATTTTTATCAGAATTTCTTTTCGTGCTGCATGCTACCACGTGAAACTTCAAATCGGAGCTTGAAATTTCACGTGAAGTTTAAAGCAGTTACGTAGGGGTAGGAATTCTACTGACTCGATTTACCGGCAACATTGCTAGATCAGCCATTGTCCCATTGAAACTGGCGCTCCATTTTATGCAATTTGATGGTTTTATACTTTACGCCTTTTTCAGTTTCTGCAAAAGTTCGCATTTCGCAGTTTCCAACCGTACTCTTCCCGTGTTTACTCATGAAGATGTCCAGTGAACACTTTGCCAATGGAGCACAAACTGGAAGTGAGATGTTTTACTTCAAGCGAACACTTTGAACTCCAGTTCATGATAGGGCAGCTCTTCAATGCGTGCCGCCGAGTCGTCCGGGAAGGCACGTGCTTCATTGATTTCTGGGGTTTTACGTCCCAAAGCCATCATTGATTATGAGGGACGCCGTAGTGGACGTCTCTGGAAATTTCGACCACCTGCGGTCGTTTAACGTGCACTATAGCATCACGCGGTGCAAGGGCCTAAACATTTTGCCTCCACCGAAATGCAGCCGCAGAGGCCGGAACTCGATCTCGCAATATATTTGGATCAGCAGCCGAGTGCCACAGCCGCCACACCACCGTGGCGAGGCTGAGACCTTCTATGCTTTCTTTGACTGCCATGAGAAACAATTACGTTTTCAGCGAAGAATAGTAACTACGTTAAAAAATGGCCTTTAGAAAAGAGGGTTCATTTAAATTGTCAAGCCATGCGCTGTCTCGTGCCACGAGAAAGCACTGATGTGCTTCTTGACATGATCCAACTAATATGTATGCACAGTTTATCGAAAACGCGCATGCTTGGCAGGAGTGCGGAACCAGTTCTGTCCTCAAATGGCTTTCGACCTAAACGACTTTCGTGGTCAAGCGCACTTCCAGCTGAATTGGTATTCACTCTTCGTGAAGTATGTAGGATTTCCTATCGATATGTTTTGAAATCGATTCTTAGCAATGTACGAAGCGCGCTTGTCGGGCTGTTTTGCACGTCGTCTTCGTTGTGTTTATTCATTGCAGCTTGTGGAATAGATAGCATGAAAATAAAGAAAAGGTGACAGTGGCTGGCTGAATCGGTTATCGTGGTGTTCTCGCAAACAGGAGGTCGGCGGTTCAAATATGCAGCCCGGCGAGCAGTTCTTATTTTCAGCATACGCGAAAGCGATGCACAACTGCAAGTGGGGGAGGGGGGATCGTATGACTACGTGACAGTCGTTCCTTTGTAGGAGAAGTAAGTCCTCGACAGAGAGAATTCCGGTAGGCGGCAAACCTCATCAACATTGATGGGTGTCCGTTCGCTTATGCTGGAGTCTTTTTCTAGGGCCGAACGGGCATAAGCCGTAGCCAAAGGCGCAGGCAAATTGGTGAACAAAGACACGACGTCGAACGAGACCAGGCTCTCGTCTTCGTCGATGCACACTTCTGACGCCAGCTGCACAAAGTGCCTAGAGTCGCGGACGTGAGTTGGGATTTTCCGGGTGAGAGGGGTCAAGATGCGGTGCAGAAAATTTGAAAGGGCTCGGCATGGTGGCGAGGTGAAGTCCACGATCGGTCGAAGGGGGACACCGGGCTTTTGGATTATCGTTAATCCGCAGAAACCAGCAGCTGTGCCATTCCGGCAGATTAAACTTAGGTAGAGCGTCTTTTAGTCCCGGGTAAGGTCTGAATATGTCCGCAAGCAGATTGTTTAGGTGCATCTGAGTTTGCTCATTGGGTCCTTGCTTAGCTTAGTACGGGCGTCCCCATTTATAAGAGCTGAAACCTTCCATTCGTAATCCTGGCTGTCCAACACCACTGATGAATTGCCTTTGTCAGCAGGGAGGATAACGACGCCCTGATGTTTTTGAAGCGCCTGAAATGCTCGGTTCTCCTCTGCGGTCAGGTTTCTCTGTCCACTTGACGGCAACTTGTACGGGATTCCAATAGATTTCAGCCGGATTTCTTCTCTGGCGCCTAGCCGAACTTTCTGGATAGCTTCCAGAAATAGAACAAACCATCCAGAAATTTAGGCCAAGTGTCCGGCCTTGACGTTGGCAGGGAGAAGCTAGCATTTATTATTAATTTCATACAGCGCGCTTAGCGCAGGCAAGCCACATGAACTATAGGGATGTCAATCAACTGCAGTTGGAATTGCCGAAATCATGACCTCGGTGCTGGAGATACACATGTCGACATCGTAGGTGGCGCCAGTAGTTATGGCATTGTCAGGCGGGATACGCAAGCCTACCTTTAAGCCATCAAGGTTGATCATTTTTCTATAAGCGGTCACTGCTGTCTCCTGCATAGCTCTTAGCCTTCCACTTACCTAATGCATCGTCTTATTGCACGTCTGCACTCAGGTTCCCGTGATGTCATCGCTCGGAAATTCCATGGCGTATCAAGAATCGTCTTGCACGTTCCATTTTTGCATGTTCTACTCTTTGCCTTCGTAAAAGGTCATGGTGGCTCGGAAATCGGACAGACTGGAGAGCTCCTTCTGCGCTTACAGGGATGCTTCAGTCACAACAGTCGTGCCGGTCCCATTGCGGCGTTTCATTGAATCTCGGTGCTGAGTGTTGCTCTCGCTAAATATTCGTTTCTCGAATGCCCTGGGTCGCTACATCGTGTGAAGATGTATGCTTCGATAGAGGTGTTAAGTGTGGGTCTACTTCGCATGCTTCATGTCACTTATGGCTACACAGCACGAGTAAGAAGATAAGTAACTGCTAGATAAAGAACCCGTTGAGATAACGACAGCTTGAAGGCTTCATCCACGCTTGACGTGAGCGCCTTCAAGTGGCACCTCCGCCGAGATTACGACTGCTGACCGCTGAAGTAGCATTGTTGAGCGGCGTTCCTCAAAGGCAAAGCCTCTAAAAGGTGAACCGATAATCGTGCTCAAGGTTAATACTGCCTGTATGTCTTTTCTTCCTGTTTATCAGGGGTGTACAGACTGACAATGGCATTATGTAACTGCGGGACCTAGCGCTAGCTTGTGCTTGTTATATTACAGCGCTGTTTGTGAAATTTGAGTGCAGAGAACTGCTGTCATTCGCGTTCAGACAATTAGTATGTTATAAACAACAACATCATCAGGCGAAATATCAGCGCATCGTCCCGTGTTTAATGAGTTGTATCCATGTCCTTTAAAATCCGATGACACATTTATTTTTTCTGCACAAAAGCGGTAGGCAGTTTAGAAATGGAAGCTCGACTATGGGGCTCGGTGAGACAGCCACCAAATAACTGATATATATAACCTTAAGAAAGTCAAAAACTCTAGGTACATTGTTTCAGTGATGTCTTGATAAAACATTCATAAATAAGAATGCCAACTGTTTGCCAAGAAATTGACATATTATGAGCCTGATCACGTTGGATACATTGTGCACCGAACTCAAGGAATCGATTTCTCCACCTGTTTAGGTAAACCATCTACCGTAAACTTTTCCACCAAACATATTTGCTTAACTTCTACTTATGTTCTGTGCAACGGCATAAAAGCGACAAGAGTTATCATAACGAGAAGCAACACAAAAGAGATTCATCTTGCGCTGCCTGAGAGTTGGAGAGCCTACAAAACTGGGGCGCGATCATTCTCCCTCTGGGAAGTCCTAAATATAATCGCATATTCCTTGCAGTACGACGGCAATAGGTAGGTTCTCTTACGCGCATACATGGCGGAAAAATCCTCTCTATACTCGCATATGCAAAACAGTGCTTGTATCAACATCCGTTTTAAATTCAAAGCATCTCTTCGCCAACGTCAGCGACTTTGACCGCATCTATCTATCTATCTATCTATCTATCTATCTATCTATCTATCTATCTATCTATCTATCTATCTATCTATCTATCTATCTATCTATCTATCTGTCTGTCTGTCTGTCTGTCTGTCTGACCGCCTACGTGTGGGCGCTCTCCTGGTCTTCTCATACCCTTGGTACATACCACAATTTGAATGGTAGGGCACCAACGTATGAAGACCATGAATGACTTATCTAGACATCACTCAAGTGGTATGCTCATCGCGTTCAACACGGTTAAAGTTAATACGATCAAGTGTGGCTCATATCGCAGTGGCCAACCAAGGTCATGCGGGCACGCGCCTCAGGTAGTTTTGATTTCTCCCGTTTGACGTCCCAAAACCGCAATTTGATTATGGGAGACATCATAGTGGAGGGCTCGGGAAATTTCGGCCTCCTGGGGTTCTTTAAAGTGCACTGATATCTATACAACACCCATTGCACGGACCTCAACATTTTGCCTCCATTGAAATGCAGCGGCCGCAGCAGGCATACAATACCACGACCATCGGATCAGCAGGCGCGTACCTTAGCCACTAGACACCGTGGCGGGGCGCCACAGGTAATTGATATTATCAACTGCATGTTGTGTTGGTCAAGGGCCAAGCAAAACAGACATTCCAGATTTCGTGATAACACACTTCCCTTGGGTTAAGCATAGGGAAGGCGCACCGTCTGTGTTGGCCTTCGATGGAAACGTTGACGTAACAAGCGGACAGACACAGAAAAAGCATCGACCTACGGCGTGTCACCAAGCGGAATCGCACACGGGACACCGAGATGCCAAGAGAGCTCGCGAGCCCTCGTCCACGACCGCTGTTGCCACGCAGAAGGTATCGTAAATTAACCTATCGCACCAGCATTTGTAGTGAGGAGCTCGCTGTCAGAAAACGCAGGGAAAACGTCGATCCTACTCGTAACATTTTCTTGAATACCACACAGTCCGACATAAGCAAATACCTCAGTGGTGGCCTCCCATGTCATCGATTCGACAATACACGGAACCCACCGAATTTTCCATTGTAACGACTCGTAAGCCTTTTGTGGACGAACATACGTTACGCAATTGTGCTAGTCCTACTAATATGGATTAAGAAACAAAACTGCATAAAATGCGCAGTAGAAAACGATTGAAACATGATAGCGTCACCGCGTGATTACCGGCAAATCTATTGGAGTGTGCTGAGCGGTCACAGAGAGAACACTTCGCTTCCATTGAATACCATAAAGAATCGGCTGGATGACCCCAGCGCAAAGCGGTAGCGCAGAAAGCGTTGGCAGGCACATGCGCCGAATAACGCATTTCATTTCCTGAACACTGTACATTAATATTACCATTTTACAATCACAAATGCCTTAATTTTGCAGCGTACGGTAAGCTTTATCTGCGGCGATTTATCTTTTGCCATTTTGTATTGCTTTTGAAAAAAAATCTTACTTTTCATTAACTTTTTGTTCACCCGCCGTGGTGGTCTAATGATTATGGTACTTGACTGCTGACCATAATATCGTGTGTTCGAGTCCTGATTAGGGTAGCCTCATTTCGATGGAGGCAAAATGTTGAGGGCCGTGTACTGTGCGATCCGACTACAGGTTACTGAACCTCAGGTGTTCGAACTTTCCGGAGCCCTCCACAATACGGCGTCTCACACAGTCATTCATATCCGGACTTTTGGTACGTTAAACACCAGAACTTATTACTAGTCACCTGGGCAGTCAATTCGAGTAAATATGTAGCATGTTACGGGTTATTGCTTTCCATTATAACTAAATGAGTGAATACGCCAAGTTATCTTCTCTGACGTGTTGACAGGCATACTGTAGCTGAACGCCAGATACGGCACCATGACTCAATTACTGTGACTCAGCGATTCACTTCCCGACAGCACCCATGTGTGTTTAAAGTATGGAGCAAACTTCAGCTATCTTTGCGAGAGAGTGAGAAGTGCGCATGCATTCATGCACTCACTCACTCAATCACTCACTCACTCACTCACTCACTCACTCACTCACTCACTCACTCACTCACTCACTCACTCACTCACTCACTCAATCACTCACGGCTAAGTTAGTTTGACTCTTTGTAAGTACAATGGACGGCCCACTGACACACTGGCGCACATCTCACGCAAGCGCGCAATCGCAGTGTTCAGCATGTAACTACATCCAAGCCTTTACAAAATGCCCGACAATTTTTAAACCAAAATCTGCTGTGATTGCGCGTTTAGTTGAGCAGTAATACTTCGGCAGTAATATTTTCGCAACTTGCTTGGGTCAGTAACTAACGTACTTAGTGCACTCCTGCAACAGGGTTTGCCTGCTACGGGACAGTAGAGTCAGATTAGTCATTTAGACTGGATGCCCGGACGTTTTGAGTTGAGTTCTCGGATGTTCTGGCTTAGGTGCCCCGATGATTCCTCTTGAGTGGCCGTATAAAAAATGTGGCTCATCGCTTAAGGTCATTTGATGCTCGCCGACAACAGGAGCTAAATTGATCCCATCATTAATAAGTAGGACACAGTGCAAGAACGTCATAACAGGTGCGCTCTTGTTGTGACATGCAGCATATATTGTCTATCATACATCGTCAAAATACCCCAAACTTCATGACGTTATCAATCTTCGGTATTGGAAGCGCAATGCCCGCAACGATCCCTTCCAAAATGATTTTTTTTTTCCAAGTGTCCAACAATGCATATGGCATCTGCGAAACCAGAGTTCATTTCTGAAGGGTTCTGCCTATAAGAACCTCTCGGTGGGCCAGTTGGTCAAGAAGAATGAACGAGAAGCGTAAACACGCCCAGGAAAACAAAATATCGTAAACAGGCTATCAGCGCGGATCACTTCAAAAGGTTCACTGTCAGCAGAAAATAACAAAAACTGATCGCCTGTCCCGTCCAGACGCAAACGCAAAGAAAAAAGGAAACGAGGCTGGCCAGACGTTCTTAAGAGGGTCAAGACGGTACGCACGCGATGCAAGCAAGCAGAATGATTGTGACAAGATAAGTAGAAACAGAGATAAAGCCTAGTGCGTAGACGTGCTTATGTATTGAAGAAAAGAGGAGGCCGGGACGCTATATTAGGTTCACCGACGATGAAGCGCCAGAAATTCGCATCTACCTCTGGGGTGCAGTTACACCGTTAGCGCCCTGTCAATCTCTCCTCCCGACGACACACGTACCGGGGCCCAAGAAGGGATAACACCGCCACCCTGCGAAATCAAATTGTCGTTCCTCTGTGAGTACCAAAATTTCTGCATGGTTTGCCTCGATTTAACACTTAATCCGGAATGTTAGACAGTTGAAAGATGAAATTTCACTAGCATGCTATTGTGTTGACAAGTATTCACTTGTATTGCGAACATTCGTTGATAAGTATGGACTATCATACTGACAGGGATATCAGGCAACTAGCATGATCTTGTGTTCCAAGTGCTCTGGCAAGCTGCTGTGACTTAATGGATAGAGGATGGGGCTTGCATATCGTAGTCATTTACAGCCACCGTCTCAAACTTTAAAAAAATAAGACGCCTTCGGCATTTGCTGTCCAGCTCGTTAAAAATTTGCATAGGCTGTCCATCGCGTTTGCTTGTTTTGGTGACGTGAAGCGCTTTCACGCAATTAACAGTTGATAATGCATTCAAAACGTCCGTTCGTGTAGCTCGTTTTAACAAAATATTTCAGCATCATCGCGAAACGGAAGACTCTGACACCGACATGAGGCAAACAGAATATATGAAGTGGCAAGGTTCATTTTCCAAATTTTGTATTTAGAAAATCATACAGTATTCGCCTTGAAAAAAATAGACCGTACTTACAATGCGAACGAAAACGAGCCAGCTCGGCTCTTTTGCACGTTTGTTGCTGCAGTGGTGCAGTGCTTATTGTGCTCGTTTGCTTATTCCGAAGTTATTAAAATCCCACTCGGGTCGCCCCTGACAGATAACACGGGTGAAAAAAAATTATCTTAGGTGAAGTAGAGACGCGCTCAAAATGACCTGCATTTTATTCCTACGGCTCACTGCAGCTGATAATGAGCTGAAATGTGCCCGAAGACTGTCCGGCGAGAATGACAGCGGGAAAAGTTTGTACAAAATGCCAGTGATGAAAACAATGCATAATTCACTGACTGTTACTTTGTCGGTGCTTCAGTTCACTCTTGGCACCACCGTGTAGCAGTTTATACTGAGTACCACCTGTGTGCAAAGGAGGCGAGCAAACGCCTTGGCTCTGCGAACCGACACCTTGATGTGGTCACGCGGTCTGACGTAGTGTGATCAGGAACACAGGCAGCCTGGTAGACGTGACGACCTTCGCCGCACGAGTGCAAAAGGCTGAAAAATGCGCTTGTTTAAACCGACATGCACCTGGCCTCAAATGGATTTCGGCGTCTGGATGCCAGAAAATGACGCATCTCGACTGAAACGCCCACCAGGCTTGCCGACAGTGGGCATTATCATTAACGCGCTCACTCCCGTTGCCACCGGGCTTAGTAATACAGCGCCCTTGGGCAAATGCCACAGCCAGCGGAAGAAAGACACTTACGAGCAATATTATTCGTTTACAGAAACAAATGCATTTTTGCGTCAGTATCAGGCCATGCATACTCCTGGGCCAGAACCCACAACCACTGCAAAGTGTCGCCCTGAGGAGCAAGGCGACCAGCTATAGCACTCTACATCAATGTGAACGTGGCTCTATTTGTTGCTGAATGAACAAAGTTAAGCACTCCACAACCCTGTGACCTACTGCAACTTCTACCTTCATCGGCGCTTTAGGGCCACTCTACGTGTAGAAGTACAATTCATTCCCCGGTAGGTTCTTGCAATAATATGGCAGAAGTGCTCCAAGAGGTCCTGCAACACATCAACATAGTCAGAAGACTACGCCAATCAGTACTACAGGCCCCTGCGAACACTTGATCCAAATGCTATTGCACTGCAGAGAATTCGCAATTCGGTTTCGGATAGAGCTGCAAAATGCCTTCACTTATTTCAAAAAATGACGTCACTGGAAGCACCGATTGTGTCGCTTGACTTTTTCTAATGCTCTTAAAATAAACACATACGCTTGTTAAACTCAAACTAAACAAAGTGGGGATGTTCTGGCTAACTTCACATCAACCAATGCCGAGTCTGCCTCAAGCGGCGCAGTCGGTGGCCCCAGTGACGTCGTACCTTGAAAGAACAGGAGGCGTTTTCCAGTTTTATTTGCATGTTAATTGGAAATTCCCAGGTGCGTGCAGTGAAATAGTGTGGCCCACATGGTCACAAGAGCACCCCCGACTGATCGGCAGTCGTCTTACTACGTTCAAAAAGTTCTGCAAGGCCCCCTTTAAGCCAATGAAACACGTTTAGTTGTTCATGATCTCTGCATACACCTAACTTTATGGTTGGGCCGTGATAATCAGGGGCGAGCTCACAGGTCAACAATGTCGTCAGAGATGATAATACCAGGATGGCACGGAAGTCTTGTTTAAGGACATGTCGCGTTCTTTACGTACGGCCAACGCGTCCAGGAAAGCTATCCCATGTCGCAAGACGCTGCCTTTTAATACCAGGGAGGATGCGATCTGACCTCCTCTATTCTAGCTAAGTGCTGGTATCGTCGTAGAGTTCTCGTGACCGTTGCCAGCGCTCGAAGCAAGCCTTGATGTAATGTCATGAAAAAGAACAGCTTAACCACGGTGCCCTGGCGAAGGGGCGCTTCCCATCACCGGTAGAAACGCACTTGCTTGCCTAGAGCGACCACACTGGCGCAACTCATCGTAACCCTTCAATCCTCTGTCCTAGAGTGCTGAAGTTACTCGAAAGATGGAGCATGAAGTCACGAAGAGATTGATCAAATATGAAAAATCAGGTGAAGTCGCTACAGCTAACGCTTCGAGAAGGGTCGGGGTGTCGGGCTTGCCTTCGTCCGAACAACCAGTGCATTCCTTAGCGCCGCTTTTGTGTACGCTTGGCTCGCGCTACCCCAAACTCAGAAGAACATGAGGAGAACGCGAAGCATGTGAGGAAATTTAGTAAAAAAAATGAAAGTTTACTCCTATTCACTTGATATAGCATTACTAACGGGGTGTCGGAGCTGCAAAGCTGGGGAGAGGACAAAAGTATGCGTTCATCCCGACTGACGGGCTCTTCCTTCGAAGAAAGTAGGAAGAATTGTCCTTGTATGACACACCTATATGAAAGACCTTACTCGCGACCGTTGCGATAACGTCAATGTGCAGAATATCAGTCTGTTGTATCGAAGGTGAAGTGTCAAGTTACAGGTATATCGCGTGCCGCTCGGCTTTTTCTGCGCTTGCTGTCGCAAGCTTTTCGCAGATTACAGCGTATGCTGTTGTTAGGGCGCTCTCTTTACTGCTTTTGACGGCAAACGAATCGTAAAAACTTTCCACTCATACCGCGATAAGATTTTGCTTTGCGCGCGGGTTAGTATGCTCGATTTTCTTCGACTTTACTGGGCTGGAAATTTGCAAGCTTCTCCATAGCTACCATCATTTTTGTCACTTTTTCTGTCGATTCTAGGGCGAATCACGCATTCCGCGCACGGCGTGTCTCTCAGCCTGCAGAGGCTGAGCTACAGCTAAGCTACAGGACGCGGGCTCCAATCCCGGCGGCCGCATTTTCATTGTGATGGCATGCTAGAACACCCGCGCACTTCGATTTTGGGGCACACTTCAGATAACCCCACGAGGTCAAAGCTAAAGACGCAGAGACCAGCAGAAATCACATTTGGCTCATACCAGCATTGCAGGCGAGTGTCTGAGCCTCTCCACCCGTTGGAAAGTGTTTGTATTGTGTGCGACAGCATTTGGCTCAGAAACTGCGTCTCGAAAGTCAGCTTAAGTTAAGCTAAACTCCGCAAAGTCCACCTAAACGTTATAGGCTAGCGCCATTTCCGGCGCCTAATTTAAGAAGTCCGCGTTTAACTGCTCGTTGTCCCTAGCAAAACAATGTGTGGAAGATTTTACACGCTTTCTTTCACTCACGAAGCACCGTAAAAAATTATTTACTCTCATTACGGAAGCGCACTGCGTAAGAAGAAAAATGAATTGCTGTAAGTGTATTGCATATGTCTTTCAATATGTAATATGACTCCTCTCTGCCGACCATCTTCAAGTACACAAGAAGAAAGCTTAAGCACCGAGAGATTGTACGACGGATAGTATCTCGAGGAGTTTTAAGACCGTACTAGTCACAGGGCGCGTCGAAGATTTCATTTCCGTGATACTTATGTGGTTCTTAGCAATAAACACTACTCGAAACACTCCTGGAAGTAACTTCACTAGAAGGGCTACTGAAGTTACGTCAGTACATCAGGGCGTACCAGGAATCACAACCCATACTCCTTTCTCAACAATGCGCTCTCCCATCGACGTTATGATTCTCGCTCACTTTCATGTACAGCAAACAAATACACTAATCATGTTGGTGAGGTTCTTGTAGAAGAAAAAATAGCATGTTTTCGTTATATTTTCTATGAGAGCTCCCAAAGTGCTGTAGTAATTTATCTTTCGAGGCCCATACCAAACGGTGTAGTAGCAACCTGGGCTGAAATTTCATGCTCCTCTCCGTTACAAACACTACGAAAATGTTCTTCCTTGTATTCAAATGGAGTGGCAAAGCAATTACAAAAATGTTCTTGCATATTGTTTTGTCCGCTGCCTTATGAAACCGGTGAACGCAGCAGCAGAGAAGACCCCACCCCTACGGTGGTCTAGCGGTTATGGTACTCGGCTGCTGATCCACGAGTCTCGGGTTCGAATCCCAGCGGCGGCGGCTGCACTTCGATGGAGGCGAAATGCTGAGGCCCGTGTGCTGTGCGATGTCAGTGCACGTTAAAGAAATCCGGGTGGTCAAAATTTCTGGAGCCCTCCACTACGGCGTCTCTCATAATCAAAGCTGGTTTTGGGACGTAAAACCCCACAAATCAATCAATCAATCAGCAACAGGGAACTACTGGCGGGGAATCAGCTGGTCCTGCCTCTGTGTGTTATTCTGCCTGGCATCTCCGATGGCGTGGTCCCCCTGCATTAAATATCTGACGTTGGCATATAAATTAGCTCATGTTCATTATGCACAGGAAATACGTACAAAAATCGGGCACAAGAACAGACTACCAGACAACGCAAACACCGCGTTATCTACTCTTCTGCTCTCGCGTCCGTCTTCGCAAGTATTTCCTTTGCAGAAGGAAGCCTTACCAACTAGATCGCCATTTTATAGATTTTATAGCTCAGAACTCAAGTTTTCAGCTGAAGCTAGGACCTTTGCTAGAGGAATAATAATGCACGAACCATGCTTTCCAAGCTTCCCATAATGTTTTGGTAACAGAACCTCACAATAAATAAGTTTTCTGCTTATTGTCGTTGTATAGCCTCTCAGTGGAATCCAGTTCTGGACATATGTGTAGCGAAATCCTGATTGTAGTACGCGAAATAGGGACGCATATCGCATCTAAGACACAAAATTGGAATATTTCGATAATGCGTTGAGCTGGGCTAGTTGGTATTGCCAAAATGACACCATATTTTTCTTTTCTCGCGAACAAAAACAGGACGATTTACACACAAGAGTACAGGACAAACGCTAGTTTGTCCTGTACTCCTAGGTGTAAATCGTCCTGTTTGTCCTGTACTCGTGCGTGTTTGTCCTGTAAGCGTTTGTCCTCTGCTCCTTCCTTCAAATCTTCCTGTTCTTGTTCCCTAGAAAAAAATATGGCGTCACTATTTCGAGTCGTTTCTTCCCTCTCGGTGCGCTTCAGAGCATTTGACTATGTTCGTTATTCGCAGTATTGTGTTTTGCTTTCTTCTCGTGGAATTGATTGCAATGCAGCGGCCGGTAGACTCCGAAAGTCAAACCTAAGGTGTGCGTGCTTGTTTGCTTAATTCAGGGCCTTGACGGAGAGAGGATCCGGTGCGGACTTCTCCCTACCGTCGTCAACAAAACAAGAGGAGACGTTCACATCTCGCTCGGATCCTACGCCTGCTCACTGAGATGTCTCCCAGCGATTCCGTTCGCCGGTTGGCGGTGATATTCCTCGCATGTGCATCTGGTAATTGTGTTACACTTGACTGTGTAGCTATCAGCTCTTAGGCGGTGTTTTACATTAAAAAAAAGAAAAAGAAAAGAAAAGCAATCGTGCAGATCAGCAAAGAAAAACGCGTGAATTTACCACGTACTTCTGTCTAAGGATAGGCATTGGTCCGTTTTCCCTCTCTTTGGTTGTACAGGGCTGTCTCGATTATATTGAACCGTTAGGAAAGTACGCCTGCTGCCAGTAAAATCGACAAATCGGGTGTCAGGTTGTGGTCGTTCTATTATGCCCCTTTAAATAAGAGCATTATATATATATATATATATATATATATATATATATATATATATATATATATATATATATATATTGTTAAGGTGTTTATTAGGTGCAACTAGACGCAGCCCTGCGGCAACGGTCTTGTCCAAACGGGCACGGACCTCGAGCATGAGCGGCGTCTTCTTCAACAGAGCGCTCAAGAGAGAACCCCACTGTAAGGCGCCTGAGAGGATGGCCCACTGCAAGGTTCCAGTTCTTCTTTACAATATATATATATATATATATATATATATATATATATATATATATATATATATATATATATATATATATATATATATATATATATATATATATATATATATATATATATATATATATATATATATTTGGTAACTGTCACAAAGCCGGTCATGACACCTACTGGCTCTAAGTAATAAAATAACACCGGAATAATACCTTCCAGTGAGCTCGAAGAAAATGCGTTTCCAGAATTTGACTACAGGTCAATACCGAATAGAAAATCAGGATGACACAATGCGCTTACGCGGAAAGAAGCCAGGACAGAGTAAGCATTGTAAATTTTTTTGACGGGACAAGTCGGACATTTTCATATGGAGACTACTAAAGAAAAGCGAAATTCCTTGTTAGGCGAGGACGCCATCATAGTGGCTGAAACAGCGCTGCTTTCATAATAAACATTATCAAAATGTTTTAAATATTGCACATACCACGTGCTTGTGAATTGAAGAACCTCTGAAGCAATAACTTTGTCAATTGTTCACATAAAAGAAGGCTTTATGCGGCATTTACTAATGCTCATGGTTCATTTAGAAACACGAAGGTTTTGGATAAATAATGAATTCAAGCCACATGAGGCAAATAAAGAATCAGGCGAATTACTTTTTAATTTTATCAAAGGATATGATTCACCACGGGCTGGATTTTAAATCACCGTTAGCACGCGGAACACGGACTTGTTAAACAAAATGAAAAACAAATCAACATTTCCTCGAAGTGAAACGAGCGTGTCACCGGTTAAAAACAACTGTGTTCCGGAATTGCGAAGCGGAGGACGCACATAAAAAAAGGAAGCTAAACAGGACAAACGATGTGTTTCGTATTTTACGGTGCAGAGGAATAGGAATATGATTAGAAAAATAACAAACTGCAAGACAGACAGACAGAAATAGAAAGCACCTGGGAAAGTTGCTGCATTTTGGAGAAGACGCGAGTCAACGTAGGTGCTACCCGGTGAGCTGTAGTCAGGCTACATCACCCGCATATTGTCTACAATTCTGTGTTTTTTTGCTCCGTGGTGGCCTACACACAATCTCTTCTTTTGCATACATGATCATAACGGAAGTGTTCTGCCAAGTAGACCTAGTCGACGAGCAGGGGAGCTGTGGTCCAACGAAGGTGATGCATCGTTAGTGGCGTCCTATTTGTAAATAATAACCAGCAGCTACTGTGAAGTTCGTATCCCAACCGCGGTTGTGGTTAGGACGCGAACAATTTTTTGGACTGGAATGGAATACTTTTGGGTGCCCATCGTAACACATATTTTTAGAGTATATCCGAGTTTAACTAGATAGTGTTATGCATAGGTGGTGGGAAGGGCTCGATAGGTTTCATGGGACATTGTATATTATTCACTTAATGACAAACATTCCGTCGGGCCGTATAATTACCAGAGCCAATACTACCACTGATATGGAAAGCGCTTTGCTTTCATTCAGAGCTGTCGACGTACAGCGCAATTCGACATATAGCGAGAGAAACGTTTACGATTGTTGTTAGGAACTTCAAATAGACAAAAATATTCAAGCCACATCCAGGCCGTTTGTTCTTTTATCGTTAATCGGCACGTTACCAGGCAAGGGCTTGAAGTTGTAGATGTCCTGACATATCAGTCATGTTAGTCATACCACCCTTCATCATTGTCTGCTGACCGTACGTTATCCTTCACCTTGCAGTCTTCTACTTATTTATTTATTTATTTATTTATTTATTTATTTATTTATTTATTTATTTATTCCTGACTTTCTTTCTTAGCATTTTGCACTAAGGAAATTCCGCCATGGCTGCGGGAATCTAACCCGCAACTTCGACCTAAACCTTTTCTACCTTTTATGGCACATTGTTCTTCTCATAATAACTACCACGTAGCAGTGGGCTGGGGGTCGCAGCAGTGTATCGAGTGAGGCCGTGCAGAGGTTGTCCACTTGTCCCTCCTGCGTGAAAACGAAGTGGTCTGACGCGTAGCACAGCCTTGAGCTTGGACGGCTCCGCTGTAACAGCATTGTACAAAACACAGTTCTCGAAAAAAAAATCGCAAATTCGAATATTCGCACACTTCTATCGTCAACACGTCCACTTAGTCCCCGTTCGTAATTTCCCGTTCATAGCTGAGCGGAGCATTGTTGAGAAGTCCTTGTATGGAACGTGGGGAAACTCTCCGCTGAGATGCATGAATAAACGAAGGTGTCCTGCATAACATCTAAGGAATGGCTAACGGACCTCCTTTATAAGAGACTCAGTTCTGCCTAGCCATAATGCGACTGCTTAATTATCACGAAAAAAAGCCCTAAGTGAATCACGGCACGCAGTCGGACGTCGGCAACACAAACGAAGTACAAAATCGAAATGTCACCTTTGCTTCACTTGGTATGTGGTTGAAATGACTGGTAAGGGTTGACATTAACAGCATGACATGCTTGCGCTTTACATACAGATTAACTATAATAATGTCACGTGTGGCGCAAACCCAGGTTACTCGGCTTATGAGTACTATGTTTATGAGTATCATTTCCTTCTGAGGCTATCTCAAATTACAATCAAGCGATATCGAGTCAAATTACAGAAAAAGTGATGCGACCCAGGCCAAAGAATCTTGATTACAAGGTAAGGCTGCAGGCGTCGGGTCGTTTTAGCTTGCTACGACGGACAGGTGAATATTTCCCCTCAAAGCTCCAGCCCTGCGGAGAAAGCTATGAGAGCATCACGACGTGAGTCTTGCAGCTCTCGTTACATCGCTAAGTGTGAATGATTTTTTTTTTCTTTTTTGTAAAACTGTGCACATTTTCGTAGTTTTCTGTGACGCCGAGGAGAACCGGCAATGCGGCATTGAGCGGCTTCGTGCGTGCGGTTCAAACTTCGTCCTCTATGCCAACACCACCAGAATCCCGGAATCTCCCGAAGAACTTCGAGAGGCATGCGCGTAAGTTTGATTGATCACTCAAGGTACTTAATTTGCTTATTGATATAACTCATTTATTAGAGCATTTCTAGGCGTGTCCTACTGTCGAGCGACCCTCCAGGTTATCAGCGTTCATTGACCTCGCAATTTTGGCAAGCTTCAAGACATTCAAGATGACGTAACAACTTCCCCTACGCAACCTTGTTGCGGATCATCACGGGAATGACCAATACAATACATAAATCAGTTACACTAGTACAATAAAGGGCGTGACACCAGGCCTCGCCCATGTCTCCTTTATTTGTAACGTTAGGCGCACACTGTAAATCATGTTCGGTGAAGAGAAGCGATGTGAAGTACGACCCTCGGGACCGCGTCTTAGGATTGTTGTTTATTAGTTAGTTTGCCCTGTGCAACTTCGTTTGCGTGAAACGCAACTGACAGTAACAGTGCGCTGCAAACACTTACTGCCGCAAATACACTAAACCGGATAATTATACACACTCGGATGTAATGGAAAACGTTTTCTGCTCACGCAAAGGTAATAAAATCCATTATCTAAGTGTTTATATCTACACGTTTTGGTGTGAAAGGGCGCACTTGTTGCAACCGTTGTAATAACTCAGATAAATGTCGTAATATGCTATCTAAAGGAGCAGAAGACCACTGAGAGCAAAGAAACATTTCCTTCACTATTTTCTTGTCATATTATAGGCCAATATTCACACTTTGTTGCTCCATGGGCGCTTTGCAATTATGCATGAAAAGTGTGATTTCACCGTAACATGAGCCTAGTGATTGCCCTCGCAAAGTGCGCAGACCTTTAAAATTCACATTGAATTGAACATTCCTGAAAGATGTTCATCCGTTCTGCCGCAGTACTACACTTATTATCATGATGATAACGTAGGGAGAAGGAAATGCAGTTTCATATGGTAGCATCATAGGGCATCCGCAGAGGGTAGTCATCATCATCAGCCTGTCTACGCCCATCGTAGGGCGAAGGCCCCTGCCATAGATATCCAATTATCCCTGTCCTGTGCTAACTGGGCCACATTCATCCCCGCAATCTTCCTGATCTCATCTCCCCACCTAACTTTCTGCCGCCCCCTGCCACGCTTGCCTTCTCTAGGAATCCACTCTGCTACCCTTAATGACCAACGGTTGTCTTGTCTTCACATTACGTGGCCCGCCCACTGCCCATATCTTCTTCTTAATTTCTATTAATATGTTCCTAACGTGCGTTTGTTCCCTAACCCACTCCGCTGTCTTCTTGTTCCTTAAGGTTACACCTACCATTTTTTGTTTCATAGCTCTCTGCGTCGTCCTCAATTTAAGCTGAACCCTTTCAGTTAGCCTCCAAGTTTCTGCCCCGTAGGTGAGTACCGGTAAGATGCAGCTGTTATACACTTTCCTCTTCAGAGACAGTGGTAAGCTACCACTCATTATCTGACGATGTTTGCTGAATGCACTTCACCCCATTCTTATCCTCCTAATTATCTCAGCCTCATGATTCGGACCAGGCGTCACTACCTGGCCCTAGGTAGACATATTCACTATACTACTTCCAATGCCTCGCCGGCTATCTCAAATCGCTATGCTCGCCCAAGGCTATTGAACATTACTTTAGTTTTCTGCATAATAATTTTCAAGCGCACTCTTCTACTTTGCCTGTTGAGATCAGTAATCATGCTTTGTAAGAGGGTAGTAATGACATTATAATCAAAGCCGGCATTATGGGAGAAAGCAAGAAGAAATAAGCGACCACGTCACCTATAAAGACTGTTCATTTCACGTGTTTCGTTGACCGCGAGCTGTGCAAGTGTACCAACGTACAATTCGGGGTGCGCTAACGCTCATTTCAGGCTGTGGACGACCGAGATTGAGTGCTCTCTGAAGTACGTCGACGACTGCGTGGATGGCACCACTCGCGGAACGTGCCTGGTCGTGCCTCAAGGCCGCTGAGGAAGACTTCGAAGCAATTTGCACGCAGGGCAACGATATGGAGAGGCGTAAGTCTACTTGGGAAGCCGGCCCATAAGCGCTTAGCATCAGCTGATTTGCGAAACTAAGAACAGGTGGTGCGTCTGACGCTCCGCGCTGCTTCCGACATTCATTGCCTTAGACGTACACTGACAAGCTTAAATAAATAAATGATACTTTATTGTGCCGAAACAATAAGTGTGATGGGATGGCCAAATTTCTTTTCTTATTTGAAGATACTGGAAGGTTAGTTGGTCCGGGAGCTCCTATTCATGTGAAACATTTGTGAGGAAAGACGGCTAAATCTATCAAATCAAACTGTGTATACTACAGAAGAGAGAAATAAGAATGCAAACCTATTAATAAAATTTACACTAGTAGCAAATTTAAGCTATTAATGAACTATTATTGTTTAATGTTGAATGTTGAAATGTTACGAAATGGTGAGAATGTTTAACAGAAGCGAGAAATAGCATGGACTAACTACTACGCTGTCGCAGGTGCGAACCTGAGGTAGAGTGCCAGAGTGATGTCCGTAATTTTTCTAGAACACTATCTGATGTGCTCCACCAATTGCATCATGCACGCCACTTTAGCTTAGCTCGCGCAGAGTCTTTAGGCGGCGTTGATAACATTACTCCATCGTAATGCGACACAGACGATGCGAGAAAGTACACAAGCACCCTTGCACTGAAATGTTGAAGTGACGTCCATTATGAACGCGGTAAACCGATAACCAGCAGACGTAGACCGCTGTGTTGAGTAGTCCTGCTTAGCTTCCAAGAGCAGTACTCGGTTCATGAAAGGACCTATTAGAAGCTAGCCGTCTACGTTTGTCTCTTTGGGATTTTGAGTTTGCGCACACATATGAAGCGGGGTGTTTTTGTGTGTTGTTTTCAAACACCCGAATACCGTCAGCGACACAGGGATTTAAATTGATGGTTTCCGCACTTGAGAATACCGAACATCGTTTGCTCATTTTAAAGGGGTAAGAGCAGACTGTGTAGCTGAAGGATGATATTACAGTAATCTTGGAACTGGCAGTCTACCGCATATTGCGTGATCATTGCTGAAAGACGCGCGTTAGCCTATACACACAATGGACGTTTCCAGCTATAACAGCGCCTTCCAAAAGATCATTGTAGGTAAACATTTCTGCAAGTTTATTTGACGGTATTCAATGATTGTGTGCCGCTTCACCTGTTTGATTAGACTAGATCACGATATTGAGACATTCGATAAGCTCACCATGTGGATCGCTTCTAGACGGGGTGAAAATGTTGTACTGCGTCTGCTCCTCCTTTCGCAGTGTATCTTCAGAGTGCTTCGTGCGGAAATGCAGTCGGATCGCAGCTGCAGGTCTGCGTCCACGACATGTACAGGAATCTGCAAAAAGCCTTAGAAAAGGCGGTGCCCAGCCAAGCCGTTTATCACGCCTGCTGGTACGTATTCACGCTACGCAACTGCACTTTGACATTACTTCAGGCTCGCCGACGTAGTCTCTGGCGTCCTACTGCTGAGGCCACAGGCTCCGCAGCAGCTGAACATGTTCGCTTGATTGCAGTTTCTTGAGAGTGTGCCTTCAAAATTGTGGTTGGACCATTGCGGTGCCACAGGACTTCCAAATGTAGCTAGGCTGGCCTGTTGGCTAACCGACACGTTACAAGTCGCTATCTAGGCGTATCTGTGAAGTGCTGTTACGAAAGACTCTTTTATGCGACAGACGGGTGGCGTTGCATGAAATAAGCATGGAGAAAAAAACACCATGCGCGCCCTACCAAGTCTTTAAGTCCAAAGCATATGAGCGAACCAAACGACCCAGACACTCTCAGCAAATCTCTCTCTCTCTCTCTCTATATATATATATATATATATATATATATATATATATAGCTGAGCAATGGAAGCGGACAGACGAACGATGTATTTATTGCCAACGTTACGGCCGAGGTCCCGCCTTTGTCTGGGCATATATATATTATGTTAGGTGTGTATGCCCCGGCCGCAACGTCGGCAATACATACATCGGTATTTGTTTGTTCATCCTCTTCCAGTGCTCCGCTTTATCTCTACCGAATCGAGAAAGTCCTTCAGAATATATATCTATATATGTATGTATATGTATGTATATGTATGATATATATATGATAAACGGCTTGGCTCTGACGAAGGCAGGCCCACCTGCCGAAACGTTCGGAAAAATTTGTGTTTCGAACGTTTGTTACCCTCTTCCTCAAACACATATTACACCGGATCCATCGATTTTCCTTCGCGCGCGCACACACACACACACACACACACACACACGCACGCACACATATATATATATATATATATATATATATATATATATATATATATATATATATATATATATATATATATATATATATATATATATATATAAACATAGGATTTATTCTGACGTTTCGGCTGGAGGCCAGCCTTTTTCAAAGATCTTTGAAAAAGGCTGGCCTCCAGCCGAAACATCAGAATAAATCCTATGTTTGTCAATGTGACTTTCTGATAGTATATTTATCCCGATAGCCTGGAAGAACTTTTTTCGAGATATATATATATAGACTGTATATGCAAAAATAGCTTGGGTTGCCGCTAGTTTATAACAGAATTGACGATGCGCCTCTTAGAGAGCGACGGTTTATTAAGTCAACGTTTTGATCGGAGCCCGACCGAAACGTTGACTTAATCAACCGTGGTTCTCTAAGATGCGCATCGTCAATTGTGTTTTAAATATATATATATATATATATATATATATATAGATTGGCACAACGGGATATGAATGTTTGTCAAACACAACTAATACCGCACGCTAGCAATATGATGGCGCCCTTCCCAATCACGCCATAATTGACAATTATATAACTATCTGTGGCTCACACTTGCATTCATGTGCCGGGTTACAGGGTTACGCTCCCCACCTCATTCAATGTATATTTTACAGCCATACATTCTTAATTTCAGCCTCCAATGCATACTTTGGCACAGAGAAAATAGACATTGTCGAGCGTTCGTTATTCTCAGTGCGTTAGGCAGTACATTATGGACATTACATTGTATAAACAAACATTATGATGTCTATTTTGACTCTGCCAAAGAATAGATAACGTGGATTTTCTGACAACGCACCGAGCGTATGTTCAAAAAAGAACTACCGCCTGTTTTGTAGCTACCTATTTCAATGTACTCGTCATGCAAGCCTTCTGCATGTAGGCCACTCCATGGAGAAAAAATGAAGTAGGAGCCACCGTCGCGTGATTTCGCCAGCCTCTCTAAGCCAACATCCTCTGACACTTTGCGCGCGGTGTCTATCAGGTAGCATTAGTCTCACACAGTTGCCTGACCGCTCGAGTTTGCACGCGGTCACCTTTAGTGGCGCTTTACCGTACATTAATATACATCTTGCCTGTCACGTGACCTGCCCATTTCCCATGGTTCTTTCCTTTGAATTTTCTACGACTGCGCTTCATGGTTGTCGCTTTCACGCTCTCTGTTGGCTTTTTCCTTCCTTCGTGGGTCACACCGCGAGCCACCCTTTAATCCAATAGCGTCGTCGACGTGCCTGGTAAGAGCACGTTACACAATCCCGTTCAGTTCACCCAAATAAGTCGATTCCACTCATAACGCTTGGCTCATAACCAAACAATGCGGCATTGGCAGCGACTCGCGGACTTCTCCGCATGATGTCGATTCGCACAATGCGTGGCATCAGCAGAAAGGCTTTGTTCTTTCTCGTGGTTTCGTGTGCATTCTTCGTCTATTGCAGGGAAATTTGGGCCTCAGTGCGTCATTCAATAATTTCATGTTTAAAATTTTTGCATGAGTTTAGGTATATTCCTGTAAGATATTTCACTTGTCATGCTCTTTTTCAGCGACGGCATGGTATATTATACGCCTATTTAGGAGATGTGTTACAAAACGCAGAATCGCCCTCTCAGATTAGTCAAGTGCCTAATGTGAAAGGGCGAGAAGAGGTATTCCCGTTCCACTGTGGAATGTTCATATTACAGTAAAGTAGAAAGGTCGTCTTTTCTTTCTTTCTCTGTTTTTTTACATGTCGAACACCTACGTTATTTCCAAGACACTTTTCTTGTGAAGTGTTCCGAAATGGCGTGAATGTCAACGTTGTTTTTGTAACACGAATTTTAGAAAATCAGTTCCAAAGAAAACATTGCAGTAACGTGACGCGTTTTCGTTACTGCACTTATTGATCCGTGCTATTAATTAGGAAACATATCTTTGCGTCGCCGCAATGAATGAACGTAATGTAAGTAGTTGCATGTGGACATTTAGCAATGTGCTTTGATATGTGCTCTTGATATGTTTGGCTGGTAATAGCGAGACTTTCCTTTTTATGAGCTCACTAGCAATCTTGCTGGCTATTTTTCAGGAAACACTGCCTACATTTCATATTCCTGCCTTACAAACTCGCGAGTATTATTATTATTATTATTGTTGTTGTTGTTGTTGTTGTTGTTGTTGTTGTTGTTGTTGTTGTTGTTGTTGTTGTTGTTGTTGTTGTTGTTGTTGTGCTGGTGGTGGTCGTGGTTGCGGTATTATTACTAACACCACAGTAGTTGCTGTTGTTGCTGATGTTGAATATTTTTAACAAACAGCAGCTACTTCGGAGCGCTGCTGGACTGCGTCGATACTTCGGTGGGCGACTGCAACAACTCCGCCGAAGCGAAGGAATTCATGATGGGTCGACTGGAGCACATCTTTGGGGAAGCACTCAGCCTCGTGTGCGGCAGCCATACGCGTGGTTCGGCGAGCTGCGCTGCATTGCCCGCACTGCCTGAACTCGAACCAGGCACACCCCAACCGGTCGCCAACCTGGTCGAGTACGCTATCCTCATCATGCAGCTCTTGGGCCGACGCTGACGATGCTAGCCGGTCATAGAATTACAATAAAATCCCTTTACAGCGGTGCGCTATTTGGGTGTCACGTACTGTCGTAGTACCAATAGTAGTCGGCTTTCGCTAAAACGCCATGGGCTAATAAAATGGTAGCTTGGGCGTGTTGGTCGCACGAAGCCGGCATGATGCTTAGCGTGGAAAGACGAGGACAGAGACGAGAAGCACAACACAGGCGCTGACTTCAGCGGAGCTGTATTGACGAAACCACCGTAATTACGTGCACGAGAAATCGACAGCTCATGACCAGAAGAATCTGGTCAACACGTACCCCATTGCATCTCAGTCAGATACTAGTTTCTTTTGTTTTTTTTTTTTTTGTGAGAGCATTCGATGGTATGCTGATAGAGAGGTTCACCTAGCTGCTGTATCTTATCCGCTTCTATAATTTCTCGGGTGAGTTGTTCGCGATGTCTTGACACAACGGTGCTCTTTTTGGAAACCTTGCTGACAGCCACAACCACTGGGCTGATAAGTGTTGGCGCGCGGTATTCCGCATGAGTCGCATCGCTTCTGTAACTGTGCCACGGGGCAATGACGTCACAGGGCATACATATACGAATCTAAATAAACTGCCAGGGGGCCTTTTGGGGGTGTGCGTTCGGGAGCTTGGTATCACCTGCGTGATCTTTCACTGTCGAGCTTGGTCGCTCGGTTGCTGGAGCACACACCGGACACAACATGGTATCAGGAAATTAACCGGTCGAGACACCAGTGTTACAGACGAGACGTCAAGCGGGGAGCGCCTCGGTTTCTGTAGCGCACGGCCTTCTGCACGCTCCGCAGCTGGACTTCGGACAACGCGTCAGAGTGGCCGGTGTGGACACAGACTTTCGATGACTACCGCTGCGCATCGGGCCAGAACGAGCGCTCGGAGGTGGCATGAGTGTGCGCCTTGCTCCATACAATGGGCCGACAAGCACGGGACATCTTTTCAACGTTTGAGCCCTTCGAATGACGATGTGAAGAGGTTCGACGTCACAAAAAGGCCTTAGAGGGGTACTTAATCAAGGACCATGATTTGGTGTATGAAAGCGCCCGTTTCCACTTGAGACAGCAGATGCCCATAGAAACCATCGACCACTTCGTGACAGCGCGGCACGTTCTGGCGGACCGGTGCGACTTCAGCGACAGCAAGAAACGCCTAGTGACGGAACGTTTCGTTGTCGGTCTTCGAGACGCAAAGCTCTTCGAGTCTCTTCAAATGGACCGTTAGCTGACTCTTTCAACGGCTCCAGCGAAAGCCCGGCTGATGGAACCGGTGCAGAAGCAGCAAGAGGAGCTTCGCGGCCCAGGAGGCGCCGACAACACTTCCAGGTCCCATGAGTGCTGCGAGGTGGACGTTAGCGCCGCAGTGCATCAGAGGAGCCAACAGGGAAAAGTCCTCAAAAACCAAGGTTCAGCGCGTCGGGAGGAAAACTGCAACTTCTGCGGGGGTGGGTACCACGCGAGGACTGCCTGCCCAGCAATGGAACAAAAGTGCCACAAATGCGGCATCAAAGGACACTTCAGCTTAGGTGTGTCTCAATAACACATCACAACGGTGAAAGGTACGGTTCACTTGAGTACATCTGAACTCGAGCGATGTTTTCTTGGGAACTGTGAGTGCAGCGATCGTGCAATCGCTATTTGTTCTTGTAAGAGTTAACGACATGCCAGTTTTTGCTAAGGTGCACATGGGCGCCGAAGTTTCGATAGTACCGCAGTCGTTTCCAGGCTTATCCACTAGACTAAACAAGGCAGACGAGGTTCTCACGGGAGCAGGTGTTGCCCTTCCTAATTTTTTGGGCAAGTTCGAGGCAGAAGTTCAGTGGAAAAAGAAATCCTCGCGCCAGGTGTTCTACTGTCGTCAGTGCTTTGCCCGACATTCTGCTCGGTTTGCCGGCTCTCCAAGCATTAGGCTTATATTTCAATATAACAGCGCACAATAAAACAGGCAGACTGATGGAAGAAGAAATGACGCACACAACAAGAGCATTAAGTTTGTGGAGTCTGTGAGCAAGGAGATTAACTATGCCGCCTTCTTCTCACGAGATTTCGGCAGCCTCGGCGCTATTCCAGGTGAATATCGTATCAGGTTGAAGCCAGAAGCCGTTCCTTATGCTATATGCGTGCCCCGCAGGATACCAATCACGCTGAAAGACCAGGTCAAAAAAGAAATTGAGAAAATGGAGCGCATGGGCATCATTTGCGAAGTCGAATGCCCAACCGAATGGTGCGCCGGTACCGTGCCAGTCATGAAACCTACCGGACACGTCAGGGTGTGCGTCGACTTGACCCAGCTGAACAAGTCTTCCTTGAGAAAAAGGTTCACGCTACCTACTGTTTACGAGGCGCTAGGTTTGCTTGCTGGTGTAAAGTGGTTCTTAAAAGTAGATGCAAATTTAGACTTTCATCAGGTACGACTTGCCAAGGACTAGGAGGAATTGAGGAAATGACAACGTCTATAACTCCATTTAGGCTGTACTGTTTTACGAGGCTGCCTTTCGCAATTACATCAGCGGCTGAAATACGTCCAGAAACGCATGACCGAAATAAAGCAAGGCCTCCCCGGTGTAGTAAATTTTATGAGCGACGTTCTAGTGTTCAGTGAAACTAAAGAAGAACACGACGAGAGCCTCACGGATATTCTTGCTAGATTAGTTCAATACAACCTTAAATAAAGTAAAGTTTGTCTTCAGGGTGAACGAAATGTCCTTCTCATGCCATCTCCTGTGTAAAGAACACCTAAAATCTAATCCTGAAAAGATCGATGTCGTGAAGGAACTACAGCCTCCCAATAACATAACCGAGTTACGATGTGTTCTGGGCATGGCCATCCATCTTGGACAATTTTTATCCACTTGGCACATGTAACTGCCGCTTTGAGGGCGCTGTTGGCGAACGAAACCGAATGGGTTTGGGGCACTGCGCAGAACACAGCCTTCGATAACCTGAAGGCCCTCACTTTCTCGGCTGAGCGTATGGCCTTATTCAACCCTAGACTCCGAACGATTATTTCAGCACACTCCTCATCTTACGGACTTCGTGCTGCCCTTTTCCAAACACAACGTGATGGTGAGCGACGGCCCGAGGCGTGTGCTTTTCCACTGCTCACGAACGCGGGGCCGCGCTACGCTGAAGTTCCATAGGAAGCATTAGGCATTGACGTCGGCTGCTCAAACATTCGATGAATCCACCGGGATTCCGAAGCTGTCTTTTAGACTGATCACATGCGTCTGGTATCTTTGGTAGGAAAGATGCTTCTTGATATGTTTGCTCCTCGTGAAAGACGCTTTAGGCTGCGACTAATGCATTATCAATTTCAGTCGTTATGTTCCCGGAAAATGCCTTGTTACGGCGGACGCTCTTTCACGGGCATCGCTCACGAAATGCAGGCGCCTATGCGGATAACTTGCCGTGGGACAAAGTGTCGTCATTTGCCAAATTGTGCATTCAAGCTCCTACAACCGGCAGCAGCCTCTTCCAACGTGTGAAAGCTGTGCAAGAAGCATATATTTTTTTTTTAAGGCATTGGGCCAGTTATGCCGCAAGGGTTGGCCAGCAAGATGAAACGTTCCTTCACCTAACGCCGCACTGGCAAGCTAGAGCAACGATATCTGAGTACGTATAGGCTTTCTCCTAAACAGTACTAGTCCGATCATTCCCCGAGTGCCTACACAAGCAAGTCTTAAAGTCACACAATGGGCACCCAGGCATTTCCAACCGAGCACTGGTGAAGGAGTTGGTTGGGTGGCCAAGCCTTAGCGAACGGCTATCGGCGCCAGTGAAAGAGTCTATGATGTGCGCGCTGTATGCACCACAAATTTCTGAACCTTTGATTTCAACCCCCTCTCAAAGTTTCGCATGCGAGAGAGTAGGGGCAGATCTTCGTCTTGCTAACAATCATCACTTTTTCGTTGTGGCAGATTAGCTGTAACATGCCCGGAAGTCGCATTGCTTCCTTCTACCAATGGGGCCGTCGTAATTCAAAGAATGAAAAGCATCTTTGCACGCCATGGTAATCCGGAAAACGGTAGTGACAGATAATCGGTGACAATTTTCCCTTGCCAAGTTGAACAATTTTCAAATGATACGGCTTTGGTAACATCATCATGAGCCCGCGGTATCCTGCAAACTATAATGGGAAGAATGAAAGTATGGCGCAGACGGTTAAGAGCCTTGTGTTCAAATCAGAGGGCCCATACTCCGCTCTTCTCACCTTCCTGGCAACACCCAGCGTTATGGACCTCGGCCCTGCGGGAATTGTGATGGGCAGGCGCCATTCGAACCGTGTTGCAGTGCCACCGCAGTTGCGTTGCCCCGACAAGCACAGTCTTTTGGATGTGAAAGTTAAAGGACTACACTGAAGGAAACCGGCAAGCGCGGTATTTTAAGAAACTCCACCGAGCCAGGCGACTAAAGGAACTGAGCCATGGCGATACGGTGTGGGTGACCGAAAAGCAAACAAGAACCACTGCCATTGCAGCAGCTACTGCGCCCAGATCCTACGCTGTGAAAAACGATGAGGGCATTACGCTAAGGAGCAACAGAAGAATGTAGAACAGTCTGCCGAAACCACGGAAACCAGATGGGCGCTATGAGTTTCCAGACAACGATGATCAGGCTAAACCGTAAGGCGGTAATTCCTTTGGAGATGTGTTTATTCAGCTGTTCTGCCAACATCTCCTTTCCACTCGCCTGACTAGCTTCTACAAGCGATGCTTGCTGGCGCAAGCGTTTGATGAGCCGCACTGACACACTTTGCTTCGGCGGTTAGTAATGTTCGTTGCTTTGGAGATACGTTGGGCCAGGTATGCTTACCAAACGTTATGCTTCGATTTCTCTACTACGGCCACCTGCAATTCCTATGTTCACTTCTCGGTTTAACATATTGCCTTCTACGCCAAGTGCTGTGCCTTAACCCGACGTTTATTCAACGGTACTGTCAACTTCTTCTTCCTCGGTTAACTTGCTGCTTGCCTGGTTGTCGTCTTTGTAGTGAGTTTTACTGACAGTATTTGCGTTGAGCTATATTTCAAAGCTTTTTCTTTAGACACACTGCCCAGACAGATATCTTGCGAGCATTGGCTTTCCAGTTCAACTCACTTTTTTTCAGACACTTCGCCTTGTGGAGATATTTGGTCAGAAGCACCACCAATATTTTCTTGTTCTCTTACCAAACTTTTCAGATGTCTTGCCATGGTCTGAACTTTCGGCAGCTGTAGTACGAATATTTCCTTTCTCGTGCTTCTCCATCGCCATGATCTGCTTTCTTCTGAAGTTTGCACAGCCGCAACGTCAATCTCTTTTGACTATAGCTTGAACTCAGTTGCGCTTCTTTTAGATGCCCTCTCTTGCCCAAATGTTTGAAAATCTGTTGTGTCATGAACTACTTCCCTGATTGACTTAGTTGCGTGTCATTCTGATTCATCGCCTTGCTCAGATACGGTGCGAGTTGTAGCGCCCTTTTTCTCTTGCTTGGTTGATTTATTTATTAAGTTCATTCTTTAGCAGTTTTACATTACTCTAATATGCGACAAGCTGCCGCGCCAAGTTTTTAAACTTCGATTGATTTGCGTCACTATTTCACACCGAGTCACCAATCAACCGTGGCAATATCCACTGGACAGTCTAGCCCTTAGCTGATTGGTAAGTTCCATTGTCCACATTTTCTGTCTGTTGCCTTTTGAATCAGATGTTCTGTCTCACTGAGTTCTTCGGTCCATAATACAGTCAGCTTTGTCGCATTCGAATAATTGACGGTGTCCTCCATCAGGAATTTTTCGCTGATCTCTCGTTAGTCGCGTCACGAAGTTTGGCTACAAGAATAAGAGCGCACGTAAGCAAGAAAACTGTGCTCAGATATATTTTTTACTTATTATCTTATTTGCAAATACTTCAGGCCCTGTTTGGGCCCAAGCAGGAGTGGGTACATAAATTTCAGTGACAATATCAGAAACAGAATATAAGAAATTAAATACAAGGTACAAAATTTACGAACATTCTCAACATCAATGATGAACGTAATTAATATATAGCAATAATAGCAGTAACAGAATGCAAGGTACGGTACAAAACTTCGCAGAACCAATGAGAAACCAATAATGTGTGCCAGAATTTTAAAAATTGATTCTATATTGAAGATCTGGCGCTGTCTTCTAAAGTTAACGTCAAGTACATTACACTGATTCCCGCTTCTTTACTAGTGCCACCTGATGAAACGTTGCTCGACGCGCTGACGTATCATTCGAGCTGCTACCTGTAGTGTCGGGCCACGTCTACCGTCTGCAAATAGAGCCCATACATCTGCTCACTCATTTTTCCCCATGCAGATATTAGTAGGAAGGTCAATAAAACGCAGAAGCGAGAAACAAGGCAAGGTCATTATATACATGCGATAAGTCTGTCCTTGCCTGAGTTGCAATTTCGTAGCACTTAGTCAATCCCGGTTTCTCATGTCAAATAAACCGAGTGAAAACAATGTTCCGCTAGCGGCTAGCTCATACAAATCGTTCGCATAAACTCTTTGTGTCGCATTGCGGTTTTTTGCCATAAACGTACAATGCATCTCCAATATTCACGTACGTAAGATTATGAATGATGCGAGCTGTTCTACTATATATTGGAGCTCCGTTGTGCATACAGACTTACACCGCCCGCCACCCCATCGTCACCACCGTAATAAGCCTATTAAGTTCTCTGAAGGATGGAGGTCTTTCACGATCATCTCTAGTGAGTGCCCTGTCCTGACGTAGTTGAATCCACATTTTGCCTGCGAATCCCTAAGTTTCATCGCCGGGCCCGAACTTTTTCCCGGCTCCGCTGCGTTTTCACTCGCTTGGTATACATTTTGTCGTTCTCGTGGTTAACTTGTCTGCATTACGTGTCCTCCTCAGGTCCACTTTGTCGTAGCTGACATAAAAATATTATCCACCTCTCTTTGTTCCCTGAACACTCCCGCTCGCTTTTTATCTCCTACGGTTACACCTTTACACCCACAATTTTTCGTTCCATTGCCCCTACATTTTTTTTTTTTTTTTGGTCCTCCAGGTTTCTGCACGGTGCATTGGTTCCGGCGGACCACAGTGGTTGAACATTCCTTGTTTTCTCGGTCATAATTTAGTAATGCGTGCCACTTACGCCCCAGCCCAAACCTAGTTTTCGGAGAATTCCGTTTTCATGACTTCGCTCCCTTGTTGTTCGTATTCGTAAAGCTGAGCGCGTAGCAGAATGCCTGGCCGCCACGGAGCGTTTGAAGTTCGCTTAAAATGTGTGTTCGTTTCGTAAAGCCGCTTGCCAACAACACAGCGAGAGTGGACTAACGCAGCAACTATAATATAAAATATGGTTATGAATATTATGACAATGCTCATTTTTGCTTTTATGCTACCTCTCAGTTTTCTAGCCCCGTGTGAACCAAATATTTCTTCGTTACAACCGATACCGAAGTGCATCTGGCGTTTTTTTATTCCTTTGCGAAAACAGTAGACGGCACTGAAATAAGGCGAGCAGGCCAAATGCTCGTTTAGTTTGCTATAATCAATAATTAGCTATACCGGGGCTTTTTATAAGGAGGTTACCGTGTCGTCTTGTTTCGCAAGAGCTCAACGCGGTTTATTGGAACGGTTTAGGGAAGTCACTTCGGTTTCGCCAGTATGAAATGCCCACGCCCGTTTTCCAGAGGATGTTTCCGAGTCATACAATACGCTCTACTGTGTCACATGGAACATCGATTACTCAATTCAGGTACAACAAGGACTCAGTGGCGCTATTTTCATTAGGCGTCGGGGTCACGATGGTGTCGCACTGGGCGCTCTATGTGTATCCGCCTCCAAGGCTGGCATAATGGCTTGCGTGCTATGAACTAAAAATATTGATGAGACATTAGGAACGACTTTTTGTAATCGTATAGGCACATAACCATTACAGGAGAGCGGTAGCTGGAAAGCACCGCGCCCCGCCACGGTGGTCTAGTGGCTATGGTACTCGGCTGCGGATCCGAAGGTCGCGGGATCGAATCCCGGCCGCGGCGGCTGCATTTCGATGGAGGCGAAATGTTGAGGCCCGTGTACTGTGCGATGTCAGTGCACGTTAAAGAACCCCAGGTGGTCAAAATTTCCGGAGCCCTCCACTACGGCGTCTCTCATAATCAGATCATGGTTTTGGAACGTTAAACCCCAGTAATCAATCAATCAATCAATCTGGAAAGCACCGCATATGACTAAGCTCTCTAAAACAAGTTCTGCGAGTCATAGGCCCGAATTAATCTGGCAGTGAGTGTGTCAGCAAACTCGCAATAGCGATGAACAAGACAGACGTATCTTTGAATTCTACTGAAAGCTGGTTCCGTAACAATGCACGGGAAACCATGTCATGTGCACTTTGCTGCCTGTGTAGATTGACGTAGATGGATGGCGTCTATCGTTATGTTGCCATAGTAGCAAAATATCCATGACAAATGACATGCGTGAGCAGAGAAGCTGCGTGGGTTGTTGGGTTTGTAAAGCCTGCTCCGGATAGCTTTTTGATGCTGTTTCCTTGACAAATTACTATTCATGTTAAGGATCTGAAATGAAAAAGAAGAAAAAGAGCCAGCCCTGCGCGGAACCGCGGGCCTGGCTGTGGGCTACATTCATACAATCTTGACTCAGCTGGATTATACAACTCCATGCCACATTACGAATTGCTGTCACCAGTAAAACTGTTGACTGATACACGGCTTGTTCTAATCACTTCATTGTTGGCGTGTTTAAGGAATCTGTTTCATTTGCACACTGCACGTTCTTCAACCAGCAATACAGATTGTTACAAAATGTCTGCTATATATTTCTGCGTAATTAACCGAAAGCTGCCTTTTATGTTCAAAAACAGGCTTGAAGATAAACGCTATTGGTAATATAATTAATCCGGAGCATAAGGATCTTCCACAGCCGGATTTTAAGAGACAACTCTGTATTTTATTCGGCAACTTAAGCTGGCATGGATTTACTACAGCCGCGAATTATGGTGACGTTGCGTCCACTCCCGCCTGTGCCAGTGACTATGATCACTCCGATCGAAAAAAAGTTCTATGCCTATGGGGATTTCGACCTCCACTCACAAGGGGCAATGTCACCCACTGCGATGTTGGGAGCTTAGTGCTCTGGTGATATTAGTGATGTTTTGGGAATATTTATATTTCTTATTCTTCAGCTGTGATTCACTGAAGACGGACGAGACGACGGAGACAGATACAGATGAGGACGCTAACGAGGAATTAGTCCTAAAGAAGACGAACAAGACAAATGAAATGTAGAAAAGGCAATAAAATGTTAGATGAATCAGAAATTGGGGAAGAAGATTATGATCACCAAGGAGAAGACGGTGGAGGAAGAGAAAGAAGAAGAAGGTAGCATTTAACGACAGGAAAGGAGGAGATGTCGGCCTGAGAGTGAGTCTCTGGCCTGCTACTCTTCACAGGGGTAAGGGGTAATATCACAGGAGTTGAGGAAGAAAATGTGGTAAATGAGAATGGCACTGAAAGAGGTAGAAAGAAAAGGGGCGTCGAGGATAGCGAAGTAGAAAAAGCAGCAGCAAGACACGAAAAAGGAAACAGTGCAAGAAGAGAGGTAGCATAAGAAGAAGGTGATAAGGGAAAAATAAAAAAAGTACGGGAAGGAAAATGGGACGATGGCGTAATCCCCCCCAAAAAAAAACAATCACCGTGGAAAGGTGCATGATATCCATGTACAGTTTGTGGGAGGGTTCGCGAACCGACTTCTTCTAAAGGAGAAGAGGAGCCGCTGCCCGGCCTTGAGCGCCGACGGCAGTTTTCTGGACTAGAGTTCAAGCTCCATACCGCCTGTTTGTGCACTGTAGGTGGCACTCATGGGCACTTCCAACAGCGCTTAGCGACGCTACAAACAGTAAGCTTCATCGCCACATTTATTATCGCCGTCTGCACTCCGTGCGCAGGCCTAAAACCTCCATCATATTTCTCCAATCAAGGCGTTCCTCTATATAGCACGTGTGGCACTGCTAGATACCGAACTTCCTATCTTCCTGTCCGAACTTCCTGTCTCATGGAACGCGAGAAGTGACCGTCGGTGGGCGCAGTCGGCTACCACGCGATGGTACCAAAAATCGTATGACTACATATAGGGCGCCGGACATCGATTCAGGCATGTCAACGAAATGATATCCAATGAATTAAGAGAATTAAGAAGGCAAATTGACGCGAATTAACGTGAATTGTATCATAAAAGCGAAATAAAGCTTATGAACGGGAAATAAGACTAAACTAGGAGAAATAAGAGACCAAATTAAAGGACACGAAAGTGAATTAAGGAATCTATGAGCAGCAAAATTTAAAAAAAGGAATGAATGTGAATTAGGAAAATGGAGGCATGTCAGCTTTTGCACAAGGTAAATCAAAGCGAATTTAGGATGAATTAAAAGAGAGTGAGAGCGAGATAAACGTTGTGCCGAAGCATGGGGCTTAACAGGAACAAAAAATATTCAGGGTGAATTGAGTGAACTGAGAAGGTACTCAAGATTAAAAAGCGACTGGATATGAGAATGCACGGCGCCTTTTGCTGTCAAGTCGTCTTAGCATACTGTAAGAAACCCTGTGAATTTTTTTTTTAATCTCCTCCTAACTTTTCTTTACCCATGCCCCGTTTGCTTCCTACAAGGTTTGCACGTAAAGTATTGAGATTGCCCGCCACGCATCAGTGATCATCACCTCGCATTGCAGCCTGGCGCTGCATCACCAGGTTACAGCGCAAGGCTCAGCTAAGTAACGCACCTGGCAGCAGTTGCGCCCTAGCTTTGACGTAAGAATCTGCAGTGGCGCACTGCTTCCTATTTTTGGGGCGGCAGAAAATGTAAAAAAAAATGGAGTCTGCGCTGGAGCAGCGACACATGATTACATTTTACTTTTACCAAAGCGAAACTGCATCCGAGACGCTTGCAGTATAAGGAGCTTAACGACGAAGCCTTTTTGGCGGTTCTCCGAGATCACGAACGGACGGCAGACCGTTGAAAAAATGAAGCAGTCTGAACGCCCTTAGGCGAGTGGCTTTAGTGGAAACGTGGCAAAGCTAAAAACTCTCCTTGACTCTGACTGCCGTTTGCGTAAGAGAATAATTGCAGAAGATCTTTGAGGCGAATCATCCACGCCGTGTTCTACACTGAAATCCTTCAGCTCTTTAGCAAAGCCATTGAATGGAAACGAGCAGAGGTTGACGATCTCTAGAAGTTGCACTTGACAATGCTCAAGCGCACACCGCCCTTTTTTCGATCATCTATGCGGCTTGGGCAGGGGGTCGCAACATTGCCCAGGCCCAGCACAGTACTTTTTCTTCTCTCAAATCTCTGTAAGAGCTTCAACCTTCACCGCTTCGACTATTTTCCTATAAAATGGACGACCACAATCTCTCTGAAGTTGGTTCCTACACCCGATATCCACAGTGATTTTGCAACATTATAATCTCGTAGGTAGATGTGCGTCGTTGCCAAAGGAGACTATCTTCGAGGGCTTTATTAATGTGCACTGGTCAGATCAATAACTTCGTTTTAGCAGAGTCAGACACACTACTTTATGGAAGAACCTGTCTCTTATCTTTTATCTCCATCGGTCATCCAGGCTCCTCAATATATGACTTGTCCACACCGACCTCTTTTTTTGCTTTCGTTAAGTTCACCTGTATATTTTACCAAGCCCTCGTCTCTTAGCTGACTCGTCTGTCTTGTGATGACTCACTTTACGACTATCATCTTCCTTTTATTAGCAGCCAGTTGCGAAGTGTTGAACTTAAAGTGAACCTTTTCCCAACCTTCAGGATTTGTAAGCCATAGTGTGGTTATGGCACGATGCAGCAGTTACGGTGTAGCGCTCTGAAGCACGGTTCAGAAAACACAGAGTGGCTTGCTGATACGTCTACGCCATTGTTCGAAATTCGTCTTCCTTACTTTAAGCAGACTACCGACTACTAGTTCATGTCCCAAGTGGTTATGCGCCAGAAGAAGAAGAAAAGTCTGCCACAACGGCTTCCGTATAGGCTTTGGTGAATCATCTGTCTGATTTGAATAGTTAACATGCACAATTCCACTAATTAAATTCCCTCCAAATCCTCCTTTTTTCTATCTGTTCGTTTCAATCATTTCAAATCAAAGCGTAGTTATCGAATAACTCTTGGCCAATCCCCTCTGATGGGTAAGTGCCGTAGGTCTACAGGATCATCATCATCATCATCATCATCAAAACGGTGTCTTTTCCTTGAATAACACTGCTACAGCGACGTCAGCAGACAACATGTATTAATTTTTACTCTTTATAAAAGCAGTAAATCGAATATTAAATGAGCGTAGCTAACATCATGGAGATGAGAAATCGCTAGTGCACTACTAAGCAGGAGGGGCCTCCGCTGACTAACACTGGTTGTAAATGAACATTATCTTGTGTTATAGCAAACAGCCAGACAGCTTGCATTAGCGAATACTGGAATATCACCTCAGGTAAAAATTGTTACGTGCCGCCTGCCAGTGCTTTGAACTTTCCCTTCTTCCGAGGCCTGTACATTCTGTTGGCCTGTACATTGCTCATAAATTGTTGTAATCACATCATATTTCAAAGTTTCCTCGTTGCGTAGTAAGTAATGTTCTATCTTTTCATAAAAGGTACCATAACTCATACTTGAATATGCGCGCACTTTGTTGTTGGCTATACTCATTACAAGCCGCAAAAATTTATTGTTTATATCTTGTTCCTGGAGCATGCTATGTAAAATGGCTTGTCGAATATGTTCAGGTCTTCTGCAAAGTAATCGTCTGCAGGAATATGCAGCACGCCAAAGAAAAATGAAGATACACTGGATATGCACTCCTCTGTGTATCTGGCTATTTCTAGTCAACGAGTTAAGAAGAAGAAAATACAACTGCCGGGTTTGATGCCACATAACCACATTTGCCCGATGCTACGCTGTACATTGCGAGCTCCAGGAAGCATTACACAACTGTATACAGTCGACAGTGGGGCCTTGCCCCGCCACGGTAGTCTGGTGGTTATGCCACTCAGCTGCTGATCCGAGGGTCGCGGGATCGAATCCCGACTGCGGCGGTTGCATTTCGATAGAGGCGACATGTTGAGGCCCGTGTGCTGTGCGATGTCAGTGCACGTTAAAGAACCCCAGGGGGTCGAAATTTCCGGAGCCCTCCACTACGGCGTCTCTGGTAATCAGAGCTGGTTTTGGGACGTTAAACCCCACAAAACAGCAGTGGGGCCTCCATTGGTGCTGTTATGAATCAATGTAGTACTTGTATTAGTACGTCATGCGCGCCCTTTATTTTACATCCTGCATTTAGGATGGTACCAGATAAAGCAATCGTCACATCGACGCCTGTAAATTACGTCATCATAATGTTATCGTGCATGGCATGCATATTACGCTGTCCATATTAGAATATGCCGTGTCATTCTCGTGCCCACCTCGGCATTGCTGTATTTTTATATGCCAACAGCCGAAAAGCAGTCAAACGATATTGCTTGTTTGGAAATGCAAATGTTGTGTGGGTAGTAAGTGTCATGTCTTGTCATTAAGAGATAATATAAAACAAAATTAATTAAATTAGGGCTTGCTATTTAAGACCTTAGTAGAAAGCCACACACAAAGTGTTTATTACTACACTCTTAGCACGGTAACCTTTAGTTTATTTTATAGGTACACAAGAATGTGAAAATATGCTCCTCTATAAAGGTTAAAAGCACTTTAACCTTTATAAAGGAGCATATTTTCACATTTTTGTGTACCTATAAAATAAGCTAAAGGTTACCGTGCTAAGAGTGTACCCGTCATCGTACCTCAGCAGCGAGGGTGTTGGCTTGCTAAAGTTCAAGTCGCAGGATTGAATACAGCCCACGGCGGCTGCCTTTCGAAATGGAAAAGGGGGAAAAACGTCGATATACCTAAATTAGGTGTGCGTTAATTGAACCCAGGCTGCCCAAATTACGCCGGAACTCTCGTTTAGGGAATGTGCCTCATATTCGTATCGTTATTTGGGCACTGCACCACCCACCAATTATTATTATTATTATTATTATTATTATTATTATTATTATTAGCAATATGTGAATAACTTCACTACCTGCAATTAAGTGCGTCATGCTCATCACGCCAACATGCACATTCTGGTAAATGCCCTCTTAAGCAAATAGCCAGGGGCCGAATTCGTAAAACTTCTCTTTTGTAAGTGCTTCTTGCAATTGGCTGGCCGGCTTCTCTAATGATATGTCCGGCATGAAGATTGGCCGAAATTTTTTCTTACGAAAAGTTTTGTCGTAAGTTCTTTTTGTGGATACAGGCCCTGGTCTCGATCACGACATACATATTATGACGCTTTTGTCCGTCACACTATAATATCATAAACTTGTACAGTACACCGTTCATGGCGTGGCATGCTTGGCTTACCTTTCATGCGTCGATGTCATGCACATTTATAATTATTATCATTTGTTCGAGCCAAAGGGAGCATGTTCTGGTGTGTAACAATGCTTGTGTGTAGGATACGTCCGCTATGGCGCTACGATTGCATCTGCTTATAATGACGTGACGTAGATACCACCTTCTTCATAGTCACACCTCATTCCCTAGGATCAAGCACTAATGTCACTGACTTGAGTATTTACCTATATATGATGTGAACGGGCAAAAGATGACGAATCAAGTTGACCTACACGGGCATGATGTTTTGGTTCGGAAGAAGAATCTTATTTACCCGTAGAATTGAATAACATGTCTCACAGATATTACATTCCTACTGTCAGCAAAAGAGACGAAGTGTCTAAATGCGTGGTTTTTCATACTGATGTTTATTATCTTCAGTACATCATACGAGAGATGCATGTTGAGTTACATCAGTGTTGTCATACTGCAGTATTGCCACCGAACCAACGGTTAGGAACTTTTAATGCCCGCTCCATGAGATGGTCTTCCCGGAGGTCCTAGAAGATTCCGCGTTTATTTCGATTACTTATTTCACAATTTTGCAAATGAGCAACACATAAATAATACAGAAAACGTAGTACAATATGAAGAAAAATGCGGACGCTGCCTACCTTAGGTTTGCTAATGAACAAATCCCACCTTCTCTGAGCTGACTATTCTTTATCCTAAATAAATTATTGCGTATACGCTTGCGCACTTGAATTTCAACCCCGACTTGCTCCATCAGAAACCAATATGAGATCACCTTTGTTTTCGGTTGCTTCGTTCCAAGTTCAATCACCGCTGATTAGAAGTGGACTCTACGTCCATAGGTAGGCACGCGCATCCTAGTAGGCACGCACGGTAGTGACCTAATCTACGCAACAATATGTGCGAGTCATACAGTATATATGCTTCACCGCTGACTTTGTGGTCTCTTCCTCAAAGCCACAATGTCGTCATTTCGAGGACCACGAAATTCAAAGCACTAAAGCAGACAGTCTCAAGGTATACGCCAACTCCATACGGTGAATTATCTTACAATCTTTTCAAATAGGCGCGATTTAATACCGTAGCATCTGCGTTTTGGTTGCGTTCAGGCAGCCACGTTCACATTGTGTGCTGCTCGTGCAGCCAGCGGGATCGCGACACACGATTTCTTGTGTTGCTACCGCTTAGGCTGGTAGTGAAATCCCACGCCGTGGTGCCATCGTGGTGCCAAGACCCCCTGAGAGCGAGATACTGAGTGTATACTCTTCACAGCTATCGAACAGCTCACCGCAGAGGCGAAGCTATTGATCTCGTCTGCAGCATTTTAAGGCCAAATCATTCCTCCATTACCTTCAAGATTTTGGAGGTGTCACGAATGAACCCGACGCTCCAGCGAAAAAACTCAAGCGAGCCCTGCAACACACTTTGAGCACAGTGCGAAAACGATTTCCCTCACCTATGAACGTGTGAGCGAAATATCATAACACTGAATGCACCAGTGATTGTGCAGTTTGGTTTCCATCACAGCCGGCGATCGCCTGCTCTTTGTTCAACAAGCGACTATATTGCTTGAACGAGAATTAGCACTGATTGATTTCATGATCACGAAGGCACGCTCAGTAACGTTCCATTTATTCGCTCTCAGATCAACAAATAAGCGAAATGCACGCGTTTATTTTGACGGCTCTAAAAATGCCTTGAATCTGTAGCCGACGCGCATAGTGACGTCTTTGGTTGAAGGAAGAGCAGTACCTCCAACTATACCTAAAAATAAATTTCGAATGTCCTGTTGCGTCCAGTGCAAAAATATTTTGTTCACGAATTCAGAGGTTCCTCTGCGACTTATACGCACCATTATCTATGTTAGAAAAGCACTGCAGCACCCTTCAAGGGAGGTATCGGTTGCTTCCCATGCTATGGAGAGGCGTGCTTCGGCTCTCCGGCTCCGGTTCACATAGGCGGCGCGCATATCATGCTTGCGCGTTCTTCGTACTCTGAACCCTTTGTACACTGTTCATTGTGCTTCATGAAAAGGCTGCCTTGCTAAGCAGTGGCACGCTTCCTTTAATCTTTAGCTATATGCGCAAAAAAATGAAATAGAACACTCACGGAATGGAGGGAATGGTGGAGGCGTTGGACGCGGCGTGCTTCTCGTACGAACTCCACCCCATATGTTTACACGTGGTCCCCCTCTGCCTGGCTTCCTCTGACTCAAGTGCGTAGCAGCATCTGCACATGCCCGACCAGCTTCATGCATCACACAGAGCAGTAGTATGGATGCAATAAAAACTCCTTGAATACGCCATAGAGAAACCTTCGGCATGGCTCTGAACAGGAAAGGTTTACACGTGCTGAACTGTAGCTGGGGCACTCTTAATATAGGTCCAACAATGATGAAACTGCCTCATAAATATCTCGTCTTGCGGTGAATTTTCTTGTCATATTAAAATTCATCTTCTTTGCTCACCACATTCTCCTAAATATCATAAAGCTTTGAAGCGTCTGGCCCGCCTCTGCTGTGATAAATTAAAGGAATTCTTTGTCAGCATTGCGGCACTGCTTCCCCGGAATTTAACGGCGATGGTTTCCCAACTGAAAAATAATTATTGGATAGCCTTATGTTGCTGTGGTGAACTCAAGAAAGCGATAGAATATTCTGATTTTTATGAGATGAATGAGTGCTGGAACTTTTGTTATGCATCACTGTAACATTTTATTAGCACATGCCACTGTTCTTTCTCAACTGTAGTCGATACCTTTCGAAACGTTTTGTTTCACTTGTTGCTGCGTGCTGAGTTGGGGATGTTGCTAAATTTCACCTACTTTTATTTTTGCGCACTTGGCAGCTGACCTACATTCTTCACAGAGGATCGCCTATTGATTCTAAGAACAGCTACCCATAGAGAGATAAATCTTCTCCTGTTCGCAATCATTTATTGCAGAAGAGCATTTATAGTTAAAGAATCCTGAGTACAGATTACTCATATAAACTTGATGATGCAGGCTTTCCATTTTTGACAAATGAATGTAGGTTGAATACAAGGTGGTTTCAACCTTGATGCTTGTATACTTATTGCAGCTTCCAAGTATCGTTGGCGCATTTTTTTTTTTTTTTTTGAAACCCAATTCGCCACTACCATGCAGCGCATTCTATTCATAATTGTTCCATATGGGAGAACGTGAAAGGGCTTGCACGGAGACAATGAAAAAGAATGATGAAGCTCATGCAATATGTTCTTGAGGATATGACATATTCGGTAGGAGGATTGCAGCAAATGCGAGCGCAAGTTGCATATCCCCTAGATAGAGCGTTACGCGAATTGTTATGTAGCGACTGAAAAAGGTACAAAGCATACATTATACGGTATTTTACAGATATACTAACGAAGGAATGTATTTAGGTACTTAATGTAATGTATAAAATAATAAAGCACTTATAGCTGAAAATAAAAATGAAGAAAAACAATACATTCCTTTTAAGAACACCCAAATTTTTATGTGTTCATGTGTGTGCATAAAAACCAATAATTAATATGACTGGTCTGTTTAGCTTGATTAGACGATTGGTTCCAGTAATGCAGTAAAATACCACTTCGACAAGTGTCGGTTAAACGAACATTTCAGTTGTACGAACTTTTCTTAAATACCCCGCCGAAGCGCCAATGGGCCCAATGCTAACACATTTCGCTTTAACGAACTGTAGTGCAAAGCGCATTTCATTCCTGTACGAACATATTTTGTGACACCATCCAATGCATCCCGCGTCCTATCACACGTACTACCGCACTCTCTGTAGCATAGCTTTACCGTGGCCTTCACGCCAGCGGGCGAAATGTTGAGGCCCGTGTGCTGTGCGATGTCAGTGCACGTTAAAGAACCCCAGGTGGTCGAAATTTCCGGAGACCTCCACTACGGCGTCTCTCATAATCAGAGCGGGTTTTGGGACGTTAAACCCCACAAATCAATCTTCACGCCAGCGGGACACCACCGGCACCTATCGCGAAGGAAATTATTTTGTGCTGGTAACGGCGCGTCATACCACGCGACTAACAGTCGCACTCCTTCTGCTTTCACATGGATTGGCTGGCTATATACACATTTTCATAACCAAACGGAGCTGTAGTCACAGTGACAGCTGCAGCCCTGACCTTGCAAACGCGTGCTCGTTATAAGTGCTAAACGGAAGCCCTGTCACTAAACGGAAAACTGGATATTTTGCCTAGGCTGGACTCCGGACAGCATGAAGTCGACGTTGCGAAAGCATCAGGACCATTGAAGTCATGAATGTACAAGTGCAGCAAAAGATTACTGCTTTCTTCAAAACATGCTAAATGAGCAGAAACTCACAATGAAATGAGCTGCATTGCAAATACAGAGGTTCAAATTTTATTTCCACAACTGACTCTAACTTTTTATTTAGCCACTGATATCAAGTTGCAACATAAATATTTCAGTTCGGCCAACTTGCACTTTAACGAACTTTCTCATCAGGTCCCTCGATGTTCGTTCAAGTGAAGTGTCACTGTAAACTCTGCATTGTCAGACAAATTTTCAGGTTGCCGAATCCTAAAACGAAGGCACCCAAAGACTGACCACAGACACACTAATCTATTTGAAGGTCTCGTAAGGTGGTTTCTTGAAAAGTTTTTTTTTTTTTTTGCAGTAAATTGTCTACTGATCAAGGAGAAATGGTCTATATATATGCGCACAGCACTAAAGCAGCCTGACCAGACCTGCGTTGGTAAAATTTTAGTTTCGGTACACGGCAACGTAGTCTTGTAAAGAAACTTCGATTTGCTGCATTTGGCCAAATGTTTCCCTCCAGGGATACGGAAGATGACAGTAATCGCTCGAGTTAGTCAATGCGTAGTGTGAGAGCGCTTCCATGATGCATGGCGCACCTACGAAACCGAGAAGCCGTGAGGTAAACATACACGGGAAAGTAGGATAGAATCCGTCTACCTATAGCAATCGCTAAATGATTCAAGAATTTTATTTTGGGACAGTCCTTTATTATGTCCAGGCACCCATAGTAAACCGACTTTTATCAGATGCGCCGTAAGGCGCAAACCACCGTTATCACGTAATAGCCAAGAATAGTGGGATACAACTCAAGTCAGCAGTGAAGCCCCTTCCACGCCCTTATAACCCCCAGCCACTGTACCTCCGCGAAGCCTCAAATAGTTCCTTCTTCGAACTTTCTATGTTATCAAATTAAAGCGAGTGTGACAGCAACAATGGATAAGTGCATAAATTTGTATGTCTTCATTCGTTTATTAGAGTGGAACATTGAACGGATAATTCTTTATTGAGCTGAAATAAAGCGCTTGCAATACAAAAGCATGGCGCATCACAAGCTCCGCCACCCGAGTTTTTCAACTCAATTAGTTCAGTGAAGTTTCACGCATAAAACGGGCTAAGCGTAATGAACTGTACCGCGGCCTTTTGCAGATGGAAACGCTGTGACTCCACACATATCAAGCGTTTGAAGGTTTGTAAATAGGTGTTAGGCACAGGCTTTTTGTATGTTTTCTTGCCGCGTCACCTGCATATATCTATATCTTTGTCCATGTCCCTTGAGCACATCATGGCTTATACCGATGAAAGGACTCGAGAACAGTAGACGCTCCGTAGGTATCGTAGGCACAGACACGGCGCCATTTTGAAGGTCGCATGACGACGACTTTGTTTGCTTCGGTGATTGGCTGGCGGAGCAACACCGACGCCGTGGTCCGGCGGTCCTTCTTGCCAAATGCTGTTTTTTTTAAGTTGTATTCTACTATAGGTAGTTGCAGGTTTCCTGAAAATAAATTTTGAATTTATTTTTAGCGGTTTCCCATGCGGAACACCGTATCTTTTTCAAAACGGCTATACTTATACCTAAGCGCTCAAATCGTCACAGTGAAGGCGATAAACGCTGGCATACCCAATAATACATCGTCGTATGACATCACCACATTCATTTCTGGCACCAGCCCCATACTTCTGATGACAGGGACGCTGTGACGTCATCGCATGCGCTGCACGCAGCATCTACCCGTTTCGGTTTCATTTTGGACACACCGTTCCTTCGTTATTTAAAATTATTTGTGAGCTTCTGAGCAAGCTGAAGCACCCTGGTTGCTACAGACTGTCACTACCACTGGAAAACAGCGATATCAGATTGAAAAACAGCCGGAGGGGAAACTCAGGCGGCTTTTTCCACCGTATTTTGATAGCGTCGCCATTTTCCGGGGGCTTTGATATAGTTCCGCTGCGAGTGCTTACTACTACAACAGTATGACCCTCTCATATCAGTTTGGTGTTCAATATTTCGCAGTTGTAGTGAGTCCTGCAAGGGGCTTGTTCTACAACTGATTTTCTAAAATCATGCAACGCACAAAAGTGGCGGTGAAGGTGAGTTTCGGTTTCTATAAACGATGAATTGCGTGAGCTATGACCTTAATAAATCATGAGTTTCCAACATGGAGTTCCATACTATAATCAAAACCCTCTATAGTTGCCAAATACAAAGTATTGAAGTCATGTAAATGTGTCAGGTCAGGTTCCGTGAGGGGAGGCGGTATTCTGGAGACGGGTCGAGTTTCCGCTTACAACACATAGTGTTTTGCTGTATTTTCATCACTCATTTAGATGTGAGTTGAACAAATTACGAACTCATTATTAAGGTCTGCATGAGAAGTTACGGAATAACTCACATTAAAACGAATGAAACACGCTTTCATGAAATGACTGGACTAACTGCACGCGAAAGTCTTGGAAAAGGGTTTTCAAAAATATGCGTCTTGCCTGAAACTCACGTCCCAGAGATCACATTGGTTTTGTACAATGACTGTAGGGGACTCATACACGAGCAGTTATAACAGCGCATAGTGTATGAAACTCTAAGTAACAGCGTATGCAGAAATGTCACACCCGCCATGTTTTGGTACTCAAGCAAGCATAGCCTCCGTGACTGCAGACAACTGCCATGGGCGTGACCGTAAGCCAGTCTAAAGACCGCTAGATGAAATATTTTATTATGTCTACAGCGCCCTCATTGTGCACGTTAGAAGCAAGAAAGTTTTGTTGACGTTTCTCCCTTGCCGCGCGGTTAATCATACATGGCGGTTTTGTTGTTGCGTTCCGAGGTAGCGTGTCTGTGTGTGCTGCCGCACTCTGTGTAGCTTGATCTTATTAATTTCAAGCGCCTCACGAGTAATCGCGCTTTCGAGTCGTTACCAGAGAGACACTTAGTAGGTGCACACCTCGCAATGGAACAGGACACACCGGCAATAACCTGCAACATCAGGGGCTGCCCCAACGAGTTCGGCCTCAGCGATCCATCGCACCTGCTGTACGTTTGCAGTGCGGGCGACATCCAGTGCAAGGCATGGCTCGCCGTCATACCGAAGGTCTCGCTCAGAGACGTGGGCGACAGGTTGTGCGTTTGTTCGCTGCACTTCGCGGACGGTGTCAACGTGAGCGGTGACATCTTGCCGACCATCTTCCCACCCGTGCCTGATGCGTCCCCGGCTGCGGTGCCCACACCACAACCACCAAGCGTCGCACCGCAGGTCAGCGGGATAGCCCTGGTTGGGCCGGCGGTGAAGATTAAAGAGGAGCCTGTAGACGTAAGTCAGCGCTTAACTTGCGCTCATAAGCGCAGTGTTAATGAGGCACGCGGCGCGTCTCTAGTTCTTTTACGAGTGTTCCGTCGTGTCTGACGGGAGAGATCTGAACTGACGGCTTGCCGGTGCGTGTAGCACTGGGCGCCGTTTGCTTCGATCGCCGCTGCGGGGGAAAAAATGAAACATAAATCATCATCAGGCTGTATTGTCACGTATGAAGCGAAATTACTAGGCTCGTGGTCGCCCCCTGGATACGGAGGCGATTTGTCCTCGCAGTAAGCTTACCTTGTGTAGGACAAGGGGAATAAAATGGGTACACCGAGACTGCTGTTTGTGCTAGCGCGACGCATAAAGAAAGAACCACAACACACACGAAAGAGAGAAAGGCGATGTCCTGCTTTTTTGTGTGCGTTGTAGTTCTTATAAGTGTCACACATACACACTGGGTTCCTTGGGTATGCACGCGATTTCTGAGGAATACGAGTGCATACCAAAAGGACAGAAAGTTGAGCGAGTTGGTAACAGTCCATAATCAAAAGAAGAGGCGTGCAGGACACGGACACAAGGAGAGCAGTGAACAACACGAACGCCGAACGGCGTTCGTGTTGTTCGCTGCTCTCCTTGTGTCCGTGTCCTGCACGCCTCTTCTTTTGATTATGGAGTGCATACCCAAGGGTCTGGCTTTTTTTTCTTTTTTTTTTATCCCGGCCGCGGCGGCTGCATTTCGATGGAGGCGAAATGTCGAGGCCCGTGTGCTGTGCGATGTCAGTGCACGTTAAAGAACCCCAGGTGGTCGAAATTTCCGGAGCCCTCCACTACGGCGTCTCTCATAATCAGAACTGGTTTTGGGACGTAAAACCCCACAAAACAACAACAAACAACAAGGGTCTGGCCTATTAACGCATGCGCATTGACGACAAACGCCAAGGTTCGGACCACATTCTAAATCTGCTCACAACTTGCCCGATCAGCAGCCATTCTTGGATGTTGAGAGCCTCTGACTGTCACTGTCTGCAGCATCAACTCCGTGCCATGCTGGAGGCTAAGTGCTGGTGGTTTTCAACCAACGCGAGAACACTTACGGAACAGCATTACTGCTTGCATCGCCAGCAGACTGTTTTGTGGTTCACCACAACGCTATCCCGATGCACGTTTGTGTGTCAACCACACTGACCCACGCTCTTGTTAGGGTCACTCAGGGCACGGGCCGCGGGTGCTTGATTGGGTCTTACGAGCACATGGAAACAAAATGAATGGTGACCGGACTAACAGAATTGATTTCATATGTTCTTTATGAAAAGGAAAGAAACTGACAACCATGCATGCTTGGCAGGAATCTAAAAACATCTTCAACAGAAGTCTATCTGTCTCGGTAAACCAATTTATAGCAGGAAACACTTCACTAGCCAAGGTTTGTTTTGAGCATCTTGGAAACCAGCACCACAGGAACGAAGATGAAAGAAGAATGGACAAACACCAGTGCTGACTCGGAACTGATAGTTTATTCGAAGTCACGCAGATAACGACAAATAACCTCACGTTCATGAGACCAAAGAGGTCCCTCTTTTTCTTTTTTTGGTAACATGGGTGTGAAGGTCATTTGTATTCATCTGTGTAACTGAATAAACTCAGTTGCGAGTTGGTGCTGGTGTGTGTCTGTTCTTTTGTCCTCAATTCTGTGATGACGTTTTTCAAGATGCTCAGTCCTCCCCAACTAGCCCAGCTTTCAATTCTTCTACAAGATTTGCTGTACCAAAAAACTCTCCCACTGTTTCAAGACCATTCGGGCCTCTATACCAGCGGGGACCGTTAGGAAGGATGTTGAGCGTAGCATTCTTGAAGGACCTCTCAAGCACCTGGAGATCAAAGTTTAGCTGTGTTGTTGTTGTGCACGAGTCATCAACGAACATGTAGTTGCGAGAATTTTTTGAAACGGTACAGTGCTAGGGGAGCTACACATGTTTGATGATCGAAAAGTGGTCCCTGTTCATCTCGCTCTTCGCTATGCATTCTGTGCGGGGGTTGTCTTTTCCTTGTTGAGTACTTCTCTGAATGTCGCATGACACGCCATCACTAATGAACATGTTGCTTTGTGCCAGCCTGTCATCTGGTGAAGGGTGCAATTAATGACATCACCAATGCAGTGGAACCGTATGGTGATTCCTCATGTTGGAGAACTTCAGCGGGAGACATTTCTGTCAGTGCTTTGCGCCGACTGGCTGCCCACAATGTCATGGCGAGCAAAGCAACGACAGAGAGAGAGCACGCACGATTGCTTGCAGGTCTTGCCTACTGGCGTACACTCTTGTTCAACCACTTGACAGCCCGAGAAACTGCTGACATCATCAGAGACAGCCTAGTGACGTCAGGACAAGCTCGAGGTGCTGGATTGAACGCTGGTATCGGTGGCTGCTATTGGATGAGGGCGAAATGTTGAGGCTCGTGCACTGTGCGATATATTAAAGGGCCCCTAAACCATCCAGAGGTCGTAATTTATACCCCTGTCACACGGGCACTTAAAAGTCTTTTAAGCAAAGAGACTTCTTCTGAAAAGGAGTTCCTGACAGCAGACACACGGCAGAGGGTGAACGCCTTTTCACAAGCAGTCTTTTTTGTAAACGGAGTTCTCTGCTACGGCTCTAAATGAGTAGCCTCGAAACGAGTGGGTGCCAGCAATTTTCGACTGGCGGAAAGAAAAGAGCGACTCCTTATTATTCTGTCACCAAGGCTCTTCATAAAAACAAATTTCATATCCCGCAGAAGGTGTATTGAACCATTTCATTTGTTGTTTCCTTTTCTACTCTCGTGAGCAGCTAGAACGCATCGGGAATCACGTGGTTATGCTCGGACTCGCACCACACCATTTTGCAAAAGCGGGAAAAGCGTGCTCAGCAGTCGTGTGCGTCACGGCCACTCGATTCGCAACGCACGTGCGTTTTTATCGAGCACCTGTGTCTGTGTACTCGGCATTCCAGTAGTGTTAGCGTCTCTGGCCAACCTCAGGGACCTAGCAGCCGTCGGCATACGGAAAAAGCAGCGTCTGCAGTGGTCGGAGGTGGACACCCGGAGTTTAATCAGACCTTGGGAGGATAACCTCCACTCATTGCAGGCTGTAAGGCTTGTGACTCTCGCTTTTTTCTTCGGTAGGGTCACCCATAAAGTGTCGAGAGCACCAAAACATCAGTATGGTGAATAAAAGCCCGTTGGTGCCAGGTGGACTTGTACACGTCGCTAGTTATGCGCACGCTTCCTTAAAGGGATTGTCCAGTGATATCGTAAACATTGCGAACTGTCAGGCATATCATGTATGTGTGCGTGTGGGGAACACAGGGGTGATTTTTCTGAGCGAACTGGAGCTTTCGATAGTTTTATTCAGCTTTTTATTTGCATGAGTACAAAACTCCAACGGAGCGCCCGACGAGCGACGGCCGTTTCAGCGTGACGTCACACGGAATCGTGCAGGGGACTCTCGAAGCTGTCTGCCCTGTACTTGGTTGCACAGTTCGCTCGGCGCTGCTGACTGCTCACGCCTATGCCTCGTTGATTAAACAAATGTGAATAAATGTCCCTTTATTATCATTATTATTTCAACAACTGCGAATTAGGCGTGCTGTTATTGCACTTCGAGATCAATGCGTTTTGCCTCCGGTGCGCTAGCTGTTCTGACAGCGCTTTGCTTCTGGCGTTTCAAGAGTTTTTTTCCTCACTGCACGCTTTTATTGCTGTTTGGGGCCGTATGTATTAACAAAACAGAGCTGTGATAGCTACCTGGCGCCGTCAAGTAGAGACATCACTGGTTCCGACGATGAAGAGTATGAATCTCCGCTTGCGTTGAACCCGCCAGCAAGCTTGCCAGTCAAACGAAGTGACGAGAACGGGGAAGCCTAAGCGTTTCAACAAACAAATCAGTGCGAATAACAGCGATACGGTCGTTTCAGATGAGCATACTCTAGAAAACCGGGCTACGCGCATAGAAACGAGCACGCCACTGCTGCGGAACCTTCCCATGCGTTATTTTCACAATTCACAGCGAGAGGCATTCTTCGGCGTCGGTTTTTACATTTGTTTTGCCCAGATGGTAACTTTCTTGAGGTCGCAATCGCCAGTGGCACCTAAACAAAGTGCCTTTGAAGACGCCTGTCGAACCAGCTGGTGCTACCCAAAGAAATCTCTGCACCTACGCTCAGCTCCAGATTAGGCCCGCAGCAAGGGGCTAAGGGCCTGGGCCCCTCCCGAAATTTTCGTCGGGGGTGGTATTAATAACGGGGTGTAATGCTAAGACCATAACGTTTCAGCCTATTAATAACATTGCATTGAAAAAGTCACTCAGTGTACATAGTGCGGTTTTTACCAAAAATAAATAATGAAAACATGTCTTTTCTCAAACAGTCAAGGTCTTCAGCAAGTGGGCCCTACCCCACAAAAATTTTCTGGCTACAGGCCTGCTTCAGATACATCGTCTTTTCTCTCCACCACATGCTTCAGCCAGAGAAATGCTCAGAGCACAACAAAATCAAGAGATCTGACGCTTTAATTACAGCGTGACCGAGGAAGGCAGCACACCTATGTGTGTAGTTCACATTATTCGTGCGGCCCTGCCACTAACTGCTACGTCAAAACTTTACGAGAGGACGCGGTCAACCCCCAGCACATGCATGTAATGTGCACTGAGTGTTGAGGGTTCAGAAACCAGTTGACGTGACGAACAGCGGCAACCCACTCGGCCTGTGGGCTCTCCTCGCAGGGAAATTTGCGAAGTCTCTCCACCCTCCCAAATTAACAGTGTTACGGAATCAACCAAATTATAGAGCTAGAAAAAAGGAAAAAAAGTGGTTCGAATTGTGCGACTCTACGTACAATGTTGCATGGCAGGAAAGCCACGACCGCCCGGCACGGGGGGCACGGTACCATGTGACATCATGCTCACTGTGGCCAGCGCCTTGCTTCGCTGCGCAGGATTTTCAAAAATCACTTTATTTGATATTTATTTTCTAATTAACTACACAACTGCCTTGGTAGTGCAAGCTGGCTACAAGTAAAATAAAGCACACACTTTCTTTTAAGACCACTTGTTTTGGCTTGTAAAATGACCAGACAATCCCTTTAATTAGTGCAAGAAATCTTCACATTGGTGTTTCTTCATCTGTTATTCTTAAATTTGCTTGAGGAAACAAGCAATGCAATAAGTCTTTAATTTGTATATCGAGATACAACGTTTTATTTTATTGCTTCACTTTTAACTGCTAGCGCCACGCTTTCGGTAGTGTCTTCGAAAGAAAACACTAAAAGGAGATCGTTGGTGCCGTGTGTCTGCTCCACAGCGCCTCTTCGTTAAAAGTCTTTCAACTTCGTAAAAGACCACTTAGGTAAAAGACTTTCTGCGCGCCCGTGTGACACACGCATTAGTTTTCGTGTTGCAGTTGTACACAAGTCGGCAATGAACACACAGCCACAAGAATTTTTCGAAACGGTGCAGTGATAGCGGTGTTACACGTGTTTTATTTATTTATTTATTTATTTATTTATTTAGAAAAAAACTGCCAGTCTGAGTGCCAGACTTTGGGCAGGGGTGGGCGATACAGTGTTGTAAGATAGCCGATACAATGCTAAAAGATAGCCGATACAAGATACAAAGATAGCCGATACAATGCTAGAAAAAAGAAACGTGAAATACGGTCCACAATCCCGTGACCGTGACATAGAAAATAGTACAAAAAAGCCATCAAAAAAAAGAGAGAAAAGAGAAGAAGAAGTGCACACTGGGTCAAAAAGTGAAAAGAGGTGGCACCGAATATCAATTGTAATCGAAATAAAATCAGCAACACTACAAAAGTACAGAAGCGAGACATTGAACTTCAAGCAATCAATCTGATCGAGATAGGTACTAAAATAAAGCGCACTGTAAATAAATGATGGTGTAGCTATGATACATATGGAGCAGGTAACACACGGAGAAACGAGTTGAGATCGATGCTTTCAAGAATCTCTGATGGCAAGTTGTTCCACTCGCTGATTGTGCGGGGAAAGAAAGAGTACCTGTATGTGTTAGTATGGCAGAGGCGCTCAGCAACTCTTTTAGGGTGGGAGGCGCGTGTTTCGCGGCGCAAAATTGGTTCAATGTAATTACTCTTCTCTATTGCTAGCTTATTATTATATATGAGATAGAATAGCTTCATTCTCTCGCGATAACGTCTCCATTCAAGGGTTTCCAGCTTAGCGCTTTCCAGAAGAGCTGACGGAGATGTGTCACGTTGGTAGGCATTAAATATGAATCTTACAGCTTTTCGCTGTACTGATTCTAGTTTATCTATGTTTGCTTGCGTGTGCGGATTGAAAACTGGCCCCCGCTCATTTTGCTCTTTCCTTTGCTATGAGCCGTCTGGCCACTGCCGTCTTTTCATCGTCGACTACTCCTCCAAACGTCACGTGACAGGCTATCGCCAATGAGCTCTATTCCTTTGTGCCGACCTGTCACCCTGCGGAGGGTGCAGCTAATGACCTTGTCAGTACAGTGGAAACGTATGGGGACTGGCTGTGTTGAAGAACCTAACAGGGTGACCCTTCTGTCGGCATTTCTGTTGTTTGCCCCCACTGGCTGCCTACAATGGCACGACAAGCAACGCGACGAGGAAGAGGAAGTGTGCATAATTTCTTGCAGATCTTGCCTGCAGTAGTTCGGCCAGTGACAGCACCAGGCAGTTGCGACATCATCAAGAGTACCGTGCTGACATGCAGACGAGCTTCGGAGGATAGGAAATGCCCGGAGAAGGGAACAGGGTCGTTTTCTTGGTTTCGTAGCTCTCCCGTGGCACATAGCACTGCCGCATTTGGTATCAATGATAGTGACGGCATTCTGATATCAATGCGTATGTTTACCTGAGAGAGAGACAGAGAAATGAAGAGAAAGGCAGGGATGTTAACCAGATACTAGACTCCGGTTTGCTACCCTGCACTGCGGAGAAGGGGGAGGGGGTTAGAAAGATGACAGCGAGAGAGGGTACATGATTACAGACAAGCACAACAAATAAAACACACACACACACAAAGAACGTTCCACTCAGAGACGTTCGCGAAGGCCGGTAGATATCAAGAAGGCCTTTAAAGAACCCCAGGTGGCCGAAATTTCCAGATCTTTCTGTATGCCATCTCTCACCATCACGTCATGCTTTTAGGACGTAAAACCCCAGGTGTTATTATTGAGAATAAAAAGTGGCCAATCATGTTGTGAGGGTCAGGTCAGTGGCATTGCCTCTGTTTAACAGGATCAAAGTTTGCACAGGCATGCAGTTCTTTTTTCTTGTGCTGATTGTAAAGAAAAAGAGAATAAGTGGCGTGCTATGCTGGGACGGTTGGCCCTAGCACCATTGCCTAATAAACAACTTTACAAGTGGGGGAAGTGCTGGGTACCTTCACCCAGCAATAATGGCCATGTACAACACCATCGCCGCCAAATTCGACCATTGTAATGAGCCATAACGGCATGTGCCTTGAAATTTGGGGAAGGGAATGGAAGGGGATGCCAAAGCACCATGCCCACCACTGCTTTCCAGCTTGAATGCACTCTGTATTACAATTCACATATGACAACTAATCCTTGTTTGGAGAAAGTAGACCTTAGTGACAGACTGATTCTGCCTGCCGTGAATTGGAACATCTGTTGACCCCAAGATGTTGGAGTGATGCCCTTTTGTGTATGACGTCAGCTGGGGAACTAGCTGGGGAACTTCACTGCAGTATCATGCTTGTGCTCGTTTTGTGAAGGCATCTTGAGCTATTAGCCAATCCGCTGTTCTAGAACAATCTCCTAGAAGAGTGTCTATGGCACATTCTGTGACATTAAATCCCTGCAGACTCGAGCTGTGTCAGAGTTGAAACAGAGCTTTGGTTGGGTTGCTCTCGAAGTTGTCTTCTAGCCATCAGAGTCCTCATGCGTGTAAGGCAGTGGTTTTCTATCACATGAGTTGTATTGTCATGAAGCTCGTATAATGATTTTTTTTGTCTTTTATTCTAGCGATCGTGTGTAGTATTTGCATTTTAGCTGCTGTGTCCGCACTCTGATTCTCTGTTTCGCTGTGCAGTGCATGCCACATGTTTGGTAACCTGAGCTTGTTTCCGACATTTACACATTGCTTTTCTTTGTGCTAACCCCATCATGAAAGAAATCGCGAACACATTTCCTGAGAATCGGCATGGCTCCAAAAAAATATCTGTTCTGGAACATCGAACATAAGGGTGAAAAAATTAGTTGGGAAAAATGAAGTTATGCATCCTTGCGCTAAAGAGCTGATCTAGCAGGATAATCAATATGAAAAAGACGTCAAATGTATAAGGGCACAGGAAAATTGAAGGTGATGACACGAGCACTTCAGTCATTCAGTCCAAGAACTTTTGTTGTTGCCTTTGTTTTCTCTTGGTCCTCATTAGCACTGTTTTAACAATGATGTACCGAACTTTCCAGCAAACTGTTTTAGGGGCGAGCCCCTTAGGGTCGAGCCTTGTCTGCCGTCGTAATGTCGTAATGTAGCCATACTCGCCCTCACTCGGCGCTTGCCTCCCGGCGCGCAATCTCTCTCTCTTCGACAGCGGCAGTCATGAGTGCAGTCAGACGCTGTGTTTGCATGTGTGGGCCAATCCCGGAGGCTATGCACCAAGACACTGTCATCTGCTGTCGTGAGAGAGAGTGAACGGTGCGCATTGACTATGAAAACGCTCTTTCTCTTTTGTGTAGTTGAACCATAAGGATTCTCAGCGTGTGCGTTAACTAAATTAATCCAGAACTCGACATGATCTACGACACGGGAGCGCAGGAATCTCATAAAGACCAGGAGCATAAATGACAACACATGTGTAAACACTCACACATTGTCACTCATTTACATGCATGAGTGGGCAGTGTCACGGGTGATTTACGGTAACACAGAAAGATCCCCAGCTTTGCCCACTCATCATGGTTCACTTCGTGGAGATGCGTGGATTGTCGTTTTAAGCTGCTCACAGGGTCCTTTTCTTTCAGCTTAGTTGCCTTCCCCATGACACAGCTCACCTCTGCATGTTAGTAGGAGTTAACTTCTTCCCTCCTCGTTGTTCTTCGCCCGCTCATCCCGCTGTCAGCGAAACGGTTGACAAGCTGCCGACCAGGGGATTGAAGGCGGGCTGCTTCACCTGCTGGCACCTTGAGGGAACGACGGCTTCGACATCTTGTTGTTAAAAACAACATTTAATGATCAACCTTCTCTCACATAATTCACTGGGTTTTATACACTTCTTAAACAAAGCACTCTCGCAGTCCAATCAAAATCGGAAAATGTCCTTTCCCCTCAACATCTGATTGGCTGCCGTTGGGATGTCCGTCCTTACGTCCCTCCATCCAATACCTTGATTTTCACCATCCTCTCCCCCGTCGATCGCCGATGCACCTCTCTCTCGACGCCTGGCGCCGGCCAGTCGCGGGAGCGTGCTCGGAGCCGGGATCCCAGGGCCGAGCTGACAGGTCAACATCACGTGCCCATCAGTTCACGGAACACGCGCTGGGGATTCCCCGCGATGCTGCACGTGGCCTGGTTCCCAGACCACGATCCATTGTCCGCTGGCCGCAGATCTCCGCAGAAGAAATCAGCCGTAACGCCAGTCGTTGTGCCGTCCTGGCCACCGCAGGGGGGGACGGGGGGGGTGGATGGAGGCACGCGGTGCTCGTAGAGGGGTGACAGTGGGGGGCCCTCGGGTGGCTGCTTCGTTCTTGAACCCAACACCTCCCCTCCAACTGTGTTGCACTGCATTTCTGGCATGCAACACACACATACACACACACACATCACAGCAGTCCACAGGGTTGACGGGCGGAGCACTGTCTGTGGCTCGTACCCCATTGACCCCGCCGCGCGCATGCACTGACAAAGCATACATGCGCCCCCCTTGCCTTGGTTTTCCCCCTATGCGTCATCGCTGGAAGTCACCAACCGCGACATTGCGTCGGCATTAGCGTTTAGAAGCCCCTTTTTATGTTCGACCACCAGGTCATATTTCTGTAGCGCCAACGCCCAGCGTGTCAGCCTCGCGCTTTGCGGAGTGGTCAGAGTGAGGAATTTGAGCGGATTGTGATCGGTAATTACCCTGACTCTAGCCCCAAACAACCATGCCTCCAACTTTCCAAGCGCCCAAATGATCGCATAGGCTTCCTTTTCTATTGTGGCCCATCGTGTCTGGGCCGGGCTAAGCTTTTTGCTCAGAAAAGCAATAGGGCACTCTTTGCCCTCGACATCCTGCTGTGCTAGGCACGCCCCAATGGCGTAATCGGATGCATCTGTGGCGAGGATAAATTCCTTTCCTGGATCTGGGGCCTGCAATGACGACGCCTGCACTAGACATGTTTTCACCTTATCGAAGGCCTCCTGCGCCTCTGCATTCCAAGGTAACTTCTGTGGGACGCGTCGGCCAGTTAGGCTGGTCAGAGGCAACACGATTTTGGAGTACTCGGGAACGTAGTCCCTATAGTAGTTTGCCAGCCCTAAGAAACTACGGAGCTGCCCCTTTGTTGCGGGAGCCGGAATCTCCTTAATTGCGCGCACTTTCTCTGGATCAGCCCCGTGCCTGCCCGACCCCACAATGTGACCCAAGAATTTGACTTCCTGTTGCGCGAAACGACACTTGCTTACGTTAAGCGTCAAACCTGCCTTCGCCAGCGAAGCGAGCACCTTGTCCAAATGTTCGAGGTGATTCTCCCAGTTCTCCGAGTATATCGCCACATCATCGATGTACGCGCAAGCATAATGTCTATGCGGTGCCAGTATATCATTAATGATCCTCTGATAGGTGCTGGCGGCATTCTTTAGACCGAAAGGCATCACCTTCCATGCGTACTGGCCGGAGGGAGTAGTGAATGCGGTGCAAACCTGCGCGTCCTCATCTAGAGGTATTTGCCAGTAGCCCCTGAACATATCTAGCAGCGTTATGTACTTGGCCTTAGCTACCTGATACAACAGATCTGTCGGCACGTTCATAGGAAATGCGTCTGGCTCAGTTATCTCGTTTAGCTTCCTGTAATCGCAGCAAATGCGGATGCCGCCATCCTTCTTTGACACGCAGACCAGTGGGTACGCATGCGGGCTTTCGACCGGATATATTAATCCCCACTGTCGGAGCTCATTCACCTGCCTTTCTACCTCGTGCACCAGCGCTACCGGTACCCTGTAAGGGTATGCGCGTCGCGGTTGCTCCCCTGATTTGATTTTGATTTTGTGGACTCCCACTTTGCAAGTGCCGGGTTTGTTTGCGAACACCCTCGAATGCCTCGCGATTAAGTCTCGCAACTGTTCTCTCTGTGTGGGCTCCAAATGCGCTAAATCGCCTGGCTGCAACGTTGCCTGCGCCCCTGTTTCGCACGGTGGGACCGGAACGTCTCCAAATTCTTGGTCACCCTCAAATATCACTCCTACTGCACTTACTCGGGTATGGTAGGACCGAAGTTTGTTAGCGTGTACGGCTCTGCGCGAGCCATCCTCGAGCTCAACTGTGTAACTATATGGTCTCAGTTTTCCGACCACTGTGACCGGTCCCTTCCATTTTGCCATTAGCTTCCCTTCTCCTTCCTTCTCTAGCCATAGCACTTGGTCTCCCGCAGCGAACTGTTTGTCCGTGGCCCTCAAGTTATACCGTCCCACATACTCCCTCTGAGTGGCTTCACTCTGTCGAGCGGCTCCCTCACTAGCTTCTGCTAAACTAGTTCGAAGTCTCGCCAGATATTCCGCTGCCGGTATACCCAATGACTCAGGAACTACCCAGTCTCCCGACCAAGTCTTCTCGAGAATAGCGAGGGGCCCATTTGGCACCCGTCCATACATCAGCTCAAACGGTGACCGTCCCGTAGTCGCGTGCGGAACCTCACGATATGCCCACAGCAAGAACGGAATCATCTTATCCCAGTCGCGTCCATGTTCGCTAACTACGTGGGAAAGCATCTTCTTGAACGTGCCATTCCAACGTTCCACTAAACCGTTACTTTGCGGATGGTCCGGTGTAGAAAACCTAGGTGTGGCTCCCAACCTTTGTAACATCTCCTGCGTCAACTTTGACGTAAAGTTGGTGCCCTGATCCGAGCAAATTGTCTCCGGAACCCCATGCTGAGAAAATATCTGCAGTAGCGCATCACAGGCGGCCTTTGCCGTCAGTGATCGGAGGCACACGACTTCCGGCCATCTAGTGTGTAAGTCTACAACGCAAAGAGCATAACGGTGACCCCTAGCCGAAGGAGGATCCAGCGGGCCGATGCAGTCCATGTTCACTGTCTGAAACGGTGCACTGGGTCTAGACAAGGGCGTTATCGGGACCCTATCTATCTGCCTCGCCGGGGATTTCACCTGACATTCGTGACACGACCTACAGTACTCCTTTACGTCCCGGGACACCTGCGGCCAGTAAAATGAGCTTTTCACCCTCTGCAGTGTTTTGCGCTCTCCTAAATGACCCGCCCATGGTGAATCGTGAGCCATTTTCAGCACTTCCTTTTGCCTATCCGACGGTAGCACTAACTGCCTGCACATGCGACCCGCGATATGTTCCTGGTGGTACAGTAACTCGTCCTGAACGAGCATGCCATGCGTTCCCGCCTTTGCTTGCGCCCAAGCATCCCGCAAGGTCGGGTCTGACTCCTGAGCCTCACGAAACTCCTGTCGTGTGCTTTTAACCGGCTCGGAACCCTCGCTGACGTTCTCCGTTATTACACTGCACGCAGTCACCTGTTGCTCCTCGTGTGTCTCTTCTGAAAGCTCAGCTACTGCTTCGGTCTCTTTAACCACGGGGCGCTCATCACACAACTCGTCAACTTTTACCCTTTCGTCTAGAAGTTGCGCGTAATCGTTAGGTGTGATCAGTGCGTCGGTCCCCTCGAGTAGCTCATCCGTGAGCGCGCAAAGCACGGCCGACTGCACCGCCTCGTGTGCCACGTAGGGGCTTCCTTCGGTCGCTATCAGTGGCACGTAAGCTAACTCAGCCGTTACTTGTTGCCCGAACGCTCCCGTTAGCTTTATCCGCGAACCTGTACCATTGTATTTCGGCACCACCGCCTTTCTGATAACACTTACTTCGGCTCCCGAGTCTATCACTGCGTCGAATGACTGACCTGAGCTTTTAAGTGTTACCGTTGTCAGTCTGGGTTGCTTCTGCTTATATTGCCCCAACACGTCTGTCATTGCCACATCCGACCCGAATGCGGACGCCGTAACTTTCGCGACCACTGGTCTGTTTTCTTGACGTGCTGCTGGCTTAGTGCCTTGCCTCACAACTGAGCCCTTATTGGGGCACTCCTTGGCAAAGTGATCGGTTCCCTTACATTCAAAACATCGTTTTTTCCACCTCACGCTCGCGTATGCATCTCCCGATGTTTTAGATTTCTTTTGCACTTCCTCAGCACTCGCCCTCTTTTGCGCAGGCCTGCACTTCTCGCTCTCCTCAAAGCTCTCCGCCAGCTTAACCACGGCGCTGGGTGACAAAAACGCCTCCTGTTCATTAAGAACGACATGTGCTCTCGCCTCGGTGCTTAAGCATTCTTTCAAGCGATCCGTCACAATTAGCTGCTTGAGTTCCGCGAACGTGCGTACCTTGGAACTCTGGACATAATAGTCAAAATAATTCTCAAGTCGCACGGCGAACTGATCCCAGGACTCCTTTTCTCCCTTTCGAGACCCCATAAACAGCCTCTTGTACTCCGCTGCTGTAAGCTTAAGGCCATCCAAAATGCTCGACTTAAGCTTAACGTAAACTTTCCGCTCCTCCGCCGTTAGCCTGCACAGCAGTCCTCGTGCCCTTTCGCTCAACTGCGGCAAAACCAGCCCGGCCCACCACTCTGCCGGAACGTCATATGAATCGAGCGTTGCCTCTACATCCTCGAACCACATTGGCACGAGTGCCTCTTGGTTCGGCATTGGTGCCAGTACACCCTTTAACAAGCTTGCAAATTTCAGCCGCCTGTGTTCCTCTGACCTTCCGCCAAGCGATAAGCTCTCACCGCCGTCGTTAGGCTCAGCCCCTTCCCGGGCTCGCAACCGCTGGCTTTCTAGCATTAAGCGCTGCTTCTCCGTTTCCGCCTCAGCAATTTTCAATTGAAGCTGTAGCAGCGCTAGCTGCTGTTCCGACGCCGTATCTGACGTGCCACTACCCTGACCCCCCGCGTCGCTGTCGGCGACTCCCAACGCCTGCAAGTTTTCCGCCCCGTCCCCGTTCATTTCCGAGCTATGCCTTTCTCTGTCTCGCAAGTTGTAACGCTTTGTCATTGCCTGCGCCCGACAGAAAATCAAGAGGTACCCGCCTGAAGTAGCCTTGCGGTGCGCTCTTCCTCCTCGGAATGTGGTGGACTAGCCTTGCTTCGTGGGCCCGGTGATGCGGTAGTCAGTTCGTGGTTGTCGTCAGTCTCGGCCGATGTCGTTCCCCGCCGTCGTCCTCAGTTCAGCCATACAGGTCCTGTCCGACTGCGCCAGTTAACTTCTTCCTCCCTCCGTTGTTCTTCGCCCGCTCATCCCGCTGTCAGCGAAACGGTTGACAAGCTGCCGACCAGGGGATTGAAGGCGGGCTGCTTCACCTGCTGGCACCTTGAGGGAACGACGGCTTCGACATCTTGTTGTTAAAAACAACATTTAATGATCAACCTTCTCTCACATAATTCACTGGGTTTTATACACTTCTTAAACAAAGCACTCTCGCAGTCCAATCAAAATCGGAAAATGTCCTTTCCCCTCAACATCTGATTGGCTGCCGTTGGGATGTCCGTCCTTACGTCCCTCCATCCAATACCTTGATTTTCACCATCCTCTCCCCCGTCGATCGCCGATGCACCTCTCTCTCGACGCCTGGCGCCGGCCAGTCGCGGGAGCGTGCTCGGAGCCGGGATCCCAGGGCCGAGCTGACAGGTCAACATCACGTGCCCATCAGTTCACGGAACACGCGCTGGGGATTCCCCGCGATGCTGCACGTGGCCTGGTTCCCAGACCACGATCCATTGTCCGCTGGCCGCAGATCTCCGCAGAAGAAATCAGCCGTAACGCCATCGTTGTGCCGTCCTGGCCACCGCAGGGGGGGACGGGGGGGGTGGATGGAGGCACGCGGTGCTCGAAGAGGGGTGACAGTGGGGGGCCCTCGGGTGGCTGCTTCGTTCTTGAACCCAACAGTAGGCTTAGTGGGATCATTTTTTTCACTGCTCCTGCTGCACATGGTGGACACGTTGCATAGGTGGGGTTCGTCACTCTATGAGTGCTTGTGCTGCCGTGTAGCCAAATCCCCAGCCACAGCGTTGTTTACACCATTGTTTTCAAAGTATTGTATTTTGCTCTGTAAATCGCCTGTAGGTTTTTAAAAAATGACAATAATATTTAGAAGCATAGGTTTTACAGGTAGTTGGAGAGCCAGAAGCATGTGCTTTCACGCTTCCACTTTTCCCACAAGGCTCACCATCTCCAGCCAGTCTTCTCATTTCCAGAGACACTGCCACAAATCCTCTGATAAATAGGCCTAACCCTACCCTGAACAGAAAATAACAAGGAACAGTGGTTCTCAACACTTCACGCCATCCAGAACCACCACAGGTTGCCTAGGGATCTTCCCTTCTATCAACTGATGGCAAAGGATTGGACACTACCACTTTTTTTGTGTGGACTTTGTTATTTACACATTGGCATTTTATTTTTATATCAGCAACGCAAAATCACCAAATAAGCATTTGGCATGCTGTTGCAGAGGCTTGTAGATAAATTTTGATGACCTATGTTCCTGCCACATGCGCCTGATTGCAGCTGTACATGAGTGTTCTCACTGTTCACTTTACATAATTGTGGCTGGTGTCAGTTGGGCAACTTTGAACTGTGCGGCACAACACCATGGCCACCATGGTAATGTGTTCTATGATTACACAACAGGTACATTAAATACATAGCACTTCGTGTCCTGCAAATGCTGGGACTTATAAATCCAATACAAGAAAATAATCATCATCAGCCTATTTTATGTCCACTGCAGGATGAAGGCCTCTCTGAGCCGTTTCCAATTAGTCCTATGCTGAGTGAGTTTGTTCCACTTTATGCCTGCAAACTTTTTCATTTATGTAAGGGGCATAGTTACAGGAGAGCACTGTGCTGAGTGAGTGTGCATGCAATGAGAGTGCGAGCAGATGCATCTTGAAATGCGCATGAAAGAGCACTCTGAAATATGATTGATTTCTGGAGTTTTGCGTCCCAAAACCAGCCCTGATTATGAGAGATGCTGTAGTGGAGGGCTCCGGAAATTTTCACCACCTTGGTTTCTTTAATGTGCACTGACATTGTACAGTACATGGCCCTCTGGCATGTCTCTTCCATCAAAATGCAGCTGCTGTGGCCGGGATTCGATCCCGTGACCCTTGGATCAGCAGCCGAGTTGCATAGCCACTAGACCACCGTGGCGGGGTGCAGCGCTCTGAAATAACCTTAGGACTGCGCAACGTTATAGTGAGCTTCTTTTGATCAAAATAGTTTCACAGCCTTAAATAGCAGTGTCTTTGCACAGCCTTTCGTGGTTTCGTGCTGGCAAATACCATAAATGAACTTGTCTTGTAAACCTGTAAGTGCACATGTGCTTACTTTCTATTCTTTCCCCCTTTTAAAGGGGCCCTGCGACACCGGCTGAGCATGCAGTTTTTATAACTTACTTTAGAACTGCGGCATGCGGAGATGTCGCAGTGAGAGAGAAAGCGGCAAAAGTAAAGTAGTTATAATTTTATTTCAACAAAGAAACCGCATCTTCAGAGTTCTGCTTGAACCGTGGTGACGTACAATGGTGAATTTTGTTACAGGAAGTATTGTTTGATTACATCATAGTGACCACAGTGGCTGTGCAGTGTTATTGATTTGACACATCAATTTGCATTTTGTATTCATTGATCCCTGCTAGGCCATGCTGTCGAGCACAAAAAAAGAAATATAAGAACTTACGCCCAGGGGTACCTTCACTTCACACACAAAGGCACACGTTGGCTGCTGTGGTTTAAAAAAACATATCCTCAGGTGATCGTAGGTTTTTTCTTTTGTTGCGGGCACTCAAAAAGGTGCGCAAAAAAAGTGGTCAAGACAAGCAACGATGCTATTACTTAGTCCTATGCAGTGATGACGCTCGTGCAGCTGAAAGGGTTTTAGGCTCATTAGGGACGCAACAGAAGCATTCCTGACACGCAAAAGGAAGTGTCTCTCCTGACTGACGCATGTGGTTCATTGTAACATAGTCCCTGTTGTAGCCATGATAACTCCATCAAAAAGAGCTGCCACAAGGTAATTTGTACCGGCAACCTTGAAGCAAAACTTCTGGTATCTGTATAAGAGCCGCGCATTGATTGCAGTCAACCATGAACATCACTGGGAGAGTGAAATGTGAAAGGGAAGGTTATGTCAGGCCATCTGCTCATGTTTTCAAGTTTGAGGACTAAAGGCCAACCTCCATATACAGTAAAACCTCGTTATAGCGAACCCGGATATAACGAATTATCGGATATAACGAAGTAATCACAATTCCCCTTGAAATCCCTATAGATGAAATTAATATTGGTTATAACGAACTAATGGTTATAACGAAGTAATTACCGCTTCCCCTCAACTTCGTTATAACAAGGTTTTACTGTACATGAAAATGCACGGAACAGCGACAGGCGACGGGAAGCAGGCTACCGTCACACGAGTGCATATGGGGATGAATACCAAGCAGATGGCGTCAACCGGCAGTGCATCATTGATGTACATCCTATTCTGGCTTTTCTGCTGTTGGTTGCAAGGGCATGACACTTCCAGGTGACAGGCAACTGATTCTAGATTTCCAAAACCGAGTGTTCGCGTGACTACGTGTCACGTAACGTGAATCGCCCGCTTCGTCACTCATCGCGTCACCCATCGCTGTTGCGTGCATTGTCATGCATGTGAGGTTTGGCCTTCAGTTCTCGTGCACCCCTTCTTGTCAAGCCTTTTGCATTCATCTTGGTATTCAATACTACATAAACTCCAGTTCTCCGAAATGCAGTCGAAAAAGTGTCGCGGGGCCTCTTTAAGCTTACCGCTCTTTTTTTAACTTCCTTGAGAGCTTTGAGCCATGCACTTAATGAGACACCGCATCGGCGGCCATCGTTGGCCCAGCGGAAGACCCAAACAGCCACCACGTCGAATACGATTTTCAAGAATGATTGCCTGTCTGTGCATGTGGCGAGCATGTATGTGTGGGTGTGCTGCTCAAACGAGTGACTGCACAACGGTGTCAAAGGAACACAGAGATAAGAAAGAAGCGTAGAGAGTGTGACATCAGAACGAAGTGAGCAGATGTGTGTGAGAACAGTGTGACGAGTGAGTGTTCCATCTATCTTGTGTTATAGCTTTTATAAATTAAATGTGTATAGTTTTTTTAGGTGTTTATCATCTTTATCCACCATTGCTAACAAACCTAACTGCCTGTTTACATTAATTATGCATGGCTACTAGTCACCATCCTGATGTTAAGTGGCATTACTGACATCATACATTGTCTTGCAATGGTGACAGTTTTTTGGTAGATTCTGAAGAGTCACAACATGGAACCTTTTCTGTAGTAACTAAACCATGGGGAGAAAAAAATTGCAGTGGCTTAGCTCGGCTATGCCAGAATATACGTAGCGTTAGCTAAGGTTCAGCTGATTGTTTTTAGCGTTCCTGGTTGTCTAGGATTAGTTTGATTATCATGCTTACTGCTCCTTCAATGACACACACATGGTATACGCATTATGTGACACATGTATACATATTTATTTTTGCGCAAGGTCAGGTTGCTTCTCTATTGCCACAAAGACGGCCGTCTCCTTCTCCATGGCTATACCACACTGCGAACGCCAGCGAGCCGGTCTGACAACTGGCTAACCTTCCTGTCCTTCCGTTTTTCTTTTCCTCCTCCTCCCCGCTCTATGTATACCCCCACTGATCTGTGTTCGCATGTGCCCATATTGAAGAGGTGCTATCAAATGACTTAGCTGCAGTGTCAGATGGCGACTGCACAACGGAGGTGCACAGCTGCGCGCGTGCCGGCGCCAGTGCATCTGTGGCCATAATGACGTCACTCCTCTGGAATGCGCAGACCGACGAGGCGTGCACGTGCACGGAGGCGGCGGCTCCGGTGCGCCAGCTGTGTGACATCGCTGCTCCTCACGCATGCGCAGCACGGCTCTTGAACGTGCACGCGAAACTGCTCCAGCTCGGCCAGTGTAGCTAACACTGCAAAACAGCAGAACCGCAGTTCATTTGAAGTGAAGTGCCGCCCTGTGTGGACATGCAAATAAGCAAGATAAGTAGAGGGGAAACTGCCAATATGCAGACAGCTTCTAACATGCGCACAAAAAATTTGACTGTGTTTTTATGGAAAGCCACGGTTGTATTGCTGGTTGAGGTGCCTTTTTTTTTCTGTGTGAAGCAATGGTAAGTGGTATCCTTGAACTGATATTTTTTTTTTTCAACAGGACTATGAGGACGCACCACAAGCATCTCTAAATATGGGAGGCAGTGAGCACCTCGACAGTCCTGCTGGGGTTCAGGTGAGCCCTCCTTACAACCTGCAATATGTATATGCCTGAATTGCTCTCTTTCAAAGCAGTTGATCTTTTGTGCCAACTCCACTAAGCTAAACCCCTTTCCATAGTGATAGCGCAAATTTAATACACACGCTCATATCTATGTGCCAACGGCCCCGCCACGGTGGTCTAGTGGCTAAGGTACTCGGCTGCTGATCCGAGGGTCATGGGATCGAATCCCGGCCGCGGCGGCTGCATTTCGATGGAGGTGAAATGTTGAGGCCCGTGTGCTGTGCGATGTCAGTGCACGTTAAAGAACCCCAGGTGGTCGAAATTTCCGGAGCCCTCCACTACGGCACCTCTCATAATCAGAACTGGTTTTGGGACGTAAAACCCCACAAAACAGCAACAACATGTCTATGTGCCAACGACACTATCAAACATAACGGCCACATTCTTTCAAGAAAGTCGCTACTAGAACTACCAGAGACCTATACATGTGCAGCTTCCTAGTTTCTGCACAGGCCTTCAGCGTAGTCATGTCGGAGTGCACTGGGGCTGCTGGGAGAAAACGAAAGCGCATAGTATATCATGAGTGCATTACACCAGCTGGTTAGGTTGTTGTGCCAAGGAGATTTGCAGATAAAGTGAAGTTCCGGCAATGCCTAGGGTGTCCACTTTTGTTCACAAGTGTCTGTCGAAGAGTTCTTGAAGTGCACACAAAACTTGTCTTCGCTATGCACAGTTCAGCAAGGTCTGTCTCTTATCCTATGTGACTTCAGTTCGACAATACCATTAGAAAAACCAATGCGCAAGTCCTCTTTCCCCACTTGTAGCGGGAAGTGCTGATGGCTGCGTGACCTGTAGCATTGCAAGCATTTCTCAACAAACTAAATGTCGCATCTTCCGACATCCAGTGAAGTTTTGAGATACGTGATCAGGTAGTCGTTTCATTGAGATGTATGGTATTTATCTGCATTATCATCATGCTCATAATCGTATACCTCACACAATATGTCAAAAACATACAATTTTCGCGATGTTTCTGTCACGGCTTGCAAAGAAGTGGGCATGGAGCAGAAAGAATGCTGACAAGAATGGGTGCTTTTATGTCCCATCTTACTCTGCAGTAAACTACAACAGCTGTAACAACTCTCCGCAGTGAACGCTCCTCATAAATTACAAGCCTGTGCTATCCCCTCCAGCCTGCACCCCACAATGAAATAACTAATGACACGTCCGGAACCTACCCATATAAGATGTAATTTCTCCTCCACTTTTGTATCCCGGTTGTTAGTATGTTGGGTGGCAACGCTCGCCATTTGTAGACTCCTCAACACAGCAAAGGTATTGGGCCTGATACTGGATGTAGTAAAATGAACACTTAGGCACAGGAAACATGGAGCACTTCTTGACCACCGCTGCCACAACGATAATAATAACAGTTTGTATGCTTCAATACTCCCACCCCAGGCCGGGTTAATGTGCACTGTGAAGCGGAGAATGCAGCATAAAGTTTTGCTTCATCCAGTGCAATTGTTTTGTCGTTCCCAGTTTTGGTGATAATCACAGATAAGGTGTGATGTCCTTCCGTCGTACCACGCAAAGCAGAGGAAAGCAGGAAATGTGGTGCCACTTGGTTTCAGTACTAAATAGGCTGTTCTTGTTTCGACTGTGCTTTCGACTGCCCCCAGGCTGGAACAGGGGGCAGCTGTGGCAAAATCCCATACATCATACAATGAAGCCCTCCAAGCGAGTTATCCTAACCACAAAGAGTAGAAAGTGTGTGTGTAGCTTTGTTGTACATACATTTCCATATGACTGAATGAATTCAGGCACAATTGTTTGCCTGGTAAAGCATGCTGGAGAATGTGGCATAGTGCTTTGTTATTTATTTATTTCAAAGTACCTTACAGGCTCCATGGGGAGCATTGAGCAAGGGGGGCATTACACAAAGTATACGCATATGAACATACCAAACATCAGAACAGTATGAAAGAAACAAATGCAAAACAATAAATTGTTAAAGGGGTCGTGAAAAGAATTTGGCGATGCCGGTTTGTAATTTTCACTGCTTAAATACGCATTCGACAAGCCGATTCCGAAATATTTCGGTGAAATATTCAGTGCAAATTTAACAACACACGTTTTAAATCTCAGCTTTCTTGCGCTCCCGAAACGACTATGCGACACTACCGGCCGGCGTGGTACTATTTGGTGACGTTGAGTTAAGATATTTTTAAGTTCAAAGGCACAGTGAAATCGCATTTGCTCTAAAGGAATCGATTTACTTGAAAGCTAGAAAGAAAGAAATTACTTGGAAACCGTGCGGTGCCACCATTCGGAAGAAAAGCGGCAGCACAGTTTGTTTTCCCATGGCCTCCGAGGGCGCGCCAATCTCGGAGGTATGACGGCTACTAAGATGACGTCATCTGCAGAGTTGAGGGGAATGCGCAGTGAAACCGAAACCGCGTTTTTTATCACTCTAAATCAACGCACACGGTGCAACGGAACAATACATATTGTTGATTGGAGGGTCAGGATCCCGAATACGCACTTAGTACAAAATGTTCAGAAAACGTTTCACGACTCTTTAACTAAAAACTAAAGCGAACATACAGTACTTTGCACGAAATATATAAGTAACAAAAGTGTAAACAAAATGGTGCGTTGCTTGTGCACAAGAAAAGGAACCGACAGGGTAGGCACATTCTTCGCGTACATAATTATACTGATCAGGGAGTATGATCAGGGAGAATTATACTGAAAAAGGGAGTAATCTTTATATTACAATGCAATTGAGGAATTAAATGAAGTGCAACTATTAGAAAGATCACAGGTGACTGAAACACATACGCACACTTTAGTGGAGACATTAAATGAAATAGAGGAAAGTGGGTATCATTTACAAAAATATTTTACTAGTATATTCTTCAGGTGTCAGAATATAAACAGCTCATAGACAGCAGGCAAAATCCTGCTTGCAAACTTATGTCGGTGCGTAAACGATAAGAAGGCCTGTCACAGTTACCCAGCCACCCTATAGTCCAAGTAACAAGAATGCAGTTGTGGCCGTGCAGCATAGAATTCACCCGTTGAGCTGATAACATGGAGAAGGCCTGCTTGCAGATATCAAGAGCCTGTACACACTTTTGGAGCACCCTGATGTTCATACATGGCAGCCTCATGTCGACAGTACCAGGAGAACAGAACTTTACTGAGTATTTGTAAATAATTGACGAGTCCCTAAATAGTGGTCCTCTTTTTACTTCATTTCTCTTCACCATCGTTCACCTCTTAAGCAACCACATGGCATCTAAAGCCTTACCTCATCTGCAAATTATCAACGACAGGAGGAGTCACACAAGGGAACATAGGGCTGGTTGTCACATGCTCACATAGAAGATTGGGACTATAATTGCACATGCCCAGATGCTTTGCAGGTCGCATGCTTACAGCACCCTTTTCAAAGCAGAAATATCATTGTTGTTCACGCAGTCAGGTGCAATGGTTCGCAGGCTTACTCTAGACACTGCAGAGAGAGGTGGTGGCAGGTGAAATAAAAGGAGGCCGCCTGTGCAGGCATGGGGGGGAGCTGAGCTCATGCTCGTGAGCAGGGACTGTCGCGGCAGTCACCCTCAGACCTGAATTAAAAATGACACACTTCAGAAACGAAGAGAAAAACATAAAGAAAAAAGACGGACTAAGCACACGCCGGCACAGACACTCCAAAGAAGCGCCATATTCACGGCCAGTTGCAACAGCCGCAACATTCACCGCTCCGAGAGTGGGACTAACAACAGCAATTACTTGCTCGATCGGGGAGCACATGGGAGAGAATACAAGAAGACAGAGGAAAGGCCACAACACTGTAATGTCAGCCCCCCCCCCCTCTTTTTTGTGTTTCACTCTTTACTGTTCCCGGCTAGTGCGAACGCTTGCAGAAGTGCGTCTTTTCCTCACCCAGAGCCTACTGGAGTTTTTTTTTCTCCGGTTTCTGCTACACTGACCGAGTGGCATAGCCTAGTGGGAAAATTTTAAAGTTTCAAGACGACGGCAGTGAGGCCTGAAGGCATGGTGCGAGCAAGTGATCGTTGTGTGCGCTCCGCCTACATCAAGCGCCCTGGCGCGCGTGCTCATAACATATCATATCACCATCATTAAGTACAAAATGAAGTTACGCTTAGCCATGCTTCTATATACAGGAACACTCCTAATGAGAGTGCCTTTATGGCAGCAAACCCAACTCAGCACTGCATACTCACACTGATTATTCTGTGTGGTAGCTAGGTGGGCACTGCCACTCGCAAGGTCATTGCAGTCAAGTGCACCAGCACTCATTCCACCAGCACTTATTCTTTGCAATACAATGATCATTTGTGCCCATGTGCCTCGACCCATGAGATGGTCCCATGAACTGGCCGGTGTCGCGACTGGCCTGCTACAAAGAGCCGACCAGCGGGTAGCGTGGTGCTGAGTGCTGATGACGACCCACAGGCACTTGGGCCTCAGGTGTAGAGAGCCGAGGCAGAGAGAGAAAGCTTAGCAGAGGTTTATTTACATGGCTTGAAGAAGAATGGATCACGCCGAGAGCGAGCTCGGCGGCTAGTTTTATACAGGTTGATGTCCCTAGATGCCTAGTTAGGAAATGTGCCTTAATTAGAAAGGTCCAATCACTGCACTGATGTCCTGTCGAAGGGGTTGTCCCTCCGACGCCCACGGTGACTGCCTCCAAGGGGGCTCAACTTCACTTCCTCTTTATGTCCACCTCGAACATAAAGCGGGGGTCTCTTTGCTGGCTGCTGACAGGTCTTCGACGAAGAGTGCAGTTAGCGCACACATGTGGGCAACTCATCGCAAACACGTGTCTCACAAGAATACCCCCAGCACAAGCACCTTACCGAACTTCTTAGCATGCTAAGTCAGAGCGTTCGTACTCACAAAGCACACACACACGTGAAGCAGAAGAAGCAGTGCCACTTGGCGGTGCCACATCGTCGCGGGCATACCTCAAGCAGGAGACGACGACTCGGGTGCGGGACAAATATGACCACTGCAGGCTGGGTTCCTGCCATGTCCATCAAGCTGGAAAGGCTGTTTTCTGTAGTTTGGTGCCATGACCCGCACTAGCTTTGTAACAGCTTCCCCGGCGGCGGGCTGATACCTTGAAGTACAAGGGTTCAACATCCTTGTGGGGAGAGGTTGTTGCAGAAGATGCTGGTGGGCTGGCTCCAAACAGCTCTGCTCTGCCATCTCCAGTCCTGGACATCTCGTTGCATCATCGAGTGTGCAAGGCCCCGCCACGGTGGTCCAGTGGCTAAGGTACTCGGCTGCTGATCCGAGGGTCGCGGGATCAAATCCCGGCCGCGGCGGCTGCATTTCGATGGAGGCGAAATGTTGAGGCCCGTGTGCTGTGCGATGTCAGTGCACGCTAAAGAACCCCAGGTGGTCGAAATTTCCGGAGACCTCCACTACGGCGTCTCTCATAATCAGAACTGGTTTTGGGACGTTAAACCCCACAAATCAATCAATCGAGTGTGCAAGGAGTGTTCCTTGCTCCGCATATCAATTTCTCTTCCTGAAAGATAGGATCTGAGCCAACCACACGAGAACCACAACCGCAAAGTAGGCAAGCTCCCGGACCCTCTTTCTGAGACCTACCAGGCTTTCCTACAAAACATAATCGTTTTCCATCTACTCATTACAGCAGCAGTAATTCCAACAACCTGAAATAGGCTCCTCAGATACACAAACACAAGTCGTGACACCGCACAGCCAGAAAGAGAAAAGGACAGTAGTAAACCTAAGCTACACACACACACACAAAAAGAAAAAGCAATATACAGTTGACTCCCGTTAATACGAAGTTGAGGGGGCTGCGAAAAACTTCGAATTAACCAAACTTCCTATTAACCAAAGTGGGCAAAAACGGACATTCCATGCACAAAAGCACAAAAGTGCATGGAGTTATCCATGCACAAAAGCATCCACTCGAGAAGGTGCTTTCGGTACAGCCATCCATGAGATGAAGAAAAAATTTTTGATGTCTAATATCGCCGCAAGCGATAAGGCTTTTGCTGGTACGATATCACAACTGAGCTGAAGTTGGTTGCTCTGGGCCTCCCTAATCGAAATGAGCAACGCTTGCTCTAACTCTGGGTGGGCACCAGTGCGCATTCTCATGCGTGACATTTTAAGGGGGGACGTGGCAATGGGAACGCTCAGTGTGGTCAAAATCTTCTATTTTTCGATTTATTTTTTTTCATGATTCTCAGACCTTCTATTACCTTGTGGTAGAATATTATAATGAAATACGCAGTAGTAGTCAAGAAAATGCCACTTTAGCTATGTGTTGTCATCCAAAATTGCAAGAAAATCGGGCTTCCAAAGGAGCTGCCATCTTGGTATCATCGTAAAAAGGAGCAATCGAACCTGAGGATAGCCACACCACTGTGTTTCTCCAACAAAAAATAAAACCTGCAAGAGCGAGAAAGAAGTTAGCTGCTCAAAGTTAATATTTAACTGTTCTCATGAAACAAAACTTCGAGCTCCGTTTTCTCAGCTTCCTTTTTTTCAGCAGTTGCTGTCAGTCATCGCAGTGCGATTTCGCAACTGATCAAGCAAAATTCATTGTTTGTTTCACTTAGATCCTGAAACGTTGGTGAGCGCCGTAAAGCTATTCATTTCTCTATGCATGTCACACAAACTTTTGTAATTGTACTTTTGTAAAAGTTGTTGGTAATAAAATATGTCAAGGACATTTCAAAAAATTTTTCTGTACTCATTTGGACATAAAAAAATCAATGAACAGCTTTACGGCATACAGTGGGCCTTAGTGTATATGCTTAACTAAAACTGGTAACAAAATTTTGTCTAATTGACCAATTAATCATGGGGTGACTGTGTGGGCCTATTAAATGATGTAACTCAAAAACTATAATAGGTAGCTCAAAACCCATTTCATTTAAAATACCAGAATAACAAACTAGATCAGTGTGCCAAATTTCATCAGTTTATACCCATAAATAACAAAGATAGTTCTCATTGTCACGTCCCCCCTTAAATTGGTCGTTCTCAAATGCTTCGAGTGTCGAGCGCTTGTTCGAAAGAGCACTTGATGCCATACTTTCGTGCGATGTCTCGTTTGGTGACTTCACTTCCAATTAACCAAACATTCCAATTAAGCGACTTCAAATTATCGGGAGTTGACTGTACACAAGCAAGAGTACCCAACGCCATTGAGTTCCCTAGATGCAGTGATGTAAGCCATCAGCACTGCCCTTCAATTTGTCCTTTTTTTTAAGAAATTCTAAACAGTACAGCTGCAGTAGCAAGCTCCATTGTAGTAGCTGCCCGTTCTTAGGGTACATCATTCACAACCGCATGAGAGGACAATGGTCTGTTTGAATGATTAACTCTGAACCCACGATCTGACATGCCTATACCGTATGTACTGCCTATACTATATTGACGCATTCTTTCTTCTAAATGCTATACGCTTCCTACCATATCATCAGTTTACGTCTAGCTCATCATACGGAATGTTTCCTGAATCGCGCCTCACATGACTCCGATGCTCTTGTTTCCAAAATATTGTGCCGACAAAGCAGTTCCTCATCTTCCGATGCGTAGACAAAACTCTCGTGCTGCATTAGAGCTGTGGCTGGGTACACATATGTGCTCTAAATAAAGTCACAAATACATGCAGCAAAACATCAGGAACACTATACGTTTGATACAACATTCAGGCGGGAAGACTCTTTTTTTTGTCCCGTGACCGAGCCCCGCTGCCCCAGCCTAAGCGGTGATGACGAATATTTACAGGTGAGATGATGAAGCAGACGAACAATGCTCACACAAATTCCCCGCACGCCAAGGCGGCCAGCCTGACCATGCCTTAGACTGGGGAGATTCGCCAAATGAAGGGCTTGAGACGTGAAACATGGACAATCTCTGAACTACAGCAGCGATGGTCTGGAGAAACCTCAAGGGGAGTGATAACATAGTTAACAGGGTATGTTTGCTGAACAATTATGTAGGGTCCACGGAATCGCGATAGGAACTTTTCGCACAATCTGAGAACACGAGTGGGCGTCCATAGGAGCACTTTGTCGCCGGGATGGAAAGAGACATCGCGGTGAGAGCTGTCATAGCGCTCCTTGCGACTGTGTTGACTGGCTTCTGTCCTGAGACGAGCAAGTTGCGGACATTTTCGAGGCAGGAGACACTGTTCAGTATGATCGACATCCGCAAGAAGCTTCTGCAACATGATGTTCTCACTCCAACCTTTTCAGTCATAATTCTTATCCTTCACGTAAATGACTCGCCCAGTACAAGCTATCTTTGCTAATGTCCACGAAGAACACCTGTGTTAAAGGAAAGCGACAAACAAATAACCCCCGTGTTCATTACACACTCAAGCTCACTAAGAACGCATTGCCTACTGTTCACACAAGCACATAGAACTTGATCTACCGCTAGTTACGAACTTGTTGGATACACCCTGACATGAAAATTCTTTACATTCCATTTCACTGACACTCAAGTCAAATAGCAGAGGCTCAAAATTTTTGCAGTCCTAAGATTCTCCTTCAAACGCAGTCTTATTTTTTTCCAGGAGCACATCGCAAGCATTTGAGACGATCAGACACGTGCCTCTAAGCTTTCAACAAATAATATACTTTCCACTACTTGTTCACAATGGTTATCAACTCAGCCAGAATTACTGTTCATGAAACAAATACAGTGAAACCCCGATTAGATGACATTCTCGGGACCGCGAAAAAGTGTCTTAAAATGTGGGCGTCGTAAACTCCGAACAGAAATATTTATGCCCTTGAGTGCGCCCCAATCTGCTGGTGTGATTTGCAACAGCCTTCGCGAAACAGGGCAAACACTTAAGGGGGGACGCAGCCTTTGAAAGCGAAAAATCATGAAAAACACGCTTTTCGGAAAACCACATATTTACACTGTATGTGTCATAAACTACCCCTCCTGTAATTTTCAGTGCCTAATTTGTCCTAAAACTACTTCATATCAAATATATTACGAGCATCGGCAGCCGCTGTGCGCCCGAACATGCTCCAAAACGGCAAAACTTCAAGTGAGCACCGTTCACGCTCCATTCACCCGAACGGCGCCTTTTCATTTTGTTTTGTTCGTGAATTCCTATGCTCTTTTCCACCGACGTCAGCTGGAGCAGCGGTCGCATGGTGGAAGCATGGTTCACACATGATTAGGAGGCTCCCGAGGCATTCGAGTATCCCATGCTAGGATGCGAAGCTGCTATTGGGCCAAGCGTGCACTCCTCGAGAGAGTGGGTGAACATGCAGGTGCTACTGACTGCCGTGCATGATGGCACGGTGGCCTTCTCTGGCGGGTGCTCTGTGCGTCGTCTGTTATGGTTAGGGTTAGCGCCTGCTTCGTGGTTGTCGCCATGGTGCCTCCCTTTGTGTGCCGCTTCGCTTTTTGCTATCACAGGAGGGAGATCGTGGGAGAACAATGGTTGGTTAAAGGCTGAAAAGAATGAGGGAAGACAACAGCCGGGCGCCACTCTATGCCGCTACTCGCGGCGCTGGCAGCCGCTGGGAGGCCTAGGGGAAGACGAGTGAACGGCAGCGGAAAGCCGAACGAACCGGTTTCCCGAGCGCTCGGCATGGGTGACAAAAAGCCGGTGCGATGAAAGACGCCCACGGACACTTCCCTTCTCTTCGCCGTGTGGTCACCCTGCTCCGTGTGGATCATCGTGTAATGCGGGTTAGAAGTAAGATCTCATTGTATAATTGAGGTTTTTAACGCATTGTGTCTATGGGGCATTCACCGGGATGGGACTAATCCATCGTAAAATGGCGGGTTGTCGTAAAACCGGGGTTCCACTGTAGATTATCTAGGCGAAAGCTACAAAACAGAGTTTGTGACAAGTTACCCAACAACCTCTTCAGCACACCCTCCTAAACTTCCACTGGCTTTCTTGCCTAACTAGCTGACAGCGTCTTGAACTTCGCAGTCAAGATCCACTGTCGTGACGTACTTCCTATGTATATGTGCAAAATCGTCCGCAGCTTGCCTAGGTGCTTCCCTCGCATCCCATTGGCACCATACCTCGTCGCATTCAGTTTTTCCATGAATGGCCTCAACTCCCACTTTGGCATTGTTAACAGCTGATAACTTCCTTTCGCTTGCAAGCGCACTGCCACCCTCACACTTATCGGCACGAGCTTCCACGACACTCCCACTCGACGACTCTGTCAAATCGTCCACAGCCGGCCTAGCTGCTTCTCTCGCATCCCATTGGCATATCACCTCATCGCGCTCACTATGGCCTTGAACGGCCTCAGCCACCACTGGGGCATCGTTTGCAGTGATTATCTTTCTATCACTCGCAAGCACACTGCTACCCTAACACTTGTCGGCACGAGCTTCCGCGACACTCCCACTCGATGACTGTGCCAAACTGTCTACAGCTGGCCTAGCTGCTTCTCTCGCATTCCATTTGCGCATCACCTCGCCGCATTCACTATGGCCTTGAATGGCTTCAACCGCTAGCACGTCATCTTCACTCGCTGATGAGCTTTCCTCCCTCATGAACACGCTGCTGCTCCTACATGTGCTAGCCTTTTCATCGGCCCCTAACTGCACCGCACTCACCAATACTCCGCACTTTTCGAGCGCTACTTCTACCGATGCACAACGCCTTTGCTGCTTTGCTTTGAACTGACGATCACCCAACCTCTTTAGCAAACTCGACTTAACCTGGTCGTAGTCATCTGCTTCCTCCTTCGTTAATCGGGCAATTACATTGGCAGCCCCACATGGTAATAAGGTGAGTGAGCATTGCGGCCACATTTTTTGGCTAACACCTGCCTTCTCATACAATTGCTCAAAGGTTACCAAATACAGACCTATGTCCTCTCCGGAACCCTACCATTCCGGAGAGGACAGCCGAGAGCAAGCTAGGCGGCTAGTTTTATACAGGTCGATGTCCCTAGATACCTAGTTAGGAAATATGCCTTAATTAGAAAGGCCCAATCACTGCACTAATGTACTGTTGAAGGGGTCATCCCTCCAATGCCCACGGTGACTGCCTCCAAGGGGGCATCAACTTCACTTCCTCTTTATGTCCGCCTTTAGCAAAAAGGGGAGCTCTCTCTCTGGCTGCTGACAGGTCTTCGATGAAGAGCGGACACCTGTAAGCGACTCGTTTTAAACACTTGTCTCACAAAAAAAATTGGGTGACCCTTAAGCTTCACCTTGAAGAGTTGAACGCGATAGCGAAATCCGGCCCCTAGTGTGCCCTTCAGCCACTCAGTGCACACTCATTAATATGTGTTGTTACACACACGCGCACGCACAGACACCGACATACACGCACGTGCGCGCGACGTATCTATAGTAATGGTAGAGGTTTTCGATCTATTTAACAGCACTTTTATATCAACTTCATGAACATTTTGTACAGTGATGTAGTCACATGATTCTGTATTATGAACTGCACGTAGGTGTGACACTTTTTATTCGTAAATGGTCACATTTTGTCGTCCTTCATGCGTTAACTATCTGGCAGCTGTTCAATTTGTTCTTCTGGAGACCTCTTCCAGCCAACCGCAACAAGCATCGCCTTATGGTCAGTGAAATGGCAACTGCAGTACTTCAATTCTTTAATGGTGATGGTGAATGAAATGCTAAAAAAGTGGATGCAGAGCATCCGACAAGACCGCATATAGGCTCTGCTGTAGTCACATGGCCTCCGAGATGGCAGGCACCCTTGCCGTCTCGGAGGCCATGGTAGTCGAGACATTGCTTGGTATGTCTTCTGCTAGATGGACATAGTTGTCCATTTTTGGAGCTGTTATTTTTCGCTCACAAGAGACGCGTGGAGACGCCGACACCGGCAGCGGTATTTCTGCGGAACGAGCTCTCTAACGCTATCGCGTTAATATCCCCCCCCCCTCCCCGCCGGCACAAGCACTTCACTGAGCTTCTTAGCGTGCCAAGTCAAAGCATTCACACACACAAAGCACACAGACACGTGAAGCAGAAGCAGTGGTGTCACTTGGCAGTGCCACACCATCGCGCGCACACCTGGAGCAGGAGACAATGATGTGACAAATATGATCACTGCAGGTCGGGTTCCTGCCGTGTCCAACAAGCCAGAAAAGCCATTTTCGGCAGTTTGGCGCCATGACCCGCAGTAGCATTGTAACACCAGTGCCACTGTTTACTTGCGAAATACCCTCACACTGCAGCTTCTGTTCATGTGAGTGATTTTGAAGACTGCAGTGCTTTGCAGAAATGGCCTATCTCAAACGTAACATTGTGCAGTTTTATTTCATGTCACAAATTGCAGTCAGTATTTGCTATTTGCTACAGAATGCACCAAGTTTCAGGGAAACTGTTTAATATTCTAAGTTAAGCCTTGAAGTTTGTTATTACACATACCCCAGAAGTGGCATAATGTGCACATCACACTTATGGTTGCTCTCTTTATTCACAACACTGTGCACCTTTTAGCACTATTTTGGGGCTCACTACCAGTGCTGAGTGTGTGGTGGTTCATTTTATTTGCGTCTTTTTGCATGCATGTGACCATGTGACCAACCAACATAAAGCCTGTATAGGGCAGAGAGTGAAGTAAGGTTATTCCTTGCATGTTCATGTTGAAACTAAGTTCGTGTAATTGTTGCATATTTGATGGCCTGCTTTTTATGTGCAGACAGTGTCCTTGCACTATTCATACTTATAAAAGGTATTGTGAGGACCGGCTTTTATTGCAGCTGACCCCGAGCTATGGCGACGAAGATGAGGGGTGAGCTGAGCACCTGATGATGATTCATGTTGATGAGGTAAAACATACAAGTGATGATGATGTGCAGAGGTGAAGAAGAGCCAGTTATATGTTTAGCTCACACCAATTCGCTCCCGCGGTGGAAGCGGCCACCTGGCCGCGCTGAGGTATTACGAAACGCGGTGAATGTATGGTTTTAAGTGAGAAATGTGCACGATTTCTGTCCCTCGGCAGCAGTAGTCAGATGCGGGTGTAAGGGGTGAGACACGGTAATCGACCGGTGATGTCTGTTCAATAACTGTGTAAGGGTCCAATAAAACGACTGGTTAATCATTCACATAAGCCTGAAGCACGCACGGGACTCCAGAGAAGCACCTCATCTCCAGGAGAAAAAGTCACAACACGGTGACCAGTCGTAGCGGCACTTTGGTGTCTCCTGAGAAATGACGGTGTTAATGCAGGCGCAGTGACGGCAAGCCACGAGAGAAATTCTTCAGAGAAAGGAGCTGCTGAGGGTACAGATGATAGAAATGAGACGTCGAGGGTGAAACTTGGTGATTGGCCATAGACGAAAAAGAAATGTTAAAAACAGGAGGATTGCATCCCAGTTCGTGTGGTCTGGGGCGATATGAATTGCGAGCATGTCTGAGGGATTACGGGGGAAATGCTCTCTAAGGCCGTTCCACCAAGATCCAACAAAGTCGCCTTGCACAACATGTTGGCAGGCCTCAAATTTCTGCAAGTTTGCAAACTGTCATTTACCAGTTTGCTATTCCCTTTTTTTTTCCTGTGCAGAATGATGAGTCAAGCATGGAGGTAGACCAGCCAGGCATCGGACTCATCCCAGCACATGCAATCAAGAGGGAGATTGAAGATGAGTCGACCGAAGGCTTGACTTCCTCCTCAACGCAGGAAGTTCATGGCGACGACTCTGCCCAGAACAGCCAGGATGGACCTTTGCTACGGTTCGTCACCTGCTTCAACGTGAAGGAGGAGATCCCTGACACCTGCGATGAAGAGGGTGTTGAAATTGCTTCCCCCCCACCCAGCTCCGGCTGTGGCGTGGCGCCGCGCGACGACCCATCAGCATGCGCTTTCAAGATTCAAGAGTTTGGTGAGATCCCAGTGGATGAGATCAAGACCGAAGACGGGGTCACACCACTTGTTCCGTCGACATCGGTGACCATCAAGATGGAGCCACCCGACGAGGATGACATTATGGCTAACGGCTTCTCTCACGACCAGGGCTGCCAGGCAGGCAGTAGCAATCCATCGTCTACCATTCTGCTGCCGCCGGGGCTCGTCAGCGAGCCTTCTTCTTCAGTTGCTGCAGGCTCTACGGCGTTCCCATCTAGCAGCAATGGAGTCCTCATGGGTGAAACGGGGATTGTCATCTCTAATGTGCAGTCATTTTCGGGAGAAAGTTCGCAGCAGGAGTGCGTTGCCGAGGACGTTGTTCACTGTCCAAAGTGTGTCAGCGGTGGGTCTAGAGTGAAGTGCGACAAGTCAACATGCACGAATCTGCCGACACGCACTGTCTGGACGCAGACCGTGGAGCCAGAAAAGCGGACTGTCTGTACGTTATCACTCATTTTCTTTCTTTTTTATTTTCATAATCTCAACTCGCCTTAAAGGCGTGATAAACGATGCACAATTTTTCTTTTTCATGCCTACTCATTATATCCATCTTGCTTTAATCAATAGCTTTCTTCTTTTATACATGTACCGTATTTACCCAAATCTAACGTGCACTCTAATACAACAGAAAAAAAATGAATGTGAAAGAAACTTGATTGGAACGAGCATGTGGTTTCCACGAACGAAGGGGAGAAAAAGGCAGGAATCTATTTTCAGCAAGGGGAAAGAAATTTAATCACTGTTGCTCTCGGAGAGCTCTTTGTCACTGTCGGACCAGAGAATCTCGTCTTCTGTTCCATCCATAGCATTGAAGATTCCGCACTTCTTGAAGGCTTTCACAACCATGCTAGATGAAATCCCATGCCAAGCTTCAGCCACCCACGTTGTCATGTCCTCAATCGAGGCATGCTTCAGCCTGTTGCTCGATGTGAACGTGTGGCCCCCGTCGACTAGCCACTCACTATACAGTGCCCGCATGCGATCTTTCACGGGCTTGTTTATGCAGACGTCCAGCGGCTGAAGCTGAGATGTCATGCCACCCGGAATTGCCACCAAGTACATATGGCAAGCTGCCAGTTTTATGCTTCACATGCTGACCTAGGTGACACTTGAATGCGTCTAGCACAAGCATGGAGCAGATCCCCAAGTTAGCACCTGGCCTCTCGTGCGCACTATAACATCTCGCGGGAAGTTCACATTCTTTGGAAGCGTTTTCGAGGAAAGGAGACAGCATTGTGCAATCCACTGTGCAAGCCAGCCTTGCCGTCACACGAGTCTTCTCATTTCCCGGTGTTTACTCGCGGACTTGTTTTGCCCCTCTTTGACTCTACAGTGGTGTTAAAAGGCATGTCGAAATACATAGGAGTTTGATCTGCGTTGCCTATCTGTCCAAGTATGTGCGCGTTGTTACTCTGCAATGACAGGATTTATTTCTGAAAAGCAATGAGCTTCTCCTCAAAAGCCTCCGGAAGCTTCTGGTACACACCAGTTTGCTGACGCAGGGAAAACCCCTTACGCTTCATGAACCGCGTTATCCAATTTCGGCTCGCCTTAAAATCGCTTCTCGAGATGCCTCGACTTCTTGCTATTTCGTAGGCCTTTACCTTAAGTGCCTCAATTGTAATAAGCATGTGTGGTCCACTCGGAGCTCCCTTGCGAAGTGGGCAAGCTCATCTTCAAGGCTGGGAAATCTTCCTGTCCGTGGTCCATGGTGCCCTTCGCTTGATGACTTGCCCCTGGCACAAATTTCTTTTTTCAGCTTTTGCCGATCACGAACACAGGTTTCTGGCACTCCGGATTAGTGAGCTGCCTCCCTGTTGCCGTTCTCTTCCACACGCACTATAACTTTACGTTTGAAACCGTTATCATGGCATACACAATGCGTTTTTGAGGCTGATGCATCCATTGGGCCCAGGCACGATACTGCACAGGCCAAACTCAAAAAAAGGCAGGAATAATAAAGGAGGCAAAAAGACTCACACTTGTGCGACAGTGACACTCCACCACTGTGATGCAGGGAACGAGAAAAAAAAAGTGCTACCATGGTTGCAGCAACAAGTTGGTTGATGTCACTTAATGACAATGACGGTGGGCTGCAATGAGGGGCCAGTTTAGTTTCGGTTTGTTCCCGATTCCAACGCGCATGCGAATTTTCGACCCATATTTCTTGAAAATAGGTGTGCATTAGAATTGGGTAAATATGGTACTCCTTCCCCGTGATGTTATGCTGTTTGTGCATATTTCAGTGCTCTTTAATTGGGAGCCTTCTCTCTCTCTCTCTCTCTCTGGCACCACACTGTGCCGGCTGCAGTTTATACTGCAGAGAGAATGATCCATGCTAGGTTTATGCAATGTAAAAATTTCATAGCTAGCCAAGACAAGTGTCCAGTGTCGAATATCCAGCACCATCGTGGCTGTGGTTGGGCGCAGCTACCTAAAGGGCACTGTGATAGACCATGGCTGTGCATTCATTGTAACTGATGGTGCCATGAATATCATCATATTAAAGCAGACGCTCCATGTGCCTTATCAAATATAAAAAAGGTGGCTATTATCATCGTTTACACGAATGATATGAAAAATCGGATAACATGGTCGTCTTGCTTACTTGGTAAATACAAAAATTAGCAGGGCAGGCTACAGATGTACGACTAACATGCCTGGTAGGCCATGACATGAATAACGTGGCATTCTCATAATTTACGTCATGATTAACGACCACACAATCATGCATAGTGCAAACGCATATTCCATGAACAAGGATATCTGGCCATATGCCATGCAGAATTGACTATTAGCCTTTCCAGCCCATGTCAGATTACATTCATGCTTTATAACGACCACAAAATCATGCATAGTGCAAACGCATATTCCATGAACAAGGATATCTGGCTATATGCCGTGCAGAATTTACTATTAACCGTTCCAGCCCATGTCAGATTACATTCATGCTTTATAACTGGCTTTCAGCAGAGTCATCAAATGAGTTTAGAATTGAGGCAACCCACGTAATGAATCTGTGAAAATGTGGAACGACTATTGCTGTCAAATTGTGTTAGCATGCCACAAGGTACCGATGAGCTTTTGAAAAGGAGAGAGGGCCAAAATATAATTGTGATCATTGCTAGTTTATTACCGAATCCCATAAGGCTCCTTCTAAGGAAATGTGGAAAAGGCCGAGTAGCGAAAGACACCCGAGTAAGACTGACCGAGACACTGTAGCCTAGCCAAAGCGACAAATTCACCTTCCATTGCAGATTTGCCATGTCATTGTGCTGCTTTCCCCATATCTAAGCCCACACTCTTATCCATCACTCATGCAGGGAAATCTTGCCATTTGCAAGCGAAACCCTGCCTGCAAGCAGCAGACAGTCTTGTTGTGTCCCTGTGCCACTGGTATGCACAGACAGCTGCTGTCTCCTCTTTCTTCAGTCATACCTCCAAGCAGTGACACACTCTAGACCAAATTTATCTGAGATATGAGAAATGTGACACGGAGCCCTAAAATCAGAATCTTCAGCAGTTGTGCACACGAGCAAGTAAGTTCACGAAGAGCAGCCATGCATCATCAGGTGAACATTACGGCACCGCGAATGCAATGCATTTGATTACTTGAAATGTCTGGAAAAATATTAAGGGACGTTCAGGGGCTAAGGATGCTGAGAAGAAAACTTTACCAATAGTGCCAGCTTTATGGCCTTGCCAAGACTGCTTCAGTAGTACAGTTAAACCTGCTTATAACGAACCTCCATATAACGAATTCCTGAATATAATGAAGTTTTTCTATTCCCAGCTGTTACTCCATAGAAGCACATGTATTTGAGACCTCTACGTAACGAAGTGGCCGCGGGAGACCCCCTCGAAATAACGAATTATCTCCACCGACAACCTAGGGATCTTGCCCAAATTTTGTCATTTTTGCGCGAGCAGCAACCGGAAGCGCATTCACCGCCGTGACGAAGTTGCAGCATCACGCTTGACGCGTTCTAAGGCACGGCGACAGCGAGGTGATAGCGAGCGCACGTGTGCGTGGGTGTGAGCGTGCGTGACACGGGCCTGCATCCCTCAACCCGGCGATCTTGCCGCCGTGGGCATGTTTTCCCGCTCACTTCAAACCTGATCCCGCCGCTAGCTGCAGCTGGCCTAGCCCGCCAAGCTGCGCCGGCTTGAGAAAAAGAAAAAAAGTAGTTTTCGTTTGTTTTTTTCAACGCGCTGGCAGCACCACTCTTTGGTTACTGCGCAAGTCTCTGCACTTCACTTCTGTAACCTGACACTAGGTGACAGCTCTTGTTAGGCCTAGCTAGCGGGGTCGCGGACGGCGCCCCTCACTGGAAGCTTGCCATTGACAACACGGGGACCGGATGCACAGGAAATCGCGCTCATGGGGTGATCAAGGGCAGCGCGCTTGAAATAATAATAATACAAAAACGAGACAAACAGCGGTAAAGTGGGCGCGGGCACGCGTTCCGGGCGGAGCATTCGCAGCTGACAAACGGCCATAGCAGCATTCTCCGTCACCTTGGAAATCCTATCCTCAGAGGGCGCGCATGCGATGCGCTGCTCATTTCCTCCGCTCACTGTTCGTGAGCGGAGCACGGCGATTCGCTGTGCTCTTTTCCCTTGTGAAGCCTGCCACGACCTGTATTCCACGGGATTTCCTCAAAATAAATGTTTCGGGTGAGCTCTGTCATCTGTTACCTTTTTGCTTACTTAAGCGCTTGTTTTTCGAATTTTTTCGTGCCGGACCTACATATAGCAAAATCCTCTTTATAACGATGTTTTTCGGGAATTTGTCAATTTCGTTATATCCAGGTTCAACTGTATATGCAATCCACTCATAATGAATTTAGCCAAAGTGAAATTCTGTTGCAGCTGGCCTCAAAAGTAGTTGTGGGCTCCTGAAATTTTGACCACCTGCAGTTCTCCAACGTCCACTGTTAATGCACAGAACACGAATCTTTACATTTTCTCCTCCATCAGAAATATTACCACCACAGCTGGGACCAAACTCACATCCTTCAGGTCAGTACTCAAGCATAATGGCCACTCTTCCACCGTGGCAGTAGAGGAAGATTGCTAACTGATTGCGTGCAGACTAATGAATACGGCTGAGACCGCTTATAAAAGCACACCACTCTCGCAAATGCGGTGTGCAGTACCAAACCATTCGCGAAGTTGACAATTGCAGCACAAAAATACAGGGACACCGGCTGTGCATGCTTTTTTTTTTAGCATAAGAGCGACTGGCTTGTCTTATTGGTCGTGGCATTGAGGAAGTCATAACGTAACCGCAGGACTGGCTATAATGCAATATTTTGTGACCCCCATTTACCCTCCTATGGAACTCAATGCATACACATGCCTCTTATTGTGCAGCCCTCTGAGATGAAGGACTGGTTATTATGTGGCTGCCGGGAAACCCTGCGGACAATTGAGGTAGCGAGCAGGCTTCACAAAGGAAATACGCCGCCCAAAAAGAGTGCAGAGAATCTCTGTGGAGGAGGAAGAAGTGTGGAACAAATGAACAAGGAGCGGAGGGAAGGAAAAAAATAAAGACAGAGAAGCCGCGGCACCAGCGCATTGCGCGTGCCCTGTGAGGAAGGGACTGCCAAGGCGACGGAGAATGCTGCTACAGCCATTTGTCAGAAGCGAACACTCCACACTGAACGTGTGCTCGCAATCGCATGATGTCCACTTTGCCGCTGCTTGTCTCCAGTTCTTCTTTTTTAAAATCATTTCACGTGCTCTGCCCTTGAATCACGCCATGAGGGCGATTTCTTGTACATCCAATCCCTGTGTTGTCCAGTGAGGCGCATCACCCGCAACCCCACGAGCTAGGCCTAATGAGCGCTAGCTTTTCGGTGCTGGCTACAGAAAGGATGCCGCGGGTGACTGTGGTTCATGGCGGCCACATCTGAGACACGGATGAATCATTTCGACGATGGAAGGATGGCAGGTGCACCACTCGAATGGCAGTTTATGGTCACTACATTTTTGATAACGCGCACGCGTATGAGAAAAACAAGGATAGCGGGCAGCAATTGGTACCCGTTTCTGCGCAGTCCCATTCTGCGGGAAGCCCATATAAATGGCGACGTTGCTATAGTGCTTTTTTTTTTCTTTTTTTCTATTTCCTTTTTGCACCACCGCGGCCGCATATTTTTGAAATATCCTGATTTGTTTTTAAGTTGGTGAGAGCAGCCCGGTCGTGCGCCTTGATTGTATAACACGCGCCGCTATCTGCTTGATGCTTTTTATACTCCTGTAGACTGAAAAATGTTTTGGTTATAGTGCGGGTATTCGCAATTCCGGCAACTTTTGTTATAAGCGGTCTAAGCTGTATATTGTTAACAAACGCCTTACGCCAGCAGATAAGTAGAATATGAAATGTCGTTGCAGCTTTTTGTGCTCTGTTACTGTGATGTGTCACAAAAAATGTCACTGCTGACGCTATTTCTGCTGCTGCACATCTCTCCAGTAATTCGATATTAAGTAAACGGTATGTTTACAGGCAGTGCAAAACTTGAAAGCAACATTTGCGACATCACGCAGAGGCTTCTAAGATATTGATGTTGTTGATATAGATGGCAACTCATAGGCTGGTCAGGCAAGCAGGGCAGATACTCTCATAGATTACAAAAATGACAATCAAAACAGCATAGCATATAAAGTGTTGTGTTGAGTAACTAAAGTAAACCTGATAAATTATTTTGGGATGAAAATTTTGGATCTTCAGAGAGAAAGATAGACATCATATTTTGAGATGCTAACAACATTTCAATAAAATGAAACAGGACTGTCGAAGTATAATCTATAAGTGATAATTTTTGTATGCATGCTTCCTGCTAGATTATTGAGATCCATTATGAGAAGTTTGTGACTGTATTGAAGTATCTAAGAAATTAAGTGCATCATATCAGATACACTATTAAGGGTGTTGTCTTGTAGCTATATCTCAAATAGTTACTGCCCAAGTACCCTGCATGGTTTCTCAATAGAGTTTCATGGTATCTTTTACCAGCCCTCGGTTGGATGCGACATGAGGGGTATGTGAGTCACAATACTTGCAATATCTCAATATACTTACAGGTCTGCCTGTGAGTTCTGGCATGTAACTGTCCCTCACAGAAGAGAAAACTTTAGGTAGAGCCAACTTGGGTTTATGAAAGAGCATTATTGGATTGAGAGTGAATGAGGGGTCATTGTATTTTGCAGAACTCGCCATCACTTAGCTAGTACTATAAGACAGTAATAACTAGTTAGCCAGTGTTACTCATCACGGAGGCAACGCTAACATACACCAGCCGATGCTTCTATATAGCAGTAAATACAGTGAGGACACTACCACTCGCTGCTCACCATTCTCAAATCATATGAGACAGCGGAACCGTATCTCAAAATTGTCATTACAGGGTGTCTAGCTACCGGGAAAACCGGGAAAAGTCGGGGAATTTTTAGACACTGGGAAAAGTCAGGAAATTATCAGGGAATTTGTCAGTCAAGCGAGACACGTCAGGGAAAACTGTCTTGGGGCCTGCCCACACTACTAATGACTCGCACAGCCGATCGCTTTGGGCGAAACGCTAGCGTAAAATTTCCATAGAAGGACGATAGGAGGTGTCCAAATTCCACGCTCAGTTTGCTTTTTTTTTATGCAGGGAATCTTGAAGGCAATGCATTTTGGTAGCAAATCTTGAAGGCGATGCACCTTGGTAGCAAATCTTGGAGGCGATGTATTTTGGTAGCCAATCTTGGAGGCGATGCATTTTGGTAGCGAATATTCAAGGCAATGCTTTCTTATGACGTCAAGAGCCGAAATTACGTAATCGAAGTGGAAGACGGCATGTTTTCGGCGTCACCTATTTTCGAGCCATCGTTTGCACGCACTGACCTCTACTAAAATTAGTTTGCGCGTTCTGGCTGCAGAGGCAGGGTAACGTAGCATGTCGAGCTGAGCCACGACATCATCATCATCATCATCAGCCTGTTTAGGTCCACTGCAGGACAAAGGCCTCTCCCAACGATTTCCAATCCACCCTATCCTGAGCGAGTTGGTTCCACTTTATGCCCGCAAACTTTTTAATTTCATCGCTCCATCTAACCTTTTGCCTACCTCTGTTGCGTTTTCCCTCTCGTGGTATCCATTCCGTCGCTCTTACTGTCCACCTATTGTCCTTCCTCCTCATGACATGTCCTGCCCAGGTCCACTTCTTTCTTTTAATTGATAAGATAATATCGGCTACTCCTGTCTGTTCTCTGATCCACTCCGCTCGTTTTTTATCTCTTAGCGTTACCCCTATCATTTTTCTTTCCATTGCACGTTGCGTGCTCCTCAGTTTCATCTCTAGTTTTTTCGTTATTCTCCATGTTTCTGCGCCGTACGTTAGTACTGGGAGAATGCAGTGATTGAATACTTTTCGCTTTAGTGAGAGCGGTAAGTTTCCAGTCATGATTTCATAATGCCTTCCGAATGCGCTCCAGCCCAGCCTTATTCTACGGAGAATTTCATTTTCCTGGGTAGGAGTTCCTGATATTAACTGTCCCAGATATACATATTCGTTTACACATTGTAAGGGTTCATTGTTGATTTTAAATTCCTGTTCCTTAGCTAAGCTATTGAGCATAACTTTGGTCTTTTGCCTATTCTTTTTTAATCCAATTTTAATGCTTTCCCTGTTTAGGTCATCAATCATGTTTTGTAGTTCGTCACCATCATTGCTAAAGAGCACAATGTCGTCTGCAAATCTTAAATTGCTTAGATATTCTCCGTCTATTCGAATGCCCTTTTCTTCCCAGTCTAGACGTTTAAAGACTTCCTCTAAACATGCATTGAATAGCATCGGTGATATTGTATCGCCCTGTCTCACGCCTCTCCTGATCGGGATTTCTCTGCTTCTCTCATGTAGGAGTAGTGTGGCTGTGCAATCTTTGTATATGTTGTTTATGGTTTTCACGTATACGCCAGGTACCCCTTGACGATGTAGAGCTTCTAGAACTGCTTGCATTTCTATGGAGTCAAATGCTTTCTCGTAGTCGATAAACGCCATGTAAAGAGGTTTGTTATATTCCGCGTACTTCTCAATTACTAGGTTGATAGCGTGGCTGGGGTTCATTGTCGAGTAACCTTTCCTAAAACCAGCTTGTTCTCTCGGTTGGTTAAAGTCGAGTGTTTCTCTTATCCTCGTAGAAATTACCTTTGTAAATAGCTTGTATATTACTGGGAGTAGGCTGATTGGTCTGTAATTCTTTAGGTCCTTTATGTCACCTTTCTTGTGGATAAGGATTATATTAGCATTTTTCCAGCTGCGCGGTACCGCGCAGCCACGACAAGCCGCACGCAATAAATCCAGCATGGCGACGTCCCTTTGTTGTACCACAGCCTGTGGTTGTACAGTGCGACTAGGCTCTACTACGACTGAAACTGTGAATTGTGAGCTTTGCGATTTCGCGGACGTTTTCCCGGAGTTCGTGCGTAGTGCGAGTTGTGGTGTGCGACGTTGTCCGCGACTAGGTGCTTCTGTGATTTGAGGTGAACATATCCGTATATTTCTGTGATGACATGTTCCGGAGAGAAGAAATCCGTCGGACCTGCAGCATTTCCGACGCGAGTATCAGTGTCGCGCGCTGCTTATCAGTGCTGTGTTTCGGTGTCACACGCCGCAAAATATTTTTCATCGAAGATGTCAGGAGGCAAGAAGTGCTCCCTTGATGCGGACTGGGCGAACCCAAGTGTCTCCGACTATGCAAGTTGGATTAGGCCTGTGGAAAATGATCCGCACGAAGCCATGTGTACAGTTTGCCGGAAAACGTTTTCGCTGAGCAACATGGGTCACAGCGCTGTTTCAAGTCATACCTCTAGCAAGAAGCACATTGCTGCATTGAATTTTCTCAAAAGTGCTTCCCACCCAAAGCTATTGTCAGTTTTTAAGAGCCTGACAGACGCCTCACCTAGCAGTAGCGCTTGGATCTACGCCTGCAGCTCTGATTAAAGAGCTACAAGAAAAAAAAGCAAAGGCTGCTCAGTAAAGCGCAACTTGAAGCTTCCATTCTTCAAGACGAGATAAACTCTCTCAAACCCTAATTAATTATGAGGGCAGTTGCAATAAATGTTTTCCTCTACAATGAAATGTGTTTTCTGCATACCCTTTTTATATGCTTTACGGACCATTTCCACAAAATGGTGTCGTATAAGTCAGGGAATTTTAGCTAAAATGGTCAAGGAAAACCTGGAAAAGTCAGGGAAATTGAATTCTCCAATTTGCTAGACACCCTGAATTAGTTCAGGTCCGCAAGAGTGCACACACGCTCCTTTCTTCTCTTGCGTACGTGACCTCGGCCCAGTACTACACTGGCAAAACTGCAGTTGGCAGGCACACATGCTTAAGCAGAAAAAAAAGACAAAAGCAGTGTGTGTCGATGTCTCAGGTGCACAGCGTCTTGCAAAGCTATGTGTTTGTGCATAGCTTGGCACCACGAGGGTATGCGTCCTCTCATGGCACTAAGCTATCCACAAACGCATAGTGTATAAGCAAAGGGGTGGGGCGGCGTCAAGCTGAGGCCATGCGTGCCATGTCTGCCACCGTCTCTGGTCTGACGCGAGTGTCTTTACGTGGAGCTCTGTGCGAAACTTTGAGAAGCATTCGCTGGTCCTTGAGCCGTTCCCTGAAGCCTGGGACTAGTACAACGAAAAGCGGGTGTGCCGGATACAAAATCGGACCAGCCAAGTGCTCACCAGCTTCGCTGACCTTGCACCACTGGTGCAAACTTTGATAGCTTTTTTATTTCGATTGCATGACCTCGATGCTCACCCCTGTGAGATTGTTACACCACTCAATTACACAATTCGTGATCACACAATGCATTATCACCAGCCAGTTCACTGCGATTACTGTGACAACTGCTGAGAATTCCTTTTTGGCCTCGGCATCATATTTAACAGTGTCTCTCGTTTCTTCCTCCAGCCGTCAATTGCCGATTTGTGGATGTCAAGCCTCTTTGCACCTTCAGAGTCGCCATGCTTTTCTGCCGTTTATTCAGTTCTCTTGGATGCGTCATACAGAACTAGATGCTTAACTGTCCCTCTGTGAAGAATAGCCAACTGCGAATTTAAATTCACAACCGCTGCAGCATTGTGTAACATATAAACTGCAGGGATAACTGGATGAAGATGTCTTGGCCATTTTTGGATTTGCAGACTAATTTTTAATTTAAAAAACTTAATAATGTAAAGGTTGAGTTCAAGGTGTGTAATTATAGGAAAAGCACACTCTGATTCTCGTTATAAGAAAGCATGCTACAAGTTCGTAGTATACTTCAGATTGCCACGGAACACAAATTTTTGCCATTTCAAATGTATTAAGCACGGCTGCCATGTCAACTTAGTGGCCAAGCGATGGCAGACACATTTTAGTAATAGGTGGTGGTGTAATGCAGGAATGCACAATTATATTTTGACCCATGTTAACCCCTGATGGGGAAAGACTATTTCAGTGCTTCACACTACAGCACACCTCCTAGTCATTTCTTGGTTTTAATATGTAAAGCTCCAGAATTCTGCGTTATTGTTAGGAGCACTTTAAAGAGTTGTGATATTTTGTATTTCTCAATTGTGGGCCTGAAAACCTAATTTGAGTTTGTTTTTCGTTATTTGCAATTATCAAAAATTCTTATAAAGTTTAAATGGCACAAGTTCATTGACTACCTAAGCTACCTAAACTTTTTCTGTTAAATGCACCAAGCCTCATCGAAGATGGTGTTCTGTTTGCCAAAAAACGTGTTTTTAATCCTTATATATTTAGGTCAGAGCTGCTAAGCTAGAGCATTCTTTTATTCATAATTTTATTGGAGAGAGGGAGAGAGAATGAACAACTTTATTACAACTTTATTACATAATATACAGTAAGCATGCGGGAGGGAACCCTAGTCCGGGTGTCCCTAAGACGATCTCGGCGACCACACGGACCCGTTGAACTAGGGCCCGGTGGACCTCGGGAGGCTGTCACAGAGGGCATCTTCCCACAGCTCTTTGGTGCGGAGGGGACGCAGGATAGCGGGGAGGGGAGGGAATAATGTGGAGGCGCATTCCACCGTGACATGGAATGTCGTTGGGGAGCAGCCACAGCCCGGGCAAGAGTCTGTGTAACGTTCCGGGTAAAATTTATGCAATGAGCACAGGCTGGGGAATTTTGTTGGAAATTTTCATTGGTCCTCTATGTTTTAACTTACAAGCTTTCTTGATGTACACGTGCCATTTGCAGGGACTCAGGTTGCGCAGCTTGGGGACCTGAAGATGCTGAAACATCGGGCCACGCAGACAGACCCATGGCTGGAACGTTCGCCACGGCTGCCGAAGGTTGTGCGAAGGAAACGAAGGCTCGACGAGGATGACGACATTGACAAGCCCTGAGACGGTTTGCTACACACTGTTGCTGCTCTGGCTTGCAACCTGTCAGGATGTGTTGTAATGCTGGCGGCAAAAACATCTGTTTGCATGCATCACCCTCATCGTTTGATTTGTCTGGCTGTGCATTGTCTCTCTTTAAGGAAGCAAATGCTTATCGTGCAGTTAACTCCATGAAGGCTATAGTAGCGTCGCTGAGAATCCTCGACCTTCGTTCTCAAGCAAAACACAGCTGGTACCCTTCAGCATGCAGACTACGCCATCTTTTGAAGAGGAATCTTGTAATAGTATGTTTTCACATTTCTTCTTTAAGTGCAACAGTGGGGCATCTCAGCTCCTACTGATCAACCTTATGGCTATAGGAAGTTAATAAATTATATAGGGTGAAATGTGTCAGGTAATATTCATGGAGATCAACAACTTATTTAAGATAACTGCTACACATGCTTTCATAGCTAGCAAACTTATGTGAAGCGAGATTTTTCACATAAGATCATGAACTTGCCGAGTCCCAACGGTGAAAAACAGTTCTGCTTATTGGCTGTGCTCAGTGAGGGGAATTGTTGTTTAAGGGATGCATGACATACCACACATTGCACATGGGGAAAGTGCTTTAGCTGTGTCATGCTACAGTTACAGACTTTTAAAATAGATTGGTTCATTTTTGTTTATGAGATCATTATATCAGTTATGAAAGAAATGCATGCAGAAGTAAAGGGAGAAATATATAGCCAGCTTTTCTTCTACTTTCTGAAATAATATGTGCATTTTTTCTGGCATGAATCACACTTCACAAATCCATATTTGATCACTACAGCTCCTAGCTGTTACTGAATATCGTGTGTATTCTGTCCGGCTGTTAAGCTGCTCCACACCCTTCATGTCCTTCAGAGTGGTTGAGAGAAGCTGATGAGCGTGTGCATTCTGTCATAGTCACTGAGAGTGTGCATGATGTCTGGAAATCAATTTTGTTTGTTCAATAAATATTTGTCCTTCTGGAAACATTGCTGTCAGCCTCCCCCTTTTTAACAGCAGGGTTGTGTTGCTCTCAGCCATGGCTCCTAATGCATGTACACTGACATTGCAGTCAAATGGACAAGTGACAATGCACATTCAGAATTACTAGAAAGCCTAGAAGAAATATAAAAGCCCTTTATGAAGGAGGGAGTTAGCATCCACCCATTTGTAGCACTAAGTTACAAAGAGATCTGTGTGAATTTTTTTCAAAAATGAAAGCTTCTTGGATGAAAAGTATGTCCTGGTTGTGGATCATCATCTCATCACTTTGCATGATGAGATAAGGCTGTACCAATATGAACATTTAAATCGATGTGTGAAGGAGACTGTAACAAATTCTTGGGCAGTGTAAGAAGGCTAATATCAGACAATGTAGACATGAAGAGACCAAAGGTGTTGTCAAAATAGTATTTCATTTGGGTATGATCTCGGTCTCTTTCTGTTCTTTTTTTTTTCTTAGTACGAAAGTTTCAAGGGCACAAAGATTGTGTGAAAGGGGGATTACATTCAGAGGAAGCAACTTTAATCTGCTGAACCATGGAGTTTAAGCAAGAATATGTGGTTTAGGAAATATGGCTGATAAAGAAAATATGATTAGGCAAAAGCTTTGTCTCATCCAGAGGTATCCGTGAAAAAGTTGGCAGCGCCCTTGACAAAAACGCAGTGTCTACGAAGAAAACTCACAGATCCCACTCTGTGGGAATTGATGTCATGCGAAGGAGTTTGCGATGAAGTAGCGCATTCCAAATTGTTTGGGATTCGGCGAAGCGTTACAAGTAGCATCAACATTTTTGTGGAAATTCAGTAGTTGCCTGCTTACCAAGCTCGTCGGCAGTACCATAGTGCATAGTGGTGCTTCAATGTGTACAGGTGCACTTCGGCTAGCAGAAATGATTGCTACGATGTGCTTATGCACATATAACATTGGTTATTTTGAGTGTTTCTTTGAGGTCCAGCAAAGCTGGATAGTAGCATGCCGAGTGATAAATGATGCATATCAATTTTTTATCATATTGCTGTTCGCAGTTCCATCTAAATGCTCGCCACCTAGCACGTGTACATGGAAACATTCTATCAAGGATTGGTCTATAAAGGCAACATGTTATCTCATTAATGTGTGCTAAATAACGGCCATATAGTTTTTTAATCGTAGCCATGCGGCCGTGCAACAGCATGAAAAAGGTCCAGGTCAAGTAGAAAGGCTATTGTGCACCTTAATGTGTGTAATCGCTGTGGAAAGGGCACAACGCATCGTTTCCAGAGAAAAGCAGATGACGCGAAGTGAGACATTGTGCATCGGCAACAAGCTGATTGACACATTATCCTGGTTTGTTCTGAACACTTCACTGACTACTTCTTTCTTCTCTGTGAGTATAGCATTGTTTACGCATGTGTGTTTTTTCATATCAAATGGGTCTCAAACCAAAAATGAGCGCTTCCGCTAATGCCAGTACTTTTATGTGTATCGAATGTAAGCAAAATTTGGCTCTGCTACTTTTCTGCATCAGCGATCACGTTACTGATGCTCAACTTAAGCGGCAGAAATATTCTCACTGACTTAATTTTCAGCGGTTGCGATGTTGTAGTCGTAAAACAGGAGGTATATAATGCACAGACTACATTATGCCTACTTTTGTTAAGCAATGTATGCAGACAGTGTTGTGTTCTCACCAAATATGGCAGATTGGCAGTTCATCTGTTAGCAAGAAATGTTGGAGCAACAGCAAGTAGGGCTTGTTTAAAGGAGTGCTGACACAATTTGCGGCGGCGCAAAGTGTACATTTTTCGTTTTTTAGTCATGTATTGTTAACGCCCTCTGCACATGGAAGCCAGGAAATACGTACAAAATATTTTAGTTTGGTTTTAAAGTTTTCGTCGAACAGCACTGCAAGCCAGCCCCAGCGCAGTGGACACTGTGATGACGTATGAGCACAGTCTCTCAAAAATCGCTGAAATCGCTGTCAGAGTCGCTGGACGACCGTGAAACTGTCGTTGTTTGCGTGCCCCACATGTAACTAACCACAGACGATAGAGTTGGTGACGGTATCAGGAATTTCTCTCCCTACACGGCTTAGGCATACGTCCGACTCTGTTGACACGTCACTAGGAAACCGCCCCCTCGAAATCGAAACCGAAAGTGAACTTTTAAGGGAGCCGTATTAAAAATATATTCATTGCGTTGCAAGGCACCATGATACTCTTTTTGGGTTCTCCATGCCAGTGCTTTCACTTACAGCAACAATACGAGAATGTCAAAAATTCGTGTCAGTACTCCTTTAAGGCTTTGGGGCATTTGGCCTATATTGCTACTGCACTTTCTGATGCTGTGTGCACAATAAATTTCATGGCAGTAAATCCGTTTCCATGATACACACCTCTTGGAGATGCCTTCTGCACCGTAAACTCCAGTAGCTTAACTAAACCTCCGTCTTGCTTGGAAGGGTCCTGAAACATTTGAAGCAGCTCTGAACAGGCTGGACGTTCACCTGCGAAGTGCGACTATATTACATTGTTTCGTCATGGAAAACCTTCATAGTGATTTAAAAATGTGAAAGAACTGGCATGATGACATGACTGTGGATATTGTAGCCATATTTACAGCAGTGCTGCTAGATGACTCAGCATTTTCTGGAGTTGCCAATAAGAGCGGTGAACACATACCACAACAGCATGCGAAGAGGCTAGCGTGCGCCGGTGGTAACACACTTTCCTGGCACTGTGAGAGCACGGCTTCGATTTCTGCCTCCATTTTCATGGTAGCTTGCCTTCTGTAATTACATCACGTCTGTGTCTGTCTGCTGCTTTAAACGGTACTTCTTGCTGTTTAATCCATTCAATACTCCGCTCTGATTGAGATTTCAGTGTCTATTTGTGTTGGTCCTTCATTGACATGGGCTGTAATGTCAACATTCAGTCTTCTGTGATGCATATCCCTTTTTCCAGCAGGGTATGAGCCGCACGTGGTTGCGGCATCGTTAACCGTGACATAAACAGGTTTATCACATTTGCAATGTGAAGATCAGTCATTCACGTTCATCATATATTCATACCCTATCATGCCGATTTTGGTCTATGCCAAGTGAACGAAACGACTAGGAGAGCACCAAGACGTAGGCGGCTAGATGGATAGGGAGATATGGTTAAAGTTGCTCAAGTTCACCAAGAAATGGGTTTCATTTAAAACAGGACATTACACAAGGTGTGGTCACAGAAAGTATGGCGGGTCAGGTTGCATGACTTAAAAGATGTTAGCTGGTTGGTTGCTTTGAAACGAAAACAAGTCGGTGATGAGGCTGATGTTCGATGGAAGGGAATGAGCCCCGAGAACAAACACGAATGTCGATGCGATCGCGCCGATGTGATATAACGGTAAGGAAACAGGCACGGATAGAATTACTGCATATGGCTCCCCACGAGAGCCATATAGTAACCTTACACGAGGAGCCGTGCCCCCGATCGTGTCAGAAAACAGCTGTTTCGCATCTTTTCAAACCACAGTGTCTGTCTGACTATGCTTGAACTGCTATATTTGAACGACTTGTGTTTGTTGGTTATAACATGTGTACCCTGTTCTCTTGCGGTGGAATGGTACTGTACTACAGTGCGATTCCAATATAAGTTCTTGCGATATAAAATGCGCAAGTTTTCAGTACTACCGAAAACCAACCAACCTGATTAAAGGTCGAATAATAAAATTGTGAAGGGTAAATTGTTGCCTAAACAAAAGCTGCAGCTTCAGAAAGGTGCTACTTTATCATAACGGCAAGACATCTGACCATACGTTGAAATGCGAAGTTCTCAACAGGTATTCCAAGAAATCGGTGCTACGGAAACATTTCAGCTAAATCATTAACTGTTCACGACAGGATTCGCCGGACTGTGCAATTATATGTGTCCCGAAGCATCGCAAATTAGCGAAATTTCTATACTGAGGATTTTCGTGCGATTTGCATGTGTCCTGCAAGTATAACCTAAGAGGTCTGGCACAATCACACTATGTGTTGCAGTAGACCAGCTTAATATGTGTCTCATATAAACAGTTCCTTAGAATATGAAAAAATGCACAAGTTATACCTGTGGCACATGGGCACATTGGAAGGCCTTCGAGTCAATGACCTTCGAAAAGTCCACAACTCTATCGACTCAAAATACATTCTGGCGCTGCTACACGGCAGGTTTCAACGGCCGTTGAGTCGCCGGGTGATTTCGCAACAACATGGCGGCAACCAAGGCACCCGCTTCAATTCTAATTCGCACTAGTTGCTTGCTATTAGCGCCGACGGCAAGAAACAAACTTTAAATTGAGCCTTCTCTTAACCTCATCTATCAAAAGGGACAAAGTATGCGCGACTTTTTTGCAGTCGTTATTCAGAAAACTTGCCGATTTTGACACTGCTAAGCCTAAGTGCCTATCGTGAGCCCCAAAAATTGGTTTGATTTGTAGTCACCAGATGGCGCAACACGCAGTGTTTCGGGCGTATGACAATGTTAATCAGGAAATATTGTGGGAAATTTTGGAAGGAATGGGCATAGGCGACGATTGTGTACAGCTTTTGAGGGAAATATATCGAGAAAATACAGTTTGCATAGAATGGGAAGGAATAAGTAGCAGAGAGAACGTTGATATTAGCAAGGGGCTGAGACAGGGATGTCCTTTGTCGCCGCTGTTATTCATGCTGTACATGGTTAGAATGGAAAAAGCACTAGGAGATAGACACACTGGTTTTAATCTGTCACACAAACAGGGCGGCGTGATGATTGAGCAGATACTTTCGGGTTTATTTTATGCTGATGATATTGTCTTATTCGCGGACAGTCGAGATGATATACAACGGCTGGTGAATATATGCGGGAAGGAAGGCGAGGATCTAGGACTAGGATTTAGTGTAACAAAATGCGGATTGATGGTATTCAATGATCCCAACGACCAGGCGGTATCCATACAGGGCCAAGAAATACCGAGAGTAAGCGAATACAAGTACCTTGGCGTATGGGTAAATGAGGGTGATAGATACATGAAGGTACACGAAAAAGCCTTGGCAGCAAAGGGAAAGAGGAACGCAAGAATAATGAAGCACAGAGCGTTATGGGGACACAATAGGTACGAGGTGCTTAGGGGTCTGTGGAAAGGGGTAATGGTAGCGGGGCTTACATTTGGGAACTCAGTGGTGTGCATGAGGCCAGAGATACAATCGGGAATGGATGTGAATCAAAGAACTGTGGGACGCCTCGCGATGGGCGCTCACGGGAAAACGACAAACGAGGCTGTAAAGGGCGATATGGGATGGGCGAGTTTTGAGGCAAGGGAAGCGCAGAGCAAAATAAGGTGTGAAGAGAGGCTAAGGAATATGAAAAAGAGTAGGTGGGCAGTGAAGGTGTTCCGCTACTTATACAGAAAGAGCGTTGACACGCAGTGGAGAAAGAGAACTAGGAAGCTCACCAGTAAATATACGGCTCTAAGAGAACTGACAACAAAGAGCGTAAAGGGAAAAGTCAGAGAGGCGGAGAAGATTTACTGGAGGGCAGCGATGGAAAAAAAACCGACTCTGAATAACTACCGAGAGGGCAAAAACGAAATAAAGAGGGAGGCATTTTATGATAATTCAAGAGGAAGCGCTTTATTGTTTGAAGCGAGATCGGGCTGCCTTAGAACGCGTGGTTATAAAGCGAAATTCAGTAAAGAAGAAGAAAAATGCACATGCTGTGAGGAAGATAGGGAAACGACGGAGCATGTTCTGATTGAATGCGGAAATATCCACCCAGGTGTACGTTTGGGCACCAGCCTACATGAAGCCTTGGGTTTTAGGGCGAACAACGGGAAGCTGAACATAGCCGCGATTGAAATAAGTAAGAGACGGTTAGAATACTGGTGGCAGAAAACTAGAGAGAACGGACAAAAGTAATTATAGGGAAAAATATGGAATTTCTGCCATAAGGGGCAGGGAACTGGGCTATGAAATTCCGTTTTTGCTATGGTATGATCGATTTGATTGAAGTAAATTTAAAACGCATGAGGAAAATTAAAAGAGAGAAGAAAAAAGGTTCTTAAATCTTCTTACGATCCTGGTGGCGCACATGTCACCGCCCCGTTACAAAGGGGAAGCTCATAGCATCCATCCATCCCACTAACTGCATGGCGTTTGTTTTTTATACCAGGGACGGCGTATTCGTTCTAGAACCAATGCAATAAAGTGAGAGCTTTGGCCTCTCGGCACGTTTACAATATTTTTCACAGGTGTATGATTCTACTTATTGACACAACGACATAAATAGGGCCATGGCCTCAGAAACTAAAGCGCGCGGAAGTTGCCGGTGCACCAAGTCTCGGAGTTCGCGCCGCTTCCGCTTCCGTCGTTCAACGGCCTTTGAAGTCTCGAAGGAGTTGTGGGATGCTCCGTTGACTCGATAGACTATCGACTCGACGGCCATCGAAACCGCCCGTGTAGCAGCTCCAACTTGACCGTTGAGTCGATGGACAGTTGGTTCGAAGGCCTTCGAAACGCCCGTGTGACACCAGTATTAGTAATGCCAGCCTCATAGCATTTTCTGATGTACTAAAATGTTAGTATTTGAGCATTTGCAGGTTTCATCGCGGCAGTTGCCAACGTTTGCATACTCGTGCCCCGTTCGCACGAGTATGCAAACTTGGCGCCGCGTTGCAAACAGTAATCTCTCGCTACTAATAGCATCCATTTGCAAAAAAGAAAAAGAAGGCCATTAATTTGAATGCTATGCGTATTCTGAACTATTTCGACGGTGCACTCGACGACGTGGCCCGCTAATAAACGTTCTCTGCAGCAGCGATGCAACTACTCGCCTCGCGCCTTGCCTACACCGGTTGACACAACTCGGGGGTAATGCAACTGTGGGCAAGTATAATGTCCTTGTCAGTTTATCTAAATTGGCACACGTAAGCCTGGCAGCACCCCTGCTACGATGCTGCACGAAGAAGCAAGCTGGCGGCAAGAAAGTTGAGCAGTTAACATGATATTTTAATGAAGAAGAGAACCGCGCAGAGGCAGCAGCCTTGAGCGCAGGGTCTTGAGGACTCCCACGTGGCGACACTGGGGGTCAGTGTAGAACGAGGAGCAGATCTCTGATCGCAGGGCTCTTGGGATGACGAGCAACCATGCGCGCCCTTCTGGAGCATAGTTGCGGCGATACAGGAGCTGATCTCGACTGGCAATAACAGGAACCTGGCGGCGAAGCGCTCGCGAAGCAGGAACTTTCGACGTGTCCGAAAGAAGGTTGAGAAGAGATGCAGTCGAGGGGTCGTTGTGTTGTTCAGCAGCAATAGTATCAAAACTCCAGAGATGACAATGTGGCATCGCAGGCGTAGTCATGAGCGGCCTTCTAGGGGAGCGGTGATAGGAAAGCGCGTCAGCGTCGGAATGCTTCCCTCCGGAAAGGTAGACCACGCGGATATCGTATTCTTGAATTCGCAGGGCCCAGCGAGCGAGGCGTCCTGACGGGTCTTTTAACGTCGAAAGCCAGCATAGTGCGTGGTGGTCAGTGACTACATCAAAAGACCTGCCGTATAAATATGGGCGAAACTTGCCAAGCGCCCACAGGATGACTAAACACTCCTTTTCTGTTACACTGTAGTTGCTCTCCGCCTTGGTTAACGTGCGGCTTGCGTATGCCACGACGAATTCGATGTGGCCAGATTGACGCTGTGCTAACACGGCACCCAGGCCTACAAAGCTTGCGTCAGTGTGGACCTCGGCTGGTACTTTAGGGTCAAAATGGCGAAGGATGGGTAGCGTCGTGAGAAGACGGCGCAAGGTGGTGAAGGCGTCGTCGCAGGCAGGGAACCGTGACGCGATACCTTCAGTGCCGCCTGGGAGCTGAGTGGGAGGCGATATAATCGAGGCAAAGTTTCGAACGGATCGCCGGAAATAGGAACATAAGCCGATGAAACTGCGGAGTTATTTCGCCTCCTCCATTGAAAATGCCTGAGGCCCGTGTACTGTGCGTTGTCGGTGCACGTTAAAGGGCCACTAAACAGGCTCCTACTTTTTTTAAGCCGCCCAGACAAGCTAACTCAATCATAGAGACGCTTGCGGCGACCACATTCTGCGCATATGACAGCGCTGCGCGCCACACAGACGCCGTATTTCAAAAAGAAAAATTCCCACGTCTCTTTCCTGCGATTGACCAGCCGTCCTCACATCCTAGGTGTCGTCACGTTCAACCGCCGAACAACTTTGCGCAGTTGTAGCTCGTTGATTGGTCGAAATCAGGTCTGTTGTCAGATCCTGTGGCCATCCCACCGGCGTGAGCCTAGGTGGTGTTGGCTCATGCAACACCACCTAGAAAAAAAAGAAGGCCTCCGCATCACCTCTTCTCTTTGTCAGTTACGTCACGCAAGTCGGATCTGCGTTCCTGAAACACGGCGCGCGTTCTGTAAATAATTTCTCTGTGAAGGAAACGCTACAGCGGCATTGCATGGAGCATGCTGCGCCGAAAACGCGCTTGCTTTTCTCGTGGCGTTGCTTTTCCCTTGCTTTTCCTCGATTGTGCGTGGCTCTTTGTACACGGAAGCTCAAGTCTCGACAGCACGCCGCGCCTATTCTCTCCTCTGCAGAGAAGGGTGGGGAGGCCGACCGAGAAAACGAAACAAATTTTGGACCTCGGGGTTGTTTAGGGGCCCTTTAAAGAACCTCAGGCGGGCTAAATTACCGCAGCCCTCCACTACGGCTATTCTCTCCTTTCTACGTCTTTCGTTCTATTCTTTCCCTTAGCCCCACGGACGCTTAGCCGTGCTCCCTAAATGGGCTGTAGAAATTAGCGTCCTTTCATTAACTGAACCACTATATCATCATCAAGCTTGTACGGCGCTTTGGGAAGATGAAACCACGCACGTTGTCACGATAGGTGCAGGCGGCTGTTTCTACGTTGTGCATCCGCATGAAGTTATTTGGTGTAGCGCTATCGCACTATTCTTTCTTTTGTGCTTGCGTGTGTATGTGCGATAATCATATGTGGCATATTGTCCGTGCATTTTGGCCTATCTAGCCAAACTAGGCGCAATAAAGAAAAGAAAGAAAGGAGAGAGAGAGAGAGAGAAACTCTGCCTCGCAGGAGGCTCGCACGTGACATATAACGTCGGTGAACGCCAGGAAGCAGAAACCCCGTCATAGACGGGCGAGTTGTGAAAACAGCGTCTACCCTGGAAGATACTACAACATACGCTATGGGCATGCAAAGTTCGTACAACTGTACGAATCATTCAGAAGCAGCACGCAAGATAAGAGCAGCCTGGGCCTAGCGATAACGCGCGTCAAACACAACATAAAGTGAAGGCGGTTCCCACTAAGCAAACGAAAACAACTGCGCTTGTCGGTATGCCGACATTTGTACGTCACGCTCAGAGTCAACACCACCTAGGTGGCGTTGTCAGAGTCCGTGAATATGTGAAAAAAAAAAAATGCAGGTGACATTAAGATACAAAACTGGTGCTTGAATGGTTTCACTTTAAGAAATGGAACACTTGCAGTAAGAATGCAATAGCTTCGCTGCTTTTTCAGGTCTTACTGTACTCTAAGAGCGAGTGGGCCTTTCACTCCGCTTGAGCCAAAAGAATAAATGATTGTTTCAGTGCATACGGTGAGAGAGAGTTTTTTTTTCACTCTCCCACCGTACAATCGCCGGAACTATATGGGGAACTGCATGCCGCGCCCGTTCGAAGGTTGTAAACGTTCCACGCAAGAGAAGGTAATCTTGTGGTATGATAAGCAGTTACGCTTGTTGTCTTTCGTCGTTTGGGCGTATTCTTAGATTCTGCAATTTATAAAGGGAGTGTGCCATACCTGTCTCCATATTGCAGCACTAAAATTTCGAGTACCCTACTTTTCGGTTCGGAACTTTTGCGGCGACGGCACCGCTGCCAATTTAGGCGCGCGCAAGAACACTGCCGGCGCTCGCACGATCGTAAGGCTCGCACGCAGTGGCTCCTGCTTGAATGTGCCTTGAGGGTCCGCTTCTTGATTTTGTGATTTCGCTCGACATTGTTGTGTAAATTCCTGCCATGAAGCGCTGTGGACTAGACGGCCCGCGTCAAAGGACTGTACGGTAAGTGCGAACCAACTTGAAATCATTGTAGTGTGAGCTGCACAGTCTTCAGCGATTGAAGCACGATGCTCGGACGGCGTGGCGACCGGAAAATTTTGTGCTACTGGAGTGGGCTCGGTGAGCATTGCTGGTCGAAACTGAACTACAACGCGTTAGAATGGTCCGCCGTTTAATTAAGAATGGCCGTTTAATTAAGCTTTTGCAGCGCAAAGCGGTCAGGAAGAAAGCGTCGACAAACGTGTGCCTCAACTATCGTGTTTCAATCGCTCACCATTTGCAGTACGTATCGCCGACGTTACCGCATGTCCGTGCGCTTTGCTTCTGTTCAGCCGTTGGTATATCGATCGTTTTGAATTTATGCATTTTCAGTACGGCGCCGGTTCGCCCATCGGCGTTTTTTTTTATTGTATCTTTGAAATAAACGTGACAAAAAACATCGCAAACACTTGTTTGGTCCCATAGCCTAGCTGGCTAGTGACGGGACCAAATTTATGACGTACCTATGTAATTATGCAAGCGGTTTCGACAGTGACAAAAACATGATCGGATAGATATTTAAAAAAAGAGTACTACATGATTGAATTATACAGGAAATAACAGCATACAAAATACCCACTTATACAATAGTACATTTAAAAATTGATCATGAAGCGCTTCATGGCCACAGGAAAATTTTTCGCCTGTTTTACTTCAGTCGGTATGGCATTCCAAATGAGAGCCCCGTTAAATTCTATGAGTCTTCGACCGTAGGCATTTCTGGCAACTGGTAAATTGAAGCAGTTGTTTGCTGCAGCTCTTGTACAGCGCGCGGGTAACGTAAAGATGCTTACTGGGAATGGGTCCTCATGTTTTATTATTCTGTGCACTACATCAGCAACACTGGACACGTGAACAGAGTCTAGCGGAAGAACACGCATCAGTTGAAAGAGTTGTTTTGCACTATCCGCCCTGTTCGAGAATGTGATGATCCTAAGTGCCCTCTTTTGTAGGCGGCTGATTGATTTCAAATGGGTTTAATATGAACTGCCCCATGAAGCTACGCAGTACCTCAAGTGACTGTGCACAAATGCAAAGTATAGGATGCGTGGAATTGTTGCGCCAAAACATTCGCGGGCTTTTAGTAGTGTGTGACATCCGTATGCTAGCTTGGAGCATGTCTTTTCTATGTGCGATTTCCAGTTCATATCCGAGTCAAACATCACCCCTAAGTACTTAAACGAGGCCGCTTGCTGTAGCCGTGCATTATCTAGAAACAAGTTGAACCTTGCATAATCGAGCTGTTTCCTCCTAGAGTGGAAGACCATATATTTAGTTTCAGCTGTGTTGATATTTAGGTGATTTCGCCTAAACCATAAATGTACTCTCTGTAACTCCTCGTTAATGTTACCTTCAATATCAATTAAGCTGTCACCGACAAAGATTAGTGCCGTCGTCTGCGTACATTAAAGCTTCTGAGTATAGCAGGAAGGAGGGGAAATCATTGACATACAGTGAAAATAGAGTAGGTCCAATAACAGAGCCTTGTGGTACCCCAGAAACTATTGATTGAGTAGAGGACACGACACCATCCATCACTACTCGTTGCTGTCGTTCGGATAGGTAGGATTTGAGAAGTTGGTGAATTTTGCCACGGAAGCCATAGTCCTGAAGCTTACTTAACATAATGTGGTTGACGGAATCGAAAGCTTTCCTTACATCTAGGAAAACGACGGCGGCAATCTGATTGTTGTTCATGGCTTTGTTGACTTGTTCAGTTAATACCAAAACTGCAGTAGATGTAGATCTGTGTGCTCGGAAACCATGCTGGTTTGAGCAAATTATGTTATGCTTGGATGCAAATGATGTTATTTGTGCTGATATTATTTTTTCAAACATTGTATTAATTACACTTAACACAGATATCGGTCGGTAACTTGAGGCACTTGAACGGTCTCCATCTTTGTACACAGGAACAACTTTGCCCAACTTAAGCTCGTTAGGGTATACACCACAGTCCTGCCAGTCTTGAAACATGTGCAGCAAATGGTCTTCCAGAATGTCTATGTTATTTTTTATTAATTTAACTGTAACAGTATCGAGCCTAGCCGCTTTATTAGCGTCTAGATTTTTTACTATTGACAAAATGTGGGACATTTCTATCTCAAACATGGCAAAGCTATCAGAAACTGGTCTTTCGGGACGAGTGTGATCTGTACTGTCAGGAAACTGAGCAGCCAAACCACGCCCAACGTCTGCAAAATAATTGTTAAAGCAATGCACCGTGTCTTGAGTTATATCGTCCGGCAGTACACGTTTGTCCGAGTTAAGGCCGACTGCGGCTTTTGCTATCTCCCAAATTCTCTTGGTGTTGCCCTCAGCCTCTTCTATAAGCTTAGCATAGTATTCTTTTTTCCGTTTCCTCATTAGTGAAACCGACGTATTCCTATAGCATTTGAATTGATTTAAGTAATACGCATTGGTTCTCTGCTGCTTCCACTTGTGGTACCAGTGACCTTTTTGTTTGCTGTATGGAATGAAAGGGCCGCTGCGGTTGTGGTTTGCGTCGTGCATGTCGTGTTGCACGAATTTCTGCCAGCGTTCACGTCGTGTTCAAAGGCATTTTCGTTTAGCACGCACGAACGATGCGTAGCGAAAGCGTGGCCATTGATGGCATCCGCCCCACCTTACACAGGTATATACACTCTGCAGGCGCTTTCGATCCTCCGGCCACGGAATATCATGACGATCCGCGAAATGGCGGCGGCTCTTTCGGTTGCTGCACAACCGCGGTAGCCGGAGCCCGGAGACACTGCAACCGTCATCGTGGATGCTGTTTCGTTGTAGCCCTTGTATTCTTGTCCTTGCCGGGAAGCGGCTGGTATTCTGGCGGGTGTCTGCGGCTAGCTCGAAGGACTGGGTTGGATTCTTCTTCCTGGCGGCGCGGGCTTGGCTCACCGCTGGACGGCGGCGTGCGGTACGTGCACCGAGGAGCACCTCCACCAGATGTCACGTGGTCGTGACGCGCGGAGCGCTCAAGACAGCGCGCTGTACGCAAGACGATGTCAGGCGAACTGCTTATTGGGCGAACTTGTGCCCAGCAAAACAAAGCCAATGACAGTGCACAGCAATATCGGCGTGAGAGTCGTCGGTCGACGTAAAGACTGACAAGCGGCGTAATGCGTCGGCTTTTACACACACGTCATAACGCGTTCTCGCATTATCTCTGAAATTGCAGAAGTCACTCATATGTGTGCGTCAGGCATGCAAAGTTTCAAGAATGGTCGACACGGTTCCCGAACCGACATGCAAGATAAACGCGGCCTTCGTTGCGTGTAAGAGAGAGTGCATTATAACAGAAAGTGCGCTGTAACAGAATTTCCGGAGTCCTTCATTGCGGCCTTTCTCTCCTCTCTACCAGGGTCCCTGAAAAAGTATGAGGGACCCTGCTTGTACTGAGCCGCGGATCACTCGTTCTTTAGAAAGAAAAGAGCCGCTCAAGAGGCCCGGCTCACTCCTGAGCGAGCCATCTCTGGCCCAGATAGCGGTCGATTGTCAAGGTGTGCTAATTCTGCGACGGGAAACTGACGCTAGGAACAGTACCTAGGGCAATCGCAGAGGACGTGAGCAATCGTTTCCTTGCTGGCACAGTGAACACACGCACCACTGTTTTCGAAACCATTGCGATAGCCAACACTATAGTGTACTAGAATATTCTAGTACACTATGGCCAACACTACTGGTAAATGGCATTCCAAGCCACACGCGACAAATCAAGGTCGTTTCGGAGCGGGTTACTCCAGCGGAACTCGAAGTTGGAGCGATAGGTCGAGGCGGTGAAGGCGGGTATGCGGAACACCAGGGGTATTCCACATAGATATAGCCGTATCACGCGCAAGCGAGCAAACTGCGTCCGTTCTTGATAGCGGGATTGCTTGCTGCACTCCAGTTTCGTGAGGCCCCGCCACGGTGGTCTAGTGGCTATGGTACTCGGCTGCTGATCCGAGGGTCGCGGGATCGAATCTCGGCCGCGGCGGCTGCATTTCGATGGAGGCGAAATGTTGAGGCCCGTGTGCTGTGCGATGTCAGTGCACGTCAAAGAACCCCAGGTGGTCGAAATTTCCGGAGACCTCCACTACGGCGTCTCTCATAATCAGAGCTGGTTTTGGGACGTTAAACCCCACAAAATCAATCAAAATCAATCAGTTTCGTGAGCATGTTTCGCAGCATTATCCGCGTGCTCGTTGCTGATTATTCCACAGTGGCCTGGTAGCCACTCAAACGTGACATCATCGCTTTTATCTGTTAACTGATGATACGTCTGCGGTGTTTCAAGCACTAGCTGGTCGTGCTCTTCGCGTCGTTAAGCCAATAACAGGCGCTGCAGGGCTGACTTGGAGTCTCGTGGCCCATTTCTGTGGCGGTTCTCCTTCGACCATGCAAAGTGGGGTGCGTAGTCCCTCAAGATCCATGGTAGGCAATATTGTGCCTTGAGATGTTTGCAAAAGAGCATCTACAGTTTTGGCAGAGAAGGCGCTGCTGAGTCATCACTATAAACCTGAAGGTGGTTCTTGTAGTCCTCTTGTAGCATCAGTAGAGGCAGCTGCTTTAAAGCCGGCGGTGAGAGCTCCGCTTTCGTCTGAATCTCTGGCACTATCAGCCGGGCCTTTGGACGGGCCAAACACTAAGCACGCATCAGAAGTCTCTGTGCAGGCGTATAGTTTGTTGGGGGCACTCGCGGTATGCCGATATACTCTTACAAAGAGAGGCACCGGACCAGTCTACTGGATGCGAGGCGAAGTGGTGGGCAGGAGCACGAGCATGGTGTCTAATGTGTGTCCTAAGCACCTCCAAGGTGATGTGAGTTGTGGCAGGAAGCTCTTTCGCGACTGCTATAGTATCCACTGTTGAGGTGCAGCGTGGCAATCCGACGCATATTTTGGGTGCCTGGCCCTGAGTGCTCTGGAGTGTGCGCAGGTTACATTTACAGGTGCCAGTCAGCACCGGTAAGCTGTATCTCAGTTATCTGAGAAACAGCGTCCTGCATAGCTGCAACATGGTGGCGGCGGGGAATGATCCTCGTCTTCTTGTCACGGGCGGCGTTGCCTGCGAGCTTGAGCACTTCGACAGCGAGGTACTCGAGGACGGCAGCCAGGTACACGGGTACCAGGGTCCCTGAAAAAGTATTGAGGGACCCTGCTTGTACTGAGTCGCTGATCACTCATTCTTTAGAAAGAGCCGCTCAAAAGGTGCGGTTCACTTCTGAACGAGATATCCATGGCTCATGTAGCGGTCGATTGTCAAGGCGTGCTCATTCTGCGAGTTGTGGCAGGAAGGACACCCTACGTTTTCCCTCCGAGGAATTTCAAGAGTTGCGAGGTGGCCGTTAGACGTTTCTTTATTTCGTTAGACATGGGGACTCCAGCAGAGGTCACGATCGATGATTACTCCCGGGAATCTGTGCGTCCTAGCGTAACAAACATTTGGCCCTTGATAGATATGGCATATGCCTTGAATTTGCCTGGGCCTCGCAGAGCTTTGCGAAGCGCTTACCGAAGCCTCGGACAACAACGAAATGCGTGTGAGACAATCCAGGACCAGCCATGTGCCCATTAGCTTCGCCGGTTCCCTAGCCTTGTGCTGCTATAGTGCAAGCTTCACTAATTTTTGTCACGCTTTGGAATTTATATCATGCAAGGCGCCTGCTGTAGCGATATTTCGTACAGGAGTGCCGCTTAATGGAGCCTGATGCCACCGTGGTTCGAATGAAGGAAGCGGTTAGCAAAGAGGCGCCATCAGCTGAAGCTGTGCGTCCGGAACATGCGACGCAAGGAGGGCCTCCCATTCCTCCCAGGTGCTGATGGCGGGCTGCCCCTGCGAGTGTCAGCCGGGGTGCCAGTGCCCTGGCCCTGCGTGGTCTGGACACATAGGCGCAATGCGATAGCCGTGCCGTGGATCAGGGCTCGTAAAGAGTCCAAACTCATCTGCCCAATAAAGTTTCCTTCCGTCCATCAGCTGAGACTAGCGGAACATGTACAATATAGAAGTTCATTTCCTACGCAAACGGACGTAGCATGCCGATTTTGTTAGCATGCGCGCCGGCAGTTAGCGCTGTAGTAGTCCAGATGCCTATATTGTCGCTCATGGCTTCGGCGTCCTGCCTGTGTATTGCATCAGCCACGGCTGCTACATAATTTGTCTAGTGTGTGATGATTGTCGTTCGGCGAAGGAAAGGTCGCTAATTTCTGCAGCCCATGTCGGGAGCACGGCTAAGCAATCGTCCGTGTGGGTATGGAGAAAGGGACTGAAAGAGATAGAGAGGAGATAAAAGCCGTAGTAGAGGGCTCCAGAAATTTTGACCACGTGGGATTTTAACGTGTACTGACCACGCACAGTACACGGTCCTCTGGCGTGTGACGTCTATAATAGCCAGTCGCGTTGCGACGCGCTCTACTCTAAGAGCGCCATGACAGCCGCCGACAAGCAAATGATGCGTCTTTCGCACAGGGAAGTGTGTGTTCACAAAACGATCTGCTGACAAACAGTTCGGTTTCGCTTACAGAGTTTCACCGCTTCCGGGCACTCATGCTTTATGCAAGGTTTGCGCAGAGCGCGTGCGCGTTCAGTGCTTCGAAGAAATGTGAGTCGTTCAAGAATTTTCGCCTGTGCGCAACTGCACAGGATCCCCGTGAAAGGCCGAGGTGCCGCTGATGTGCACATGCAAGTGATTCACACGTCCAGATTATCCAACCCAACTACCGCTCCTCGATTCGCCAGATTGCCCCTTATGTGCGGAGACAGGTTTCACTTTCGTGTTACGACGATTTCTATGACAGTGGAATCAACCACATTTTTTATTTATTAAATGTCGTGATATATACCTCACGGTGATCGATTGACCATTTTAGCTTAGCGGCTATGTGATGGCTTACGAAGCTCGATGTCGTGGCATCGAGTAATGGCGGCGGTAATTCAGTGGGGACGAAATAAAAAAAAGCAGTGGCACCCGTCTACTTTGTTGTTGCGTGGTTACGAACCTCAGGGTGTCAAAACTACTCCTGAGCCCTTTACTACGGTACGTCCCTCATAATCATAGGTGCTACTCGCACGTAAAACGCAGTCAGTTATTTGACAGGGACTGTCTCTGCAGTGTCTTGTGACGGGCGTTATCAATTGGCTGAGAACGTGATAGGAACTGTACGAAGGTTCGTGAAAAATTGCGTTTGTGCTGTTTGTGTGCTCGAAGCTCATGTGCGACAGCGTTAAAGATCTTTTGCTAGCGTAAGCGACAAAGTCGGGAATTGTTGTTTCGTAGTGAGAGTTTCGTGCTTTTGTAGGAACAGGTTCGCGCAAGAAGCGCTTCGACGTTCAGAACGCATTTGGCGTCCTTCATTCTCACGATCACGTGAGTATATGATATTAGGTACGCGAAAAATTGATTCATATGAATATTGTCATATAATGTAACATTCAATATTGATTGATTGATCTTGTTTCTGGAATTTCCCGAGGCAAAACCACGAGATGACTATGAAATACGCTACACTGAAGCGAGGAGGAGAAGGAAACCACTTTATTTTAAAAGTCCGGTGAGTTGTTTGGGGACTGAGGCGAATATCCTCGCCTAAGTGTCGGCCACAAGCCCTTGAGCTCTGGACGCTTCCTCGGCCCGCTGGACGGCCCAAAGTTTGTCCTCGAGAGTGAAAGTGAGCAGTGCAGTCTGCCAGCGTTTTCGGTGCGAGGCTGCGTCCCCGTGTAGAACCCCATCCTCTTTCGCACTCCCATAACATGTGTTCCAGGCTTGCCGTGGCTTCGCTAAACTTGCAGCTTGAAAAAGGCTCTAGGTAACAGAAATTTAAGAACACTGAAGCGAGAGAGAAAAAAGTTCACGCATCTCCACGAAGTGAACCATGACGAGTGGGCGAAGCACTGGGGATCGTTCGGTGTTACCGTAAACCACCCGGGGCATTGTCCACTCGTGCATGTAAATGAGCGACAACGTGTGTGTGTGTATTTACACACGCGTTGTAATTTATTCTTCCGGTCCTTATGAGGTTCCTGCGCTCCCACGTCGGAGATTGTGCCGAGTTCCGCATTACCTTTCTTGACGCGCACGCTGCGAATCCTTATGGTTCAACAACGCACAAGAGAAATCTCCCACCAGCACAGCATTGCAGGTCAAGGTCCAGTGCCTATATATATGAGATGGCCGGTGAGCGCGAGCAGTTTTTTTTAGGGGCGAAGCTCCTCTTAGTCTGACCTTGTCCTGCGTCAGGCGTAACCGCCAGTATCTCCCGGGAGGCACGCGCTCGCCCTCGGCGCGTGCCTCCCGCCGCGCGAGCTCTCTCACTCTTACATCTGCTGTCTTGGGAGAGACAGAGAGAGAGAGAGAGAGAGAGAGAGAGAGAGAGAGAGAGAGAGATAGCGAAAGGCGCGCGTTGACTATGGCACTATCGAAACGCTCTTAGGGTTGCAAGCTCGACACCACCGTAAGCGGACGCGTGGCCGCAACGCTCGCAAGTGTACGGCACCGCGTTCGCCGAGTTTGCTTGCGTCCCGCGATCTCCTCGTTGGACTGTGACTGAGGGACCTGATGTCCTCTCGTGCGTGGTGCTGCTCCGATTCCACGTGACGCAACCATGGACGAGTCGGACGCCTTCCAGGACGATCCGAGCCTCTACCTCGACGAGAGCCTGAAAAGGTTCATGGCCTGGCAGAAGCAGAAGCAGCAAGTGCTAGAGCGCCATGCCGAGTCGGCAACCCAGCTCGCCAACGCTCCTGCGCCTACCGAGCCAGCGCATCCCGCGGATGTAGCTGCCACCCCTGCATCGAGCACCGCCGACGCTTCCGCTGTCTTTCCTCTTCCCGCGTCCCCGGATGAAGAGGAGATGGAGTGCACCATAACAAGGAAGCGCCCCCACGAAGCGAGTGACGACGACGGCCCACGGAAGCAAGCCATGAGCGACGCTACCGTTCCACCGTCGCCCGCAGCCACCACGTGCGTTGCGCACTCGTCTACCACTACAGCCAGCCCCGTCGACGTCGGGGCAGGCCCCCCTAAGGCGGCCGTGTATTTCGTCGGCAGAAAAGCCCGGCGGGCAAGGAAAAAGCGGAAGAGGCAGCCGCGAACGCAGCCCCGCGTCTCCGCGCCCGAAGCAGCTGAGGCCCCGCCACCCACGAGACCTCCTAGCACTCCGGCAGTCCGTCCGCGCCCGAGCCCACTCCCTGTGCCTGCTGAGGACGACTTCCAAGAGGTCGTCTCCAAAGCTGCACGCCGGCGAGCGAGGGCACTGGTAGCCGCGGCCATTGCGACCGACCCGGCAGCGACCGTGCTCTACCGCCCTTCCTCTCCCGGTGGTTCCTTCGCGGGATCGCCTCGCCTCGTGCTGGCTGCGGCGCTCTCTGTGCGGCCGGGTGTGACGGCGGTGCGTGTCAACCACCGTCGAAACATCGTGGCGGCGGACGCGTCATCGTCGGTGTACCTGGCGGAGCTCCTCGCCATCACGGAGCTCAACGGCATCCCTGTTACCGCCCGGGAACCAACCGATCGTCGCTCCAGCCTCGGCTGCGTCTACGGGGTGGACGGCGACATCACCATCGAGGAGCTGCTTGACGAGATGGACTCGGCCGCACCCGTGCTCTCGGCAACAAGGGAGGGTAGCGCCGTCAAGCTGCGATTCGGAACTTCGGTCCCTCCCGAGTTCGTCAAGCTTCGGGGACTGCGGCTGCGAGTCCGACACGTAAGGCCGCGCCCATTACAGTGCCGGCAATGCGGGCGCCTCGACCACGTTGCCGAGGCATGCCAGCGAGCCGGCGAATGCATCCGCTGTGGCAGTCGACATCAGGCCAGCGAGCAGTGCAAACCGCGGTGCGTCAACTGCAGCGGGAGCCACGCCGCCGATAATCCTGCTTGCCCCAGGTGGCAGGAGGAAAGGCGCGTGGCAACTCTGCTCGCCTCATCGCCTACCCCGAGACGGGCGGTCAAAGCGGCAGTACGGGAAGAGACCCGCGAGGTGCGCTCTTATGCTGCTGCTTTAAAGGCCAGCCCATCCGAGCAACACCGCGACGACCACGGCAGCCGCCGCCCGGTACCTGCGCCGCGCCGTCGCATCACCATCGCAGCAAGCCCAGCAGCTACAGCGTCGCCTGCTGCTCCACCGACCGCGCCCTCAGCGGATCCACGAGATGCCCTCATCGAGCACCTCCTCGTCACCCTGAGGTCCGTTGCCGAAGAACTTCCGGCTGACAACCCGCGGCGCGGCGTGATCCTTGCGCTTACGAGCGCGCTGCCCAGTGCCATGCCGAGCGAGTAGCCACACTTGCCGGCGGCGGAAACGCCATTACTTTGGTGCGGCCACTGTCGAACCACCGGCTGCCTTTGCGCGCGGCGGGACGTGCTTCTTCGTGCTGCTGCTGACACACTCTCTTCTCTTTTCTTTCTACTCCTATACCTTTATGTCCCCTATCCCCTTCCCCTAAGGCGCTTAGCCGTGTCCCCAGTATGGGAGACAGAAATTAGCGCCTTTTTCCTTTCCTTTATAATCTCTACCACCACCACGCTCTTAGATGAACGATCTACCAGCTCGCAAAGAAGGAGAACGCGCCCTCACCCGCGAGAGACAACGTTGGCGCAGGCAGCGTCTCCTAGCGAGTTTCTTGATTGAGAAATACCAACTGCTCGCGTTTTAGAACCGTTCACCGGCCTCCCATATATATATATATATATATATATATATATATATATATATATATATATATATATATATATATATATATATATATATACTAAAAATGTCTATTTTTAGTTTATCGGGCTTAGCGTAATAGCGTAGTTATCGGAATAGCGGGATGGAAATGCGCAGTGCCGTAAACGGCCGATACCGTTTAGCATGCACACGGTATTTCGCAGACTTAACGTTACCGTGTTTACGTGTTTATCGTAGCTCACGTAAAACATGGCGGCGGTTTCGGACGCCCGCATCGCGTTGGATTTGACGTTGCTGTGGCAGGATTCGCTTCCTTCGTAGCAAATGACTGTGCAAAATGGCTTCGTTTGCGTTCAGGTAGCTTTGACGGTGCAGTATTAGGGATAACTTAGCCGAATTTTCGAGATCGCTTCCCACTTCCCATTTCGAACGTTGCTAGGCCTAGCGAGAGAGCGTCTGTTTACATTTCGGCAACATGTCAATTTATGCGCTTGGCGCTTGGTTCGTACATATTTCTTTCTCTTCCCGAAAAGTTAGAATGCCGCTGCACGTGGGAGTGCACGTGGACATTTCAAGCTTTATTTCTTTTCACCTTTTAGATGCGAAGCAGCTCTTTGACTAGCCTGTGTAACGCTGTCCCTCCGTCCGCACAAACGCGAGGCAACGCGCTTCCCTCGGCGCAGGTGTTGGAGCGGTGCCAAGTAGGTCACGCCGAAGCTGGGCGTTGACGTCACGCTCCCCTCGCATGCTTCCCTCGCAGGTGCGCGCGTACGTCACTCTCTCCCTCACCCGCCGGAGCGCACGCAGCTGCCGGCTCCAACGCCCGCTCGCCTCCCGTGTCTGCGTTTCAAACAAACGTTTACACCAGTAAACGCTACACCGAGTTTCGCTTCAAACTGTTCTTCCAGCACCCGCGTTAGCGCCGTTCAACCCGTGACGCCACCCGTGCGCAACGCTGCGGCTTCGCATCCCATCAGGGTTCCCTTCGGGGAGATGGTCGAAGTTTTTTAACGCATGTATCCTTCGCTAGATGGCGCCACAATCACATCTATCGGGCCGTAAACGCTTCTCCGCTTAACTAAAGCTCGTTTCTGCAACGAATAGAGAGTTTTGGTATATCGGAAAGCAGCAAACGCAAAGATTTAGTGTTAAGGTCAACGTTACCGAGGAACACACTGCGCATGCGCAGAGCGTTAACGTATACGATACCCTTACGTGCCTACGCTATTTTCGGAAGCTATCCTTCAACACTAACGCTGCCCCGCCACGGTGGTCTAGTGGCTATGGTACTCGGCTGCAGATCCGAGGGTCGCGGGATCGAATCCCGGCCGCGGCAGCTGCATTTCGATGGAGGCGAAATGTTGAGGCCCGTGTGCTGTGCGATGTCAGTGCACGTTAAAGAACCCCAGGTGGTCGAAATTTCCGGAGCCCTCCACTACGGCCTCTCTCATAATCAGAACTGGTTTTGGGACGTTAAACCCCACATAACCACAACAACGCTAACGCTCGCAAAGGGACCCGTGCGGCTGGCAAGATGGCGGCGTCAGTCGAAGTGAGACCGCTCGCTTCAGATCTGTCGGGACATCGGCCTGCATTGTTAAGCTCATTCACTACCTGTTCATGTTCGTATTTGCCTTAGGTTTGGCTAATTAAGCTTCGCCAGCCGTGTATTGGTGACAATGTGTCGCCGTTTTCAAGATAGGCTCTCAGTAAGCAGCGCACAAGGGTTAAAATGTGAGTGCACTCGCTTTCACGGCCTTCGAGACTGCGCGCGCCGGCGCCCGGAATTTCAGAGGCCATGTCGCTTTGCTCACGTTTACGGTAATCTCGTCGAGATGGCGACTCTACCACCGGGGAGTTTTTTTTTTTTTTTTTTGCACATCGGCTGTCTCAAGCTACAGCCAATTAAATAAAGCCGAGACGAGTAGTGCTTGAAATGACAGTATTGTTTGGCGAAGTATTCCTTCAGTCACAAAGGCGACTTGGATAAGCCAGCCTTCGCAGGCACATGCACAGATGCGCACCCCCTGGGCACTGGAGAAATGTTACGGAAGCTCCGGGGCACTGATGACAAGTGGAAAATCCGCCTTCTCAAAGCGGAAATGACGGCGAAATATCTCGTATATAGCATAGCCTCGACGATAAGGAGGCCACCCCTCGCGGACACGGACTGCCTGCGTTGCTGCTCTGATTTCCAAGTATAAATTAAGCGATCCTATGTCATCGGATCTTCGAAATGACCGGCAGTACGGGTCAGAAAGGAGACTCGATGGCGGCATTTGAAACGAAGCGATGTTTTTCGGGTCTGCCGACACAGCACAAACGACACACTTACACGATACTGGCTCAATGATTTTGTGGCGCACTTAGGGATTTAATAAGAGTTGTTGTTTTAAGGTGTAGGTGTCGCCGTATATGCCTTTGCGTTAGCTTTGGCGTTTCGCCCTCTTCCGCTATACTAAAAGTCTAGTTGGTGCCGCTAAGTGCACCCAGCTTTACCGTAACGTTAAACTTAACGCTAAATCTTTACGTTTGCTGCTTTCCGATATACTAAAATTCGCTAATGTTTGCGGTACGGTAACGCTATTCCCATGGCCCCGCTGTCACGCTAGCGCGCTAAACTAAAAATGTCTAATAACTGCGGCGTTTGCGGTGGCTACCGCGAGGGCTGTCGCCGCTGCTTCTGCCACCTCCATCTCTTCCGTGAGTATCGTGGCGTTCGCGACGAAGGTTCCTCTATAGTTCGTTATCGTGACGAGGAATCAGCGTCACTGCTCGTAACGGGCCGCATGTACGTACACCACTGTTCCTTGACTGTTGCAAAATTTCTTCCCATGGTGTTTCGTGCGCCTGTTCCGCCGGCCGACGCGATGCGTAGGGTCTATGTTTTTGGGCATTGGCGGAACGACGATGCGCTCGCAAAATGGTTTGGATATCGGAACCTTTTGATACGTGATGCAAACGTCTCGTGATGCAAACAAACTCGAGGATGTTTCTGCTGGTGAGGCTCTTCGGCATACGCTGATACTGCGCGACGTCGTGCGCTTCGATAAGGTCGTCTAAGGTATTGTGTAAAACGAGTTCGAGAAATTAGTCCCATGCTAGTATTAATAGGTAATCTGATGGCGCATTTGTATGCCTTGCGGATGATGCAGTCTAGTTTTGTTCGTTCGGTCGCCTGTTATTCGAGGTAGGAGGCTACGTACGTAATGCGGCTGTTTACGAGAACCTCTACAATGCGAATCGTGTCGTTTTTGTTTATTAGGGATGGGTTTCAGAAGCCGGATAGTTTCATTGACCGCGCGCTCTTGCATGCGTATGGCTTGGCTGTTATGTCGATTCGCTGATAGGTGCAAGCCCAGTACCCTATTGTTGTGAACGTGCGCGATGATGGTGCCGTCTGATGCGACAGCTTTAATACCTGTCTATGCGTTCGATTGCAGAACCCGTGCTCTTGGATTTATGAACCCGGCGAGGTGCGACTTGGCCGCGGAGCACTTGAAGGCGTTGTCGCGGAGGTACTCCTGCACTGCGTCAATGGTCGCCTGCAAAATATGCTCTACGTAACCGGCGTTCCTCTTTGCAACCCAGAGGATGATGTCGGCGTACAAGCTGTGGTGCAGGCTTTCTGTTCATCCTAGTTTCCGTGGTAAGCCGTGAAGCACGAGGGTTAAAAGCATAGGCGAGATCCCGGCGCCCTGCGGTGAGTTAGTTAAGCCCAAGTCTATGTCTTAGGATTTTAGTCCCCAGATCGTTATGCAGACCCGGCGACTACTGGGAAAGTTCTGCACGTAGAAATACGTTCTCTCGCCCAGTCCCAGCGCTTGTATGTTTTCAAGTATGGGAGCGTGTTTAACTCTGCCGAACGCATTTCGAGGTTGAGCCCGAGAATTGCTTTAGTTGCACGGGTGTTACTATTGACAATTTGTTATTTCAGTTGAATCATGATATCCTGCACAGAGAGATTAAGGCGGTATCCGATTGTTAGCATGTCGAGTTCCTTGAGGTGGTCAGTAAAGCGAGAGAGAACCGCCTGCTCCATAACCCATGCAAGACATTAGGGATATTGGTCGAATATTATCGATGTGCACCCGTTTGTCCGAATTAGCAATCATGATAATGGGCGTTATTTTCCATGACGTCGGTGTCTCGCCCGCGTTCCAACACTCGTTGATGTAATCAGGCAGGCGTTCTATCGACCTGTCGTCCAACTTACGGAGAATTTTGGTGGCTATGCTCTCCGGGCCCGGTGCTGATGTTGTATTTAGCCTGTGCAGGGCCGCTATTGCCTGCGAAACGCTGAGGTCCCGTCTAGCTCCGCGTTATGTTCCCCCGTATACAACGGGTACGCGACGGGGCCAGGTGCCATGGCATAGCGGGTTCGCACAGCTGCGCGGACCTACCTTTGTAGCAGTGTCTTAACGTGGTGATCTTATGTGCGTGTGCTGTCCTGTTCTCCTGCGGATTCAAGAGGTGCCAAAGGAGGTTGCTTACCTTGGAAATTCCCAGCTGGTTCTCCTGCTGTTGCAGATCTCTTATTGTGTTTTGCGTACCTATAAGGCGTGGTCTTCGATGTCCCTGTTTAGCCATGTTCTGCGCCTGCATAGCGTGCGCTTATGCCGTTGACGCTTCCACTTGTCTTGCAGGCTGCGCTTGGCTTCCCACACAGTAACAGACTGCTGTCTATCACCCCGAAGTCTCCTTCCAGCGGCACTTCCCACGTTGCTGCTTCTACATTCCGCTTCCGCGTCGCAGTCCAGCTTTCGATATCCTCAACTTCCGCTCTGCTGCGATTCTCCTGTTTCCGTGCTTTGCCAGGGGTCTAGAAATTTCGATGTTCCTTAACGTGCACTGACGTCGCACAGTACACGGGCCTCAACATTTGCCTGCATCGCAAAGAGCTGCCGCTGAAGGGATTCCATCCTTCGACCTTCGAATCTGCAGTCGTGCGCCTGTGATTGAAGGAACAATGAACGCACATTCTCGTGATTGCCTTGGGTGGTTGAGACCCTGCCTCAGTGTACCAGAGGGAGGACCAGGGCGTTTTGCTGAACATACATTTCACTCCACCGGAAGACTGGCACGTAAACACAAAAAGTTGGACAAGGATAAGGGGAGATGGACGAGGACTTGAACGAGACGCGGACAAGAAGTAATAAAGTTAGCTGCCCAGGAGCTCGAACCCAAAGCTTGACGGCTCTTGGCCTGCCCACGGTCACCAGGCCTCTGCAGGGAAGCCCCGTTCCAGGTTGGACGACTCCTGGCTGGCAGTCGCGGACTTCGGGAGGACTTCAGTCTCGGGTCCGGAACCGACGGCCGTCGATGCAACCTCATACGTGGCCGGTATTGTCCAGGATCTTCTGCTGCTCTCACCCCCGCCCCCGACCAGTGCGCTTCGTTATATTTTTGTCTCTTTCTCATTTCTCTCTCAAACTCTATCCGCTCTTTTTCCTCCACTCGTTCTGCTCGCACTTCTCCTCCACTCGTTCTGCTCGCACTTGTTCTTCTACCCACGTCGTAAATTCTGGACCCTCAGAGCCATTGCCGCGAATCTCTCAGGTGGAGCCTCCGAGAGTTCGAAAATGAACAAAGCCGTTCATTACTAACACACTCAAACGAAAAGCTCTTAATGTAAACTTGGAAAGGGAAGAAATGGTAAGAATGCACAGTTGGAGCGAAGTTATACTGTGTGCAAGGGGAACACTTCAGGAAAGTCAGTAGAAAGAGCATGCGAACGCAAGTGTTCGAAAGCGAATCGTTCAGTGGCGAATGTGGTTGGTGAAGTGGTAAAAAATTTGCCATGGACTCACTAAATCATCGCTTGACATGTCTGAGGAGCGGATGTTGTGAAGTACAGTAGGCTTGCGAAGATCACTGCGCAGGGTGTCTTGTCGCGACGGGAGATGTGGGCAGCCAGACGGCTCTTTGAGTGGCATCTTGGATAGACTCATGTGTGTGGAACTCAGACCCGCAGCCTGGCTCTTCCTGCTCTGCCTGCGGGCACATGATTCTGTAGGCCCTCGGCTGGAGCTTACAGCCACTGGGTTTCCTAAGATTGGGATAAGGTCAGCAGGAGGTCCCAGTCGGGTGAAGACATGGTGGCTCGGGTCCAGAATCCGACTGCCGTTTCAACGCCCGCCCCGGTGGACGGTCAATGCCCGCCCTTGTCTGCCTTCCCTCGCCTTGCTGGAACTTCCTTCTGAATCCGGCGCCGCAAGCTTTTCTTTCTTCTGCTTATTCGTTGTTTTCTGATTTGCGACTGCTGTATTCCCGTGTTCGTTAGCTATTGGCCTGTTGGGAACTCCGTGGATCTTCCTGGTCGGCTCCTTTGTTAATTTCATTTTGTAGCGCAACCCTTTTCTGCTCTTTTTGGTCGTCTTTCAACTACCGTTGTCATCCGGTCCACGAGCGTCTTCTGTCGACGCCTTCGTTTTGTTTGCCTCAGTCACTTTTTTTTCGCGCGCACTTTTTCAATCACGCACATCACACATCGGAGCGCTATAACCATTAGACTGCTGCCGCGGGGCTAATATTCAGCAGCCATCAGAGCTGATTCCTATGTGAAAATACACGTGTATGCCTCCCTTCACGAACCTAATAATAAACCTGGCATTTGCATAACTGGAACATGAGCGTGTGGCTTTACATGCAAGCCTTACTAACTCTCAAAGCGGAGCAGGAAACGTTAAGTGCTCATCGTGAGAGCTTTCTTATACACATGAGTTTGATAAATGACATTACGAACGAGCCTCCTTGCGAAGGCTTGTACTAAATTCGCTTGGTGGAGCATTAATTCGCCAGAAAATAAGAAACAAGGAACTGCGTTGTGCTGAATACGCAATACCGGAAGGGACTCAGAGTTCTAAAGGATAAACAGTTTATTTCAGGTACCATGGCACTTATCTGATGATCCCACCAAACCAAATAATCCCTAAACACCGTTTTGGTCTACATTATTCTAGAGTTCAATTATAACTAAAGATTCATCATATTATTATTACATTTCGGAAGTGCCGCTTGGTTAATTGGTGAGTGCTTGAGTATCTTTGCACTCCGTACTGTATGCGACATTGTCGGTCTTGTTCGTGCGTCTTCTCTGGTCATCATAGTTTGTTTCACATTCAAGGGGTATATTGCCGATGTCGTCAACACCCACAAGCAATTCATGATGTGGGGTAGCTGAAAACAACCACAAGGAGTCACAATGTTAGTACAGTCCAACAATTTCATGTTTTGGAAACGTAATGAGAAGTTGGGTTCCTTGCGCTTGATTTCAGCAACACCTATTTCTCAATGAAAGCGAAAAGAGACCCCCATGATATTTCACTCGACGAAGACATTTGAAATCACAAATAAAACTGTTCAAGTAACCGAGGCTGTCTCGTTTACAGAAATGCGGAAAATTTATTTCCGCATTGGTGTGAAACGCGAGCAGAAGAATATTACTTCGTTTTTAGCATGGAAGTTTTATGCCGGGGTCCACTACAAGCGAACAACGTCGTTTCCGTCATGGAGTGACGAAGTAAAACATACATGTGAGAACGACAAAGGGATACATGCAGAAAAATTTCCGTTGATGAGCTCGGAATCGAACTCACTTCCCTACGCTCCGCAGCGAAAAGAGGCCAGTGCTCTACCACTCAGAATTCGGATTTTTAATCACAATTTTTGAACTTTCAGCAATACGAGAAACTGCCTTACCGGCAGCTGTTTCACGTACAAGAGACCTTCCATGCGACGTACGTTATCGGCTGCCCCGTCTCGTATCTTTTCCCACTTCTGTAAGTCACCTTATTGACTCAAAGAAGTACTGTAATGCTATGCGAGCATCAACGTCAGCAAGCGTCAACTTCAGAATGACGTACAGCCATGCGAGATATTGAAATACTGTGCAGTGTCCACAGCACTGTTAAAACATACGGGAGAGCATAATAATTTTCACCCAGATACCTTATTTTCTGCGCATCTAGAAGGAAATCTTTAAGATCCATTTCAATACATCCCTCTCGAACACCGCGTGCAAGCATTCCAGGAAAATGTGTTAAATTGTTTCTGGTTTACGACAGAGGCACTATTGGTCGCCTTATGGAATGAACAACCTCTTGTTTGTCATCAGTGTAGTACCTGGTAAGACTCCAATATGTAATTAAAAGAAGGAAGATTTTACTCCTGGACGCACAGACATGCTTCTTACACGCTGTAGGACCTTGCGCCAGGTTCCACCAAGGTACTGAGCCCGGTATAAGGGAATAAAGAGAACAGCGTCACATTAGTCCCTATACATTTTCCTACGGGTCATGGTGCATAAATGTTCAATCGAAAATTGTACCTGCAGAAAACAAAAAAGAATCGACGACCTGCTTAGGTTAACGCCGAATTAGACCTTCCAATCTAACAGAACACAGGACAAATTGGGGCAAAGCACGTGTGGCGCATACCGTGGGCCGAGTGCTGCTGGTATGAGTCACACATGATTGCAGTGTCGTTAATCGTGACATATATGACGTGTATATGGTTTTAGTGATATCAATGTGAGTCATACATTTTCGTGATACATTGATACCCTACCTCCGAAATATTGGGGTTTATCTGGTGAACGAGTAGGACAGGAGAGGAGCGAGACGTAGGCGGATAGATAGATAGAGACAGACAGACAGACAGACAGACAGACAGACAGACAGACAGACAGACAGACAGACAGACAGACAGACAGACACGGTCAAAGTGACTCAATTTTGCCAAGAAATGTTTGCATTTAAAAAGAAAGCGTCCGTTTCCTACTGCAAAGAAGGCAGAAGTTCAACAAGACTGTTAAGAACAGAGAAGCGCCATATATTTTGGGCTCAGGGTCATGCCTTGCAAGCCTCTGTGTAGCTGAGGTCGCCAGAAGCGGCACAAGAACCATCAGACGAACGCTCTTCACTGGTCGGCAGAACAACACTAACTGCTCCTTCGGTGCCACTCTACGCGCTCAGATTATGGTCGCCGGTGCGTGCCACGAGCGTATGAGCGTCCCCATGTTGATCATGCTAGGAAGGACTTTGATGCAAACTAGTGAGCGTAGCTAGTGACTTGTGCCCTGCAGCTGGCCAGGAAATTCAGTCGCTGAGGATGCTGGCTGCGTATGGGACGAGAGTAGGTCCGGTCACAGCCAATATCCTCATTGACTGTGTACCGGACGGGAGCAGCTCCGAGCGGCCTTCGCGCGCATGTAGAACGGCAGGCCCGGCCACTTGTGTCGTCCTGCTTCTGCTGGCATTGAGAAACTCGGGACAAGTCGGGCACCGCCATCAAGATGTTGCAGGAGGACTATGGACAGCAGCTGTGAAGAAGAAGGTGAATGGCAATCTTGGTGCACTTACGATACAGCGCAGTGACAAGGATGCTGTACGGCGTGAAGCTCATGTAGGTGAGTTGGTGCTTTCTACGCTGGACGCCTTGCTGCCTTGGACTCTCCTTGTGGGCTATAGCCCCATGCAGGCACGTAGCCAGGATTTTTTTTCGGGGGGGGGGGGGCCCAAGGCCTAATTGTTAGCAAAAAAAGTCTTAAGAAAAAGGAAAGTTGCCTGGGAATATATAAGGCGCTTAATTATTATTATTATTATTATTATTATTATTATTATTATTATTATGGTAACATAAAACACACAAGGACACAAAAGGAAGAAGGAATGAGCAAGTTGGCAACTGCCACCGAGTGGACGAGAATGAGAACAGAGCGGAATGCAACACAAGAGGCGAGTCAATCAGAGATGGAAAGCAAGTTTTTTGACGCTGCAGTAAAGCTAGTGCGTATGCGCGAGAAAGGATACTTTCCAACCAAGCAATCTCGACGAAGAAGGACCATACAGAGTGTGTGACGGATAGAGGAGTGACAAAAAAAAAAAGGAATGCAAAGGAAGCAGGCGCCCACTTACAGATGTACGGCATAAACAAAATAATTGTCGGACGCTTTCTCTACCCAACTTCTCACACTCTGTCTCAACAACAGGCCTGCGAGAAGAACGTGAGCCAATTTATGACAGCAATTCTTAAACGAAAAACAGATATATTCGGGAAAACAATTTCATTCAACCACAAAGAACCAACACACGGATGCGTTCATGACACAGAAGATGCAGAACGCTAACATTCGTTCTAGGAAGCAATATTAAAGAGTGAGATTGCGAATGGTTTTTCTATATAGTACAGGTCAATGCAAAATAAAGAAAAAAAACGAGTATGCATCTTGGCCGAAAAGAGTGGTTCGCGCTGCAATTTTCATGCGCCGTGGTTTCTACATAAACGCACTGATAACTTCCTTGATACTGACTTGCATCCGGTGAATGGACATAAGAGCCAGGTCATTCAGCCGCTCTTCGGCTGTCCGCTTCCTCAAATATGGTTTTTGCTCTTTTCAGTGTCGAGAAGCTGCATTCTGCAGAAGCTGTATTAACTGGGAGAGTTGCCAATATCTTGAGGAGTGTGTGAACTTTCGGGAAGAGGGCTTTGTCGCATTCAGGTAAAGCGTCCGTCGCAAAGCGGGGAACTTCCTCCTCTTGAATGGCTTGCCATTTAGTTTTCCAGACTTCCCATTCACGTTTTAGCTTAAGGATATGCGCTGTTGTCATATCTCTGAGGTAAAAAATCGAAGGCCGGATGCACAGATTCAAATTTGCCCTTGGAGGCGTGATTTGGCTGCGCATATTGCAAACTTAGCAGTGTTTTCCCGATGGTTTGCAAAGCGCCGTTTGAGGGAAGCTTACAGGTCATCTCTTTATGGAATGAACGTGACTCGCCTGTAGTAGTCTTCCGCAGAACTACAAGCGTAGTTTACCCTGTGTACTCCTTCCGCCACGCGGGCACCTGCCTCCGATAGAGGCAGCGGTAAAAGGGTGGTTGGGTTCGCAGAGGTGCCAGCGGGGTCGAACAGGTTAATTGGTCGTCGAAGCCGCCGCTTTCCATACAAAAGTCCTCTTTTCTTAGCTTCCGCCGTCAGGTTGTGGAAAAACTCTGCGTCAGCGACAAATCAAACCCGTACGCGTGCGTGTTCCCACGCCGCGCGGCTATCAGCCAAACAAAACACCTGAATGCTCCTTAAAGGGCCACTAAACAAGCTCCTACTCTTTTAAAGCCGCCTAAACAAGCTAACTCAATCATAGAGAAGGTTGCGGCGATCACATTCTAGGAATATGACAGCGCTCCGCGCCACACAGACGCTGTATTTCAAAAAACAATTCCCGCGCCTCTTTCCTGCGATTGACCAGTCGCGCTCGCATCCTAGGTCTCGTAACGTTCTACCGCGAACTTAGCGCAGTTGCAGCTCGTTGATCGGTCGAAACTAGGCCTATGGCAGCTCCTGTGGCCATCCCACCGGCGTGAGCGCAGGAGCAACCGGAAAGGCTGCGCAAGCGTCAATGACGTCAATTGAACACGTAATGCCACGTGTCAAAAGTGAGCGGAGTCTCGACGGCGCGCCGCGCCTACCCTCTTCTCGGCATAAAAGATGGGGACGCCGATCGAGAAAACGAAACCGACGCAAGCGGCTACTTAAACCCGTGTAACTTCTTTATTGAATTGAATTGTTTATTTACAATTCAACAAGGTTGCGAGGATGACCAGGCAAAAAAGCTGCATTGAGCAGCTTGAGGGGAACCTGGCCACCTCATACACTGGGCAGCTTCACAGCGGTCATATAAACACGGTATACATAACAACACGGTATACAAATAAACACGGTATACATAACTATAACAGAAAAACAGTAAACATCCACGGTTGGCATAAATAAACAAGGTTATTGTAGAAGCATTTGAAACAATTATCGCACCTATTCGCAAAATTCTTGCGGGAGCATGTTCACATCGCACAGGAGCACAGTTATATCTTTAAAACAAATTTTGGACCTCGGGGTTGTTTAGGGGCCCTTTAAGTTGCCGCTGCTACGCGACTGTATAAATGACGCCCGCAGTGTACCGCCTGCTAGCTCTGCAGCGACAAAGACACCGCTCCTATCTTTAAAAAAAGACATTTCTGCAGGGAATCCCCCGGTGGAGTCAACGCTATCTTTTTCTGCATGTCCTGTCATTCTTTCCACTCTTCCTTGAAGCAATCCAACTACCGAGTGCCCTGGCCGTAGATGAGAATCCTCGTTTCGCGCAATATAGCCATGGTCGCTTTTGCTCCAGAAAACCCGACACAACCAACCAACAATCTTTCTAAACATAACTGATGCGACGAAGAAAAGTCGCACGAAGTACGGGCATATTGTAGCGAAACGTCGGGGCCGTAAATGTTAGACGCATCGGAAGGTCAGGAAGACGAAGAGGCGTGGGAGCCACTCCGCGCAGGCAAGCGATGAAGAGTCGACACAGGGAATTGGGAGAGCACTCATTGGGGGGTTTATTTAGCTAAGACATCTTGAAGTTGGAAAACACACAGGGCAAAAATTATACAACATAGAAAATGGTATCATACCCCGTCTGCCTGCCGGACTGCTCCCCGGTGGTGCCGAGCGTCATGGTCCCCGAGTCCGCTCTCCAAAAAAGGCCAGTGTCGCCGCTTAAATAGCACTTTTCATCACCCACGGCAACACGAACGTCTCGGAACACCACCGCCTCCCACCAATAGGAAAACGGCTTACACGGGCCAGTCAGGCAGGTCGACGGTAACGATGTTCTACGAGCTTTTATGATCGCGTGCCTCCGGCCTCGCCACAAAACTAATACAAACAACAAATTCCAGAAACTGGCCGCGACGCGCACACATGGTCATTTTCGGTCCCCGTCTCCCGGAAGGCTCCCTGCGGTGCGCGGGCTCGTTTACCTGAGCACCCCTTCTACAAAAGCAGTCGGAAAAGAAAAAAGAACAAGAAAACATTCTACGCGACGCGGTCTTCGCGACAATATAATGTCGTTTTCTCTGGTTTCGAAGCAGTATGGCAATGAGCCGTCCCTACCACGCACAAAGGGGGAGGCAGTTCTACACCTCACGAAACATCGCTCAACCACCACAACTACACTCGCTCACCCCCTTTGGCCACGCATCTCAATAATGTTTAACCCCAAAACGGGTTCGTACTGGGGCCGGGAAGAAACGAGGCAACAGGCTTAATTAATTTAACAAAACATGGAATTTGATACATGAGTAAGATTGACATACACAAACAACAATTAGTAGCTAACGTGATGATAATCGAACAAGACAATCATGGAGCGAAGCCGACTCATAGTATAACACAGGAATATGGTTAACAGGCGTCAATGAGCAGCCGACAAAAGGGCGTAAAACAGTTCGCATATCAAAGATGGAACGTCTCAAGCGCGCTTGCTGCCGAAACGGAAGGAATGCTTATCTGAGTGGGCCGCATCGGCGCGTGAGTCTCGTCGCCGGCCTATGGACTGGTGCTTGGGCAGGCGGGGCTCGGATGTCGTCTTGGAAGTCGCCGTAGCTCGCGGATGATCTCCGATCATTGCTGCTCACATCGAGGCCTCGCGTCGATGACCACAACATCATCTCCGAGGTTGGAGAACCGAACGGCAAAACTTCCACGAGGGATCGCAAACGAAGATTACTTCTTCGACGGAATATCACCGAATCTCTTCGCGTCTTTCGAATCTCCCCAATTCCGCCAATTCCGCGTCCTTGGCCCCCAGACGACTTTTCTCACCAGCCCCGCCTCACCGGGGCGTCTCTCCAATGGTTGCCTACGGCAACTTCGCCCGTAGAAAACGCACCAGTCCAACCCGCCGTGCGACTACTGTTTGAGGTCCGCCTCCATAGTACAATCCAGTATAAGCTCCTCTCCAAAAATATAGAAAGCAAAATATAAACATACACAAAACTCGACATTTGGAGAGGACGCCGGGCAGCCTAACCGGCGACACATGTACACAGATTATCGTAACGAACGTTAGCCACCACCGCTTCCATTCCGAAACACTCCAGGTGCAAGCGATATGACACAGTACGCTGTAAGTGCCCGGTGACAAGGCGCGCCTGTCGACAGGCGCTCCTTTTTGGCCGGTCGAGTGCGCGCCCGAGAATCATTTCTAGAAGCTTACTGCATTGCATGGTTATCGAAACATGCCGGGGACGCTCGCTGGCCTTGTTCAAGCACTTATAAGCGGGTTCCTTTTGGCGTCGGTACCCTGTCGTTTCCAAGGTCGCCGCCTAACGTGCACGCTCATTTGGGGCCACCGTGCAGACGTCGGCTCTGCTGTCAAAGCACGGTTTCCGCAAACTCGCGGGCAACGAAAACCCCAGCGACTCTCTGACCACCGTGGCAGTCGAAAGATAGGATTGAAAATGCCCGCTCCCTGCGTTTCTGCCTCTCGCCCAGCCGACGCCTCTCGGGGCGTCACAGCAACATTTTGTTCGTTCGGGTAATTCGGTTTTTAACAAGCTCGTCTCATATATATGAAAATGCCCTGCGTTGCACAGTTTTCTGTCTCTTTCCGCAATCACAGAGCAGTAACTGTTTCCGATAATTGGTTTCAATTGGTATGACCGTTGTGTCAGGAAGATTGATACGGTGGTCGCTGTCTTGGGAATGTTCGGCTATTGTGATCTCTTGCAAAATTGCAGAGGTCATTCCTGTGCTGTGGAAATCTTTCTTTGAGGTATTTCGTTTCGCCGATGTAGCTCACATCGCAGTCAGCGCAAAGATATTTGTATCAGTGCCTTGGGCTCTCTCCCTCGGTGGATAGGACATGTATTCGCAAATTTCGCAGGCTTGTGAGTCACTCGGATGCCTTCTTTTCTGAGAATGCCGGTGATGGTTTCGCTAACGCCTCGGACATATCGGAGCGTGTGGTGTTTCTGTTGTGGTGTTGATTCAGGAGCCGGACGCTGACTTTCTCGGGAAGCATTGCTGTGCTTTTGGAATTGAAGTGCTTTCGGAATAAAACTTTTTTGGCAGCTGTTCTTTGTGTGTTCCTTGACTATCGTTTGTTTATAATTTGTTTAAATGCGCACGGCGCTACTTGTACTTGTGCCTTGGTCGCTGTCTTGGGAATGTTCGGACAGTACATCCCTGCTTTAATGTCTGACTGGATGAATTTCGGGGGGGGCCCGGGCCCCCCTGGGCCCCCCCTTGCCTACGTGCCTGGCCCCATGGTTGGTTCCCTAGAGCCGGCTGGGCGAGCGCATTCTCCTCTCATCGCTTCTCACCTCCGTCTGTTACAGTTGTTCAGACTGTTTTGCCGAGTAGCCCGGGTGGGGCTCGATTGTGGCCCTGGGCTTGTTTTCTGGGACACTGGCGGTGGTGTGATTCTAAGAAAGGGGGACATCTGGAAGATGCGTAGCGCAATGCATGACGTTATCGGCATGAAGAGTGGTACTGGACACTTCAGATATTCAGTCTCATCTTGCAGCTTCAGCGTTGCACAGGCCAACGGAAGGATGTCCCAATCATGGTTTAATAGTGGCGCAACACGTACCATTTGAGGTCGGAAACACGCATTGGCACGAGTAAGGTGCCGGCTGTACAGTCTCTTGAGGGGTAAGGTTAATTACCAGGCTTTTGTGTAACATGGTGTCTGTCAGGGCACCTCTTCGTTAACGCAGCTTATCAAAGTGGTCCATGACGTTCTCTTAATCATCGATAATCGAAAGGAGATCGAGCCAGCCCTACTGTATTTTCCTAAATCTTTTGATAGAATGTCACATAACAAACTTATTCTGAAACTTAAAGGGATGACTTCTCGAATGGATCACCAACTTCCTCAGAGACATATCGCAGTGTGTTGAAGTTATTTGTGCCATATATTAAATTGTAGTGGTGAGATGGGACATTCCGCTGGGCAGAATTTTGGTTTGACCATCATTAAATGCCTTTTTAACGGAGCAAGCTGCTATGGGTTCGTTATAGTGACCGAAATTACAGCGCGAACCCCTTGCTGTTGCAGCAAGGGGTTCGCGCTTCACACCCCTTGCAGCACGAACCACCAGCCGGCCCCTCGATACGAGCTCCAAATGTGGGCCCCTGGCCGTGACTTCCGAGCCTATCGTCAGCTGAGGTTCCCAAACACGACACCGGAACAAAACGCGGTATCCAGGGAAACGATCCCTTCTGGTTCGAAGCAACGCTAACTGCTCTTTGAAGCCGTTCGACACGCTCCGACCCGTAGGCGTTGGTGTGCGCCACGAGCTACGATTGTCATTTTGGACACGGTGAAGTCGGCCTTTAGCAGAGACAGGTATATATATATATATATATATATATATATATATATTATTGAATACAGGTCCGTACGGTTCCGCCACTTGATTGGCCATATCGCATTTAGTACTCTCAGCGAAATCTGCGATAAACAATACTGGTGCTTAAGCTAATATGTTGTCAGCCCCGGCTGTGCTTTCCTGAATGAGGATGACGAAAAGGCGATGGCAATGAAGAAGGCAAAGAAGGCTTAGATAGATAACAGCAATAAGTCGGCTTTTAGAAGAGAGCGACGTAGAAAAAGAGAAAGCTATGGAAACGAAGAAATGAAGAGGAAGCGGATCATGACTAAAAGACGAAGCAGAAAAGCAGGTGATGGAAGAGGGAGAAAGGGGTGCAGGAGCAGAAAGCTGGCAGAAAGCGTTGACGGAGCTCGCAATAAAATTTAGCTGACACTGCCGTTGTACTGCGTGCTCTGAACATGCTTAGAAGCTGTTTTTTTTTTTTTTTTGTGAACAGCGGGGTTTTCTAGAGTGAGTCAATAGACCAGCGTGGCGGGGCAGCAATAAATGATATATCATCTCAGACTCTTTTGTTGTAAAGGTCGATATATCTGCCTATTGCTGTTCCCTTTATCTGAAGAGACTGTTTGTTATTAAGTTCAAAGTTTTTTTTTAGGAATGGTTGCGGTAGCATCGAGACCATGCCTCTATCAAGCGTGTAGGGGTGTTAGCTTTTTTTCTAAACGCTCACTGCCGCGTGACTGTCGTCGGATTGTGTGATGTTTTTGTATAGTGACATATCATGGAGTTTCACAAGGGTGCTCTGTATGCTACCTGGATTCCAGTTATTTAGCGGCGAAAATGCTTCGTGTCCTCAGTGTATAAGGCGATACACAGGATAGTGCCCAGTTCTAATATCAGTTGGTATTAGAGTCTAACTAGCTTGAGATTCTTTCCTAAACTAAGACGACAAGGATGATCAATTTTGCTGATTTTAGAAAGACGACAAGGATCAATATTTGGGATTTTAGAAAACCACTCAGAAAGATCTGGCCCTGATGGAAGCTGCATTTCCTGAAGCACGAAGCACGAAGGCCATTTTTTTTGTTAGTGTCTTTTGTGGGGCGGGCATTGCAAAAGTCCTGCTGTTCAGTTTGGCACCCTTCCCCGCACTGTGAACTGCGTTATTCTTCTCTATGAAGTGCTAGCGGTTCACTGTACTCGGGGCCCTGCGCTACGCCACCAATAACCCTGACTCACACAAAATGCGTACGATTACTTTGTACAACATCATTCTCCCTGTCTGACACTAAGAGTCTCAGCGTTCATGCATATAGCATAGTCACTTACACCCAGATATCAAAAGAGATATGCTTGAACTAGGATTGTGTACTTACATTCACATTCGAATGGTAGGGTGCCTGAAGAGTAAGAAAAAAGACCATTAGTTTTATTCGTCAGTGTAGCGATGACAGTCGTTTCACTAGACAGCAAATGTTAAAAAAAAAGAGATTAGCTTTTTACTGGCGATAACGCAGTCATTGATGCGACTACGCTGTCTAACTTCCTCTTGTGAATACCCATACTTTCCACATGAAGCCACGTACATCCGAAATGTGCACGATCGAAACTAAGCAAGGTGCACTTAATTTTGAAATTTCAACCACTGACAGCAGACGTGAATCAGAGCGCCGGTGTAATATTTTGCCTCAGAGAAATAAACCTGAAAAAAGTTGTTCCCCAAAGACAACAGCTAGCTGGGACCATGCTTGTTTGAAAGGGCTCTTCGAATCGGAAATATTATGTATTAGTGCGCACAGAAATGGCGAACAGGGAAAGCAATTATATAAGAACAGTACAAAAAGCTAACCATGTCGCTCTTGCTTTCCTGCTTGAATTCCCACAAGCACAAAAAAAGAAAAATTCAGCGCAGTTCGTTACAACAAACAACTCAGCCACACGCATGTTGACTCGATTTTTAGGACTGGCACAATTATGTGACCGCATACAAAAACACCTGAGCAAGAAACTGCCATCACACATCTTGCTGCTTTCAACTTAGCACAGACGGGTCGTTCTCCGTCCAAAAACGATTTTGAGAGCGATAAGACATGTGGCTAAAAGAATCCGACCTAGACAACGGAAAGCCATGAACGCTTAGGAAGAGAGTAGCCCTCTTTAAATGTTCGTTTTTATAACGAATAATTTGTTAGTGTGCTCGACAGCGCCGTCAATTTGCCACTATTTCGTAGTTAAAACTGGCTAGCAAAATTAGGCTTTCACAGTACCTCTTGCCCTGCGTTATTTGTATCTATAAGCTACGATGTTGACTCGAGTGCACAATATCATAAGCACGAATACTTAGCTTCACGGTGGCTCCCGTTACCACATCTCTGTACTAATTCACAAATATCGAAAGCTCGCACAGTCAAAGATGTGGGTGGTTATACAGGAGAGATTTATGGTGCACTCTTCTGTGACGCTTGAACCACATTCGACCGTTTTCGTAAAAAAAAAGCTAATTTCAAGCGCTAGGCCGCGTAGGCTTTGTAACGTTAATTTAGCCACAATTTTTACACTTAAATCTTAAAGGAAACTCAGGGCAATGGTAGCAACAATGACCGTGGACGGCACTGTCGCGGGAATGTTATGACGGAAATGTATAGGTTAGAATTAGTGGGAGCACAGCGCGCTAAACGTGATGAAAGCCTTAGGGGGACGTGCTTAAACATGCAGCTTTCGGAATCTTTTGTTAAGAGGTACTTACTTATTCTCTTGCTTGGCTTGCATTCAAGCCCTAAAAGAACAACATGATCTAGAAGTTAAGTAGGTACATTGTACATTGAAAGAGACCACGTAATGCATAGGTGCGTTAGGTTTGGGGTTGGTGTGGTTGATTACCAGGTAAATAACCTAAAAACTAATGCACGGAAATTGCACAGCTAGGTTAGTACCACATGCATACAAAGCTATGTATGTATGCATATCCACAGTAAAACGATGCCCTTGTGCTCTCATTTGTGCTTACTCGTTCAGCATATGGCAACCAAAAGTAAGAATTCTAAAAGGACATGCATAAATGCTCGGAGAATGTCTTCGTTGGCAGGTTACGTACACTTCCTCGGCTTCCGAGTGAGTGAGTGAGTGAGTGAGTGAGTGAGTGAGCGACAACTTTATTCATGGAAGGGATGGGGGGCAATGGAGGCTAAGCCGCGCAGGCTGCGAAGCTGTGCCTTTAGATGACGTCTTCAGCACGTGCCAGGACCGGTGTCTAGATGTCTCTATCGGTGCTGGAGAGAAGCGCCTCCCATTGTTCCTCGGTCCCGCACCTTTCCATGCCCCCTTCTTTTTTCGTGCATCACCGAGGTGTCATCGATCCGTTCTGCTGCCTCTGCGGCGGCACAGCCTAGCTTAACTGCATCCTCTTGAGCTGCCCGGACGATGCCGCGCCAGCCGACCTCAATCGTCTTCCGGCGTTTTACTGTCCTACTTGTCGCATCATTATTGGGCAATAAGCGAACAAATTGCTGCAGCAACCTAGCAGTGGGGGGAGGGCGCAAACAAGCTTAGAAGAGAGAGCTGGTAACTTGTAACTGGACGAAGCAAAGTCATCAAAGTCTCTCCCGTGTGCCTTCCATCGCCCTGCATTGTTGGCTGGTGGGCCAGCTCGCGAGCATTCATATCGCTTTACACCGATAGAAAGGGAGGTAATCAAACGTTAAGTTCAATTAATGCTAAATGATGATATCATACAGCCGTCGATAAGTCCATGGGCGTCACGTGCAGTACTGGTAAGGAAGAAGGATAACACGCTCCGCTTCTGCGTTGACTACTGACGACTGAGCACACAAACAGTGTGGTTGATTCCTCTGTCATGGGGAGTCGGTATAACGCGAAAGTAAACCCTGTGTTCGCGAAGTTGCGGAGTGCATAAGCGGCACCTCGCCGATTCAAAGGCCGAAACATGGCTTGAGTACTGTGAACATGTCAACATGTCCCATATACCTCAGTGGCACCTCGACATGGTTCAAGGATCCTCGACATTTGTACACGAGGGAACATTCTTGAGAGTCACGCTGCTCCAGGAACACTGAATTGCACGTGCCAGAGCTCTGCGCACACCTACCATAAACAAGGAGCGTTCTCAAAGAACGCCTCCTAGAAAACTTGTCTAGCAGGCGTTGCCTCAAACGGCGACACCTTGCAAGCGAAACCGAACGAGTTGTCAGCGAATCGTTTTGTGAAAACACAGCCCACTGCAAAGAAAGGCCAATCATTTGGTTATCAATGGCTATCCTTGCGTTCCTGGAGCAGTGCGAATTCCACTTCAGAACACCTGGCCATGCAAGACAAATTTTGTTGCGTCCTCGTACTTCGCCCTAGGGACCCACCGTTATGACGCTGCCACGGCCCTAACTTCCACGACGTTCGAGGCGCGGAGACTGGTGAAGCGCTCATTACCAGCGCGAATTAACATGGCAGTCTACTTCGCTCTATTGTTCCTATATGTCGTTACCACCGTAGCGAATATAAGCGAACCAAGAGTGGAGGATTAGAGAGGCGTTGTTAGTCTAAGAGAAGTTAGGGCATAGTACACTATAAGAACAGTTTAAGAGCATAGTACACTATAATAAACACCTTTACTTGAACCGGATGACAATTAAATGCAGCTTTTAAAGCGCTCTATGAACATATAAGGATCACCTATTCTCTACATGAGCAATGTCGCAGTGGTGTATAGGCAGAACCTCCACCACCTCTCGTCGAATCGCGGGTGAAGATGGGTGCAAGTCCAACTGAGTGAAAGTTCTTTTTTTTTTCAGAGATCCACTTCCGTTACGTAATATTCTGGGGTGCTGCGGAATAAAAAACTTTTCTGTTAAAGAAACGTGACGTTTATCCTTCTATAGTGCACTGGTCCGTCTGCAGCCCACTACATTTAACTTATTAAGCCTGTTCAGGCCGCTGCATTTCACCCTTGAGGAAAGGCTGAAGCTGTGAGACTACAGATAGATAGTCCTTCCACGCGGCTGTTCTTGAAAGCCGCAGGCAGCAAGGACTATCGCCGGAGTAGGAGCCTTTCAAGATGAGAAGAAGAAAGGACGGGCTACCACGAACGCAGCACCCGCAATGACAGCACCAGTGTCGCCGACAGCTCAAAGAGCCGCCTACATTTTTTGGATTCTCAATAAACAAGTGAATCGGGCTAGTTGGTATAGATCCATCTTCGTAAGAAGCGCAAAACTACACACACAGACAGCTAGAAAGAAAGACACAACACAAGCGCTTGACTGCAACTAAGCGTTTATTCGGAAGCGCGACATATAAATAGGAAGGAAAGAAGACAAACAAATAGCCCACGTGTCATATCGGTTATCCATTATTGCCCACCACACCATCCAAAAAACTAAGTTCCTTCTGCGTAAGCGAGATGGACGGTGCACTGACACACTCAATATCATCTCGTTTCATTTCTGCAGCTTCAACTATAAATCTCGTTAACATATCCCTGTTGCGATACAAAATGCATGTGTTATCAAAATATGGCACACAGCCACAATTCTTGCAGTGGATAGCCAGGTGTCCATCCACGCCTTTCTGCACCTTATTATCATGTTCTTTTACTCGCTCATTGATACATCTTTCAGTTTGTCCAACGTATGCGCGGCCACACGACATGGGTATCCTATACACAAAAGTCTGTGCGCACTGAACATAGTCATTTTGATGGTTAATTTTACTACACTTTTTTCTTTCTGGACAGGGCAAGTTTCACTACACAGTTTAGACAGCTTCTCTGGTGCAGACATAACCACTCTTACGCCAGCCTTATTTCCAATCGTCTTAAGATTATGTGCTACGCCGTGGATATAAGGAATAACAGCACACTTTTGCTGTTGCAGGGATACATCATCACGTCGTCGATTTTGATTCTTTAGGTCCCGATAGAGCGATTCGGTGACAGCCGCAACGAGTCTAAGTGGGTAACCTGCCTCCTGCAACCGCACAACCTGCCGCTCAAAGCTTTTCTGCATTAGGTGTAGGCAAGATTTCTTTAAAGAACTTAGAAGGCACATACGTGTCACAGACCTCTTTACTGCTTTTGTGTGTGCAGAGGAGAAAGGTAACAACGGTTTCCCACTCCTGGGCTCATAAAACCAACAGACATGGTTATCCAAAAACCGTAATGTCAGGTCAAGAAACTTAAGTGCGTTAGAATTTGGCATTTCGTGTGTTAGCCATAGGGGCCGACAAGCTGTTTCAAATTCTTTAAAGACAAAATCCGCGCAACCTGAAAACTGGAGACACAACTGGAGACAAACCTGGAGACACAACAGAAGCGCAGTCAAGCGCTTGTGTTGTGCCTTTCTTTCTAGCTGTCCCTGTGTGGAATTTTGGATTCTCACATGACATTCCTTAAACCTGCTTTTACAAGTTTGAGCTCGTCGCTGCATTCAACATATGGAACCTCGAAGATAAGCTCTGTAACTTATATATCTGCCTAGAAGAGGCTGCCACAGCCTGGTACAGGAACCGAGAGCCGACGCTTGGAACCTGGGACATTTTCAGTCTGAATTCCTGAACATCTTCGCCAGAGTCATGCGAAAGGAAAGGGCCGCATCATAGTGGCACGCGTGCAGCTCCCTTAGAAAACGTGACGATGCTTATTAGAAAGATGATGCGACGTTTCCGTTATGCCGACATGTCTGAGGAGAAGAAAATTTGTCTGCTCATGCAAGCAGTAAATCAGGAGCTCTCCGCAGGCCTGTTAAGGAACCCACCGAAGACCGTCCAGGGGCCCATTCCCGAGGCGACAACGCTTGCCACTAGATTACGGAGAAGTCCAGAGACCCAACAAGAAGATCTGTGCTAGACCGTAAGGGTTATTGCTCGCGAGAAACTGAGCCGGAAGTTGTGATCGGCTCAGCCCCAGGGATCCTCCATGAGAAGGCCTCCAGAATGAGCCTCCTATTGGCCGGGCACTTCTGAAGAACACAGGGGTTCTTCAAACGCTCCTGCTTTGCAACTACTCTAGAGTATGCAAGGTTGCTGACAGTATGACGGTTATTATACAGGTACCAATGTGCAATAAAATGTATCGCATGTTTCACACGTAGTTGGTGCAATCCCAGACGCCGCTGCGGGATTGCACCCTCAACTACGAGTGAGACATTCGCCGTGTAAATGCGCCGTGGGCGGCAAGGACATTTATCGTGGCTGTTCATCCGAAAAGACCACAGGCCGATCACTAATAACGGCGCATATACGCACGATGATACTGAAGATACCGAGAAAAGTGCATCGCAGATGCCGTTAACCGCTGCTCCAACATTGAGTCCACCAGTCAAGAAAAGTTTTCGGGCGCCGTTAATATTGTCACGTAGTCTTGGCAATGTGGAAGCAGCAGAACACAAAACGATGTCAGGCAAACAGTTTATTGGGTTCACCTGTGCCCTGCAAGACAAAGCCAATCATACTGCAAAGCAATAGCGGCGTGAACGGCCGTCGGTGGACGGAAAACTTGACAAACGGTGAAACGCGTCGGCTTTTATACACACCGCACAACACGATGTCGCATTACCTCTGAAATTCTAGATGGCACTCAATTCTGCATGTCAGTTTGAGAAAGTTTCAAGAACGTCAGCACGGTTCACGAAGCGACTTACAAGATAAAGGCAGCCTGCGCTGCGCGTAACAGAAAGTGATAGCGGCACTCCGGACACACAACCCAAACAAGCGGGCGTGTGACAGGAAGATGATAACGGCATTCCACTTAAACAAACCAATACAACCTACGTGTAACACCTCCCTCTGAAAGAGTATCGCCCCGATGCCGAAAAAGCAAACATGAAAGTGAGAGTACAGGCAATAAATTGAGTTAACAATACGTCGCAGTTAATCAGCGCGCCTAATAAGGTTTCAGTCGCACCACGTGTACAACTTCGGGTCGTGCGCGACGCCGCTGGGATGACGTTAAGTAATCGGGCACGACCTCATAGTCCACTTCACCACAATGTCGATGTACCTTGTAGGGTCCAAACAGGCGCCGCAATAGCTTCTCAGATAGTCTCCGTCGTCGTATCGGCTTTCAGACCCAGACAATGTCGCCGGATTGGTATTCGGTGTGGCGCCCTCGGAGGTTGTAGAGGTGCCGCTCGACTGTCTGCTGGCCCTTGATACGCAGGCAGGCAAGCTGTAGGGCTTCTTTGGCGCGCTCTAGGTAGCTGGCAACGTCGAGGTCTTCTTCGTCGGTGACGACCGGTCGCATAGCGTCGCAGCTGGCCCCCATCCGTACACAAGCTTGTATAGCGTAAGCTCGGCGGTACCTTGCGTGGCCGTTTTGTACGCGAAGGTCACATACGAAAGTATGGTGTCCCACGTCCTGTGTTGGATGTCGGCTTATATGGCCAGCACATCGGCAATGTCTTACTGAGAAGCTAGGTGGGGCCATTGGTCTGCGGATGGTAGGCGGTGGTTCGACGGTCGGTTGTCTGACTGTACCTCAAGATCGCCTAAGTTGGGTCTGCCGTAAAGGCCGTACTTTTGTCGGTGATGAAGACCGTTGGCTCCGTGATGCAGGACGATGTTTTTAATGAGCTCCTTGATCTCGGCGGCACTGTCCTTGGGCACGGACCTTGCTTCGGCATAGGGAAGAGGAAGTCAGTGGCTACGGTGATCCATTTATTGCCGGAAGTCGACGCCAGGATCGACCTCAGTAAGTTAATGCCGATTTGCTAGAACGTTCGTCGAGGTGGTTCGATGGGCGGAAGAAGTCCGGCTGGCCTAGTTGTCAGCGTCTTGCGTCGGTGACAGCCTCTGCATGTCCTTACGTAATGGGCGGAGTCGGAAGTGAGGCGAGATCTATAGTACTTTTTTGCATCCTTGATAGTGTGCCGGAGAAACCGAGGTGTCCCCGTGTCTGGCCGTCATGTAAAGCTTCCAGAACCTCCGAACGTAGCGCTGAAGGCACTACGAAGAGGTGCTCGGCTGGGAGCGGGGTCCTTCACGAGGATTTTGTTTCGCAGAAAAACGAAGCTAGTCCTCGCCGGAATACTTTCGGTACGACGACGTTCTTGACTTCCAGGTAGCCCATGAGACTCTTGAACTCTGGTCAGCTCGTTGTCGTTCGGCGAAGTCGTTGGTACTTATGGGTCCCAAGAAATAGCCACCCTGGGGCAGCGAATCGACGGGGGCGCGGGACGAGCAGTCTGGGTCGGAGTGCTTTCGTCCGCTCTTTTAGACAACGGTGCTATCAAATTCTTGAAGTGTGAGACTCCATTGTGCGTTGCGTCCTGATGGATCTTTCAAGTTAGCTAGCCAACACAAGGCGGGGTGGTCACTCACGACTTTGAAAGGTCTGCTGTACAGGTAGGGGTGGAACTTTGATGTTGGCCAGATGATGGCAAGGCATTGTTTTTCTGTAGTGAAATAATTTGCTTCCGCTTTCGAGAGTGACTGGCTAGCGTAGCTGATAACCCTTTCAAGTCCATCGGTCCTTTGCACAAGCACGGCGCCGAGCCCTGCGCTGTTTGTGTCTGTGTCGGTTTCGGTATCGACTTCTCGAACTGCGCAAGTACTGGCGACGTTTGCAGGCGTCGCTTTAGTTCTTGAAATGCCTCGAGTTCTTGAAATGCCTCGAGGTGTTTCCTGTTTGAACTTGACGTCGGCTTTCGTGAGGTAAGTCAGTAGCTCGGCGATTCACGAAGAAGTCGTGACAAAGCGCCTAAAATAAGCACAGAACGCAAAAAGTCTGCGTACTGCCTTCTTGTCTGTGGGCAGAGGACACCGTGGGCATAACCCGCGGTGTTGTGTCCTCTGCCCACAGAGGACACAACACCGCGGGTTATGCCTACGGACTCGTAGACGCCTGGATGATGTCGTCGCGGAGCATTTCGTGGACTTGTTACTTGAAGCCCTCACATTCCCGTGCCAAAACCCCGTAGGGGTTGTGACAGAGAGGGCGGGCATATTCGTCGGTTATGATGCGGTGTTTGGCAAGTGGGGACTCACGAAGCCTCTATGACGACGCGAAGCAGTCCTTGTATTGCTGGAGCAGGGCATCTAGCTCCTCTTGTTCTTGCGTGGAATGACCTTTCTTGATGTCGAAAGCGGGTGCGATTCTAGGGGTGCATCTTTGCGCATCCCAGAGAATCGGCGAGGGCGAAGGCATTGCTTACTTCCACACATTCACTTAGGTGCGCGACTATCGTGCCCCTATTCAGGCGCCTGTATTCGTTGCTGAGGTTTGTCACCATTACCTTGGCTTCGTCGTTATGCCGCTTGGCTATGCCGCTTGCGACGCACATCTGACGGTTTAGGAGCAAGTGCTTGTCGCTCTCGATTACGCCGTGTAAGGCGGTAGCCACTTTGGTGCCGACGATAGTGGTGGCGTTGGATGGCAGTGGAACGGTTACCTGCTCTCCCACCACATTCAGGGCATTGTAAGAGACGTTCCTATCTGGCGGCATTGGATTATCAGCGGAAAGTGTGATTGATATGGATTTTAGGTCAGTGACTGCGCCGTGCTCGTCCAGGAATTCAATGTCTAAAATGACGTCTCTCGAGCATTGCAGGATGACCCAAAAACTCACCTAATAGGTCTCACCGTCAAATGTGACTTACCGTGCGCGTTACAGTCGGTGTTATCCGAGCAGCAGGAGGACACCTTATATCTTGTCCTCCCCAGGCATTCTTTACCTTCATCAGCTTGGCGGGGAAAAGAGCGCTGATGACAGAGTAGTCGGCTCTATCGACTAAGGAGGTGATGCTGTGGCCGTCGATATTCACCTCGAGGTAGGTGGTTCATACTCTGGCGTTCAGGTTAGGTCGGGACGTTGGATTGCAGCTACGTCTTCTTGCACCGCTGCTGCTTTGTCGCGTCGGCAAACCTTTCGGCGGTGAAGATTTGTCGTGAAGGCTCTGGCCAGGCGGCGTGCTGAGACTCCGTTGGGAGGGTTTTGTTCGTCCTGGTTGTCGTCGTCAGCGGCGGCGGCGGCGGAGGATCCTTGTGTCGTGCAGCAACTGCACCTTCATCGCTCGCTACCTTTAGTTGCCTGGATAGGGGCTGGGATATCGGCCCCGACTTGGGGCTGCCGTTGCGGAGAGGTTGCGGCCGGGCGACGGTGAACGGGATGATCGTCGTCGTTGCCACTGTTCCGGCGATGTAGTCGGTGATGTCGCGAAGTCATTCACCTGCCCGCAGACGCAGCACGTTCACGTTCAGACTGAGCTGTCCCATCTCACGGTGCTGGCATTAGCAGTAGGTGTGCCCAGCTTCCCCACAGCAGCATATTGGAACGTGATTAGGGGCGCGCCAAACGTCAGTTTTCGTCGATGCTAGCGTCGGATTAATGGCTAGCGGTATGACGTCGGAGGTGGCGGCTGTGGTTGGTGACAGAACTGCAGATGCGTTAGGTCCTGGCGTCGTGGAGGAGCGGCAGCAGCTCGGCGTGCAGCAGTGGCGTAGGTCATCGCCTCAGTTGGCATTGCGGCAGTTCGCGAAGAGGCAGCTATCGCTGTACTTCCTCGCGAACGGTATCTTTGAGGGGACTACTTGGGCCTCAGACCACTGGAACTTCCGGCGCAGTTCCTCGCCAACAATAGCCCTTATAGTCTCGCGTAGGTCGTTGGGGCCGAGTGCCTGGATTTCTGTGAGGTCTGGGGACATGCGCGGATTGTATTGGCGGGTGCGCATTTCAAGAGCCTTCTCAATGCCCGTAACTCTTGGATTGTCTTCGGTGGGTTTGTTATTAGTCCGGCGAAAAGCTCCTGCTTCACTCCTCGCGAACCTTCTGCTTACACATGTCGGCGTCAGCGTCGCGGAAAAGTCGCTTGGTCTCCTTCCTAAAGATCGTTACGTTTTCATTCGGGAGCTGCACCCAGATCACCAGCAGTGATGCGGACGCACGATTCTTTACACACGATGTTTGCAAATGTGTCCAGGAAAGCGGCGCGAAAGATGTCCCAGGTTCGAAGTGCTGACTCTCAGTTCTCAAACCAAGTCTTTGAGGCGTCCTCCAAATAGAAATATATATAGCGCAGCTTATTGTCGGGGGCCCACTCATTAAATGCTGCGACGCGGTCGTAGATATCCAGCCAGCTGTCAGGGTCCTCGTATGATGATCCGCGGAAAGTAGGCGGCTCTATGGGTTGCTGCATGACCACGGTTGCCGGGGAACTTGCTCCCGTCATCGTGCATGTGGTTTTCATAGCAGTCTTTGTGTTCGTGCCCTTGTCGGGAAGGGGCTGGTACTCTCGCGGTAGTGGTGATGTAGCAAAGCCTATGGGTCAAGACTAACCATAGATCTAAATTATAGGCCATTATGCAAACTTAATTAAGGCAAGGCTAAATAAGCGAATAATAATTACGCCAGTCCAAATTATGCTATGACTATTTGAAGAATGTGTAATTTAGCTACGACAAACTAGCTACATGTAATGTACCTAATAGTAACTCTGTTAATTTTGATTAAGCGAAACCTTCATAATTTAGGACTATATAGTCTAATATTGTTAAGCGAAGTGTAAAGAGGCTCATAGTGATTATGGCTAGCCCAGATACGCTAAGACTAAATAAGAGAAGCGTAATTAAGCGAAGACTATTTAATCAAGCCAAATTAAACTGAAACTATACAAACGAAGCATAATTTGGCTAATGATAATTAAGCCAACTAGGCTTAGGTTAGAAATCGCAATTAAGTTACTGCTAATAAAACGAGCGTGATTAGGTAATACTAACTAAACTACGCCGAGTTGACATACTACAATAGGTTTCTGAGGCTGTGTGGTAGCCATGGCATAAGCTGCGCATGAGCCGATGCGAGCGCTGGTTCCTGCATGTGGCGGGGCGGACTTCGACATGCACACATGTGTACAGTGGCTGCACGGGAGCCGGACTGCCGTTTTCTCGTTATGGGTAGACTGAACAGGGTTCCAACGCCCTATGAACTTGCTGTGAACAACAATGCAGAACGCCCTGCCAATCGAATAAGAGCAATAAAAGCCAAGTGAAACCTAGTAAGACGTAGAATAACCCAGCAAGACTTAGTAAAACCTAAAAAAGAAACCAAGTAAGCATATGGTACAGTAGAAATCGACCACCCTCGCTGTCATAAGCCTACTCAGTGGAAGCTTCGCTTTTTTCTCACGCTAGCATACCACTTTACTTTCAACTTTGCGAGTCATTTATAACTTTTATGTGTATATTACTAGACGCAAATAAATAGGCTTTAGCGCTTATCAGTATTCCAGAAGCCATAAATTTTACATCGGATATCTATTCTCAGTGTCTCAGTCTTCATTGATTTCTAGGATATTACGTCCCAAAACCTCAGTATGATTATGAGAGACACCGTAGTGGAAGGCTCCGGAAATTTTGACTGCCTCGGAATCTTTAACGTACACCCATATCGCGCAATACGCAGGCGTCAACATTTCGCCTCGATCGAAATGCAGCTGCCGCGGCAGGGATTTGATACCGAGACCCTCGGATCACTAGCCGAGTACCATAGCCATAACACCGCGGTGGCGGGCCTATTTGGACACTGTAGTTTTTTCTTTGTGTTACAATGTCGCTTGTGATGCCCCGTTACATGTGGCAAAAATATCAAGACAGGAAATGCTGGCCCGTTTTTCGTGCATTGAAAAATGATGCTTGCGAATTAGCGACAGCTATAAGTAAATTTTTATGCTAATCATCTGGCTGCACATTTACAGCTGCAGTGAGACGATTAGAATTTTTCATTTACAAGTAACTACTTCCAAGCAATTTACAAGGAAATGGTAGAACACTGGTGGTGCACAGAAAGCTTACAGGCATTTTCGCAACAGTTGCGTTTGCATCGAGGTTCTTTCGCAGAGGATGTCGGATGTGAAATGAGTAAAATCAAATAATGAACGGCAACAGACCGTAACGTAAAGTAGGTGGTAAAAGTTTTACTTAAGCAATATGATTTTCTGAATTCAGTCTTATGGTGTAATTACTGCCGCTTTCTTCATGGAAACCACCTTACGGCGTGTTTTGTGGTATATGTAAAAAACCATCTTTAAAAATTCTAATCAAGATAGAACCCACTTCAAAATGAAAAATACTCTTGGACACCGGACGCTCAGCAGGATTCGTGTTATCGTTTTCTTTTTAATGTTGCAACAAAGAAGGAGTCTCAAAGTTGATACGTGGTAGTCACAATGCTGTCGCTAACTCGACAGTATTGTGGAAATAATCTCGCTAACTCGAATACTTTAGCACGATGTTTCTCTTTGTTACGTCAGCATAGGATACCCCAAGAGGCAACACTATGGCCGGAATTGTTCTGCTTTCATTATAGTAAGAAAGGGCCGCCAACCGTTCTTGAAGGTAGAGATTCGTTGGAGTGGAAGAGCGAAAACTCAGCAGAAGGTTGACTCCCTAAGGCAGACTTCAACTGTGACTCAAAATGTGTAACTGACCTTACCAAAATAGTTTTATAAACTGAAACCGCGCAGAGTAAAGGAAGAAAGAAAACACATACCTTGCCCTGAAACGTAAAGAATGATTCTCTTTAGGCACAAGAATGAGCTATAAATCTAATATCAAAACGTACATAGAAGTAGAATGTAGAAACATGCTAATTTGCACAAATAAACGGTACCAGGAAAGGTATAGACCGATTTTAGGAGAGCGCAGCTAGCTCACTGTTTGCATTTAGAGAAGAATTATCACTGTACTTGCGATCATATTACAGCGCATTTTGTGTAGTAGTGTTTCATTGCATACCTTGTGTGTGCGATTAAAATATCGCTAATTTTTTTTTGTTACTGCATGGATTTACGCAATAAAGTTGTTTTTTTTTTCGAAACCTGTATCCCATTTCGTCAATGTTGCCATTCTATGTCATTTCCGTGCTTTGGCAGCTTTTGGAATTTAATGATTCCATGCGATTACAAGCCAACTACATTGCGAAGCCATGCGAAGCCAACTACATTCAATAGGGGCGCTAACAGTGTTCGTAAATAAATGGAGTTATGGTGACCACTGTTTCGCATTTTTAACAGCGGCGCTGGTCTAGTTCGGGTAAAATGTTTGTCGTGACCTCAAAATACATGTCGGGTACGCGCCAGAAGGATACGGAAAGAAAGCCTTAGTGTCCCATCTGGTTAATGGGCTCGTGAGAAGTTTTACGAATATTTCGTACGAACTCAGTCTTTAGAACCCTTATCATCCAATCAATAATATGCATTATTGCGTTGCATCGTGGGCTTTGATTTAGAGCGATAAAAAATGGGATTTCGATTTCATTTGCGCATTCCCCTCAACTGTGCAGTTGACGTCAGCTTAGTCGCCACCGGGCCTCCAAGACTGGCGCGCCCTCGGTGGCCGCGGGAAAACAAGCCGTGATGGTCCTCTTCAGTACGCAGTGACTGTGTGGCAATCTATCGGTTTTCTTATAGGCGTTCCTGAAACGAATCCTAGATCTAGACCGCACAATTTTGAGGCGCAAGAGGGAGCAATACGATATTGCCTGCGATTCGCTGATGGGGATGTGGCACTGACAGCAGCGAACAGCTCGAGGTATTGAAGCGGAGGGCATTATCGTGCTTTATCCATTCTTGAAATGAGTGCTGGGCCAATAGGACAGGCAAGGCCACAGTTGTCATTACAATGTTTCTTTCTTTCATTCTTGCAACTGCTCCAGTGACATCTCACCATTCCGTATGAATACGTTTTCAAGGAGCACGTGTGTTTTGTCTCGTAGTGAAAGAACTTGCTTTACTGCAGAAACTAGGCTGGTGCCAGTGTTACTCTTTCTTCTACATGGGAACGACAATGTTCCATAGAAGAGCATTTTTATGGAACTCTGAAGTCTAGACATTGTGGAGGCGTAACCTTTCTGCTTTTCTTTTGTTCTGCAGTGTCGAGCAATCCACGATTCTAAGAGTATATTTCATTTCTGCTTTGTTAATCGCGGCATTTCCTTTCCAGTTAAGAAAAAAAATGCTTCATGCACTTAAAATTTTTCCAGGTAGTGCTGTTGAAGCTACTGAACAAGAACCTACGCCGGTGCACGCGCCAGAAAGTTCTATTTGTTAGTAAATTGTACATCCTCTTGTGCAAGCACATGGGGACGCTATTTATTAGAAATTTAGAACGCTCATGACAACTTCTGAATAATGTAATCCTAACGTGCCCTTGAAAAGAAGTTAAACAAATTTCAATTGAGCGCCATCTGTTCTGAAGACTAGTGTTTCGCAGCACATAGGCGTTCATAAGGCCTGGTGGCTGTGTGCGACCTAATAGTCGCAATTCTGTTTAACAAATGGCAACATGGATTTCACACAAGGTGGCCGTCAGCACTGCCCAAGGGGTGGCATGCAACGCGTGTACTGGTAGGATAAATTCTGGCTTTCGAATTCCAGAATTTTCGCAAGCCCCAGTTGCATTGCCAAAGCGGTAGGGAAAGTTGCATGTATCGCATTGTTACTGCACTGAAGCTAAAATTAAATCATTTCCTATATGCCTTATTCAGCTTGGATGCACAGGGAAGCACAGGCATCCACAAGGAAGTTGAAAGCGAGTTCAACGTATGCAAAGCAACGGGTTTTGCTGGACACACCATCGCGCGCTTAAGGCTCTAAACGACTGCCTGGATAAGGGAGTGATCCCGAATCCACAGTGGCTACAAGCACAGAGTTTCCTACTAAAATACTAGAGAGAAATGTGGCGCTAGTGTGTATGGGAGTCTAAAACAACGCGGTTGAGCAAGCATGGGAATGATGGGTATGACATGGATTTGCGTAGTCTTCGTTCTTCTGGCTTCATATGGCTTTTGCGACTTCAAAAACGTAGGTCCTTTATGACAAAATATTGCTCTAAAACGGGAGATTTTGCATAACTATGTGCGGGCGCAGGTACTAGTTCTTTTTTCGCGATTATAAAAAATACTGAATGCTACAAAATTTATCAATATTGTCCGATATGCCAATGTTGCCTCCTCTACTTGTGCCCAGATCTAGTATCGTCCATGAAAGTTCCAGATTTAGTTGTGCTCTAACTAAAGATTTTTTCTCTTGTAACTGACGTGCTAACGTTTTCTAGGATGTAAAAGGTAGGGGCGTCTTCTAAGTATAATAAAACGAGCTTTCTCTCCCTTCTTTAAGCGCAGTGCTTGTGCTCCGCTGCATTTTTATAAACTAAATGGGTGAAGCCGCTGCACGAGGCCGTAGCAGAAGCGCAGTATCGCCCATCGTTTGATGGTTGGTTTTGTGCAAAAACGGGATGTTAAAAAAAAACAATCGTGCCGTTAAACTCGGTTGGAAACTGCGCCTGAGCTTTGATTTGAGCTGACTTTTTGAGCGTCGTCCGCAGGCGCGTCTGACTATCGCCCACTGGCAGTCTACTATGCACGATAACTGTGCGCCTGCTCGGCCCGTTCGGTCGACGTTGAATTAATCAGACAGCGGAATTGAAATGCTGTTGTACAAGATATACGAAGAACCTTTTCACGACGGATGTATACCAGCCCTGAAAGCAATCCTGCGCTTACAGATTATGTCGCATCTGATACAAAAGGAAAGAAAGTAAACAGCAAAGCCGCATTGATAAGGTTTGCGAGAGGCAGCGGAAATATTCTTAAGTTGTCTAAAATACCACTGCAAATAATATGTGTAGCCATCCATCAACCAACACAACGAAGCAGACTGCATGGCGCCTCATCATTGCAATCGAGTTTAGTACATACGACAGTTTTATTATCTCTAACAGTAAAGCGTACACTACAGACGCTGCCTTTGTCATGTAATGAAAAAGTGTAGTAATGTCACTCGCGTCACTGAAGCTAAAAAGCAGGAATAAACAAATCTAGCAGAACGTTTGAAGCCGCAGGCACAAAAACTAGACAAATCCATGTCATACCCATAATTCCCATGGCAGCTTCACGGTCGCAGCGCCAGATTTCCCTCTAGTATTTTAGTAAGAAACTCTATGGCCACAAGTACAACTTCGCCTTTGGTGGTCCCTGATCTTTATCACCAAGCGGCGCAAGTGGGCAATTCTTTATTGCTGCGACGGCAGCGTTAATGCTAAACGAAAAAAAAAATAATAAGCGCTGACACATAGCGCAGTCGAAAAAAGTAGGAGGTACCTGACTGCCTACTGATAGCTTAACTGAAAAACACAGGGCAATGTAGAGGTTGCACATTTACGGGATAAAAAGGTTACCGCAGCAAAGCTCAGCTTGGCATGCAGAACAATATCTGCACCCACCGAAAAATGGAGAGATAGAAATTGTGAATCACCATGTACTACTTCAATCGCCGACAACTGCTTACGCCGGGGTAAATAATTAAGGTCAGCAACATGGAACAAACCAGACAGCTTCGACTTGGCCGGACTGCACAATAACTCATAGCACAGGATAGCACCATTGTTCCCGGTTGACATCGCCTTATATAATATTCATCAAAACTAGCTCCTTCTATACAGAATGCTCCAATGATTTGAATTTCCCCGGAATGAATTTCCCCTGGAACGATTTGAGTACATTCAAATTACAGTCCGAGGTTTTAACTAAGTCCTAGTTTACAATTTTTCTGAGGAGGCACTTCATGTCAGTAAATTCAGTTTTGCTCACCGGAGTACCTGCGCCGTGGCGGAAGGCTTACGTAGTATGGCGTTATGGGTTATTCAGTGACGACTGTTTTAGATGATTACTTCCGCAATGGAAGCGCACGCTAAGTTCAGATTTTCTCCAACACGAGCTCCCTAATGCTATCCCTTAGAATTTCTTTGAGGTCAAAATGCGTCCTCTGACGTGCATGGATCGCTTCCCTCCTTTCTCATTGATCCTTCTACGTTCTTGTGCAGGAAGAGTACCTCTAGGCGCTTGGTACAATACAGAACTCGGTCGTTACTCAGTGTTTTTCTGCAACCCTTCTTGTGCCTTGATGTTTGTGCCATTTTCCATCGAGTCATTAAGAAAATCGGCAAAGTACTCATGCTTCTTAGTTACGCGTAAAACTAAAATGACATTCACGAAATAAAAGATTCCAATGTAATGTTTGCTTACCACGATGCCAGTTACGCAGAGATTCTAAAAAAAAAAGAAGTGGGATGTGTTGTTAATTTACTGCATGGTATTGGTGAGGTATTTCATAAACCAGTCAAAAGACATTTGTAATAATGTAGCAAAGCATTGAATACACGACATCGATTTCTTGAATCATGTTAAATTTCCTGGACAATCACACATTTCCGTAGGTGCACATGTGAAGCAAAATTGTCAGGATACGTAATCTGGGAACAATTATTTCGGTGCTCTCTTAGTCTTCTATTCTCACATCTTTCTGTCTGTCCTATGTTGACTTTACTCCCAAACAACGGTGTTGTATAGTACTTTCTCATTGCATTGTACGACCTTCGTACGTAAATAACAACGCACTTCTTACTCACAGCTTGTCTTGCAATTGATATTCAATACAATTCTAGAGGCTGTTTTGTCCGGGCTAGGTGGAGTAGTATGCAAACCTGGGTCTTTTGTCTTTCTGGCTTCTGAAAAAGTGCTCGGAGTGAGTGTTGTTATGCAAAGGGCGTTTCCAGTGCATTGCCGGAGCCGAGACGGCGTCACCCGCTTAGCATTATTAAGGTGCCACGAAAGAAACCTTCTCTTGTGTGTTCTCTATTCTCCCGTGTATGGCTCTCTGTTCGTCGTTGTATTTCTCTTAAGAGCTTTCAGCCACGGTCGCGATAACGCTTTCAATGGAATTGACCGTTATGAAGCTTCTACGGCTACGCTCACGCTTTCGGCAAACTTATGTGTGTACGATTTCTGGCAAACACTCATTTAGGCAAGAGATCCCTACGCATTTTTCATCAGATTCGCATGCGCTGGATCATATCTTATGATTGCGTTTCCTTGCCTTCTTTGAGTGCATGGATCACGCGTTCTCACATGTTATGCAAGCCTTATTGGGCATGAAATTAAAGGAGGACTGTACTGGAAAGTACCATTCGAGGTCAACTAAAACATGTTTCAAGTACTGAAAAACTGCAAATACTGCAAAGCGCTTACAAAGCGAATTCGATATCACCGGCTTGGAACATCGATTCGCAGGCATTGTATGCCCTCCAATCGAGGCAGTCGTTCCACGTCGCTACGTCGTCCTCATTTTAACCGGCAGAGATAATACTGACAACTGTACAAGTACCTGTGAAGGCGCTGAGGACGACTTAAAGCGCATTCCTCTGCATTGTCAAAAACGTGAAACTCCCCGTAAAAGAACTTGTATTATGAAGTTGCTTGTATTGTATAATTGTATAGGCGACCACTATTATTAGGGAAAATCTTCGGTTCAGTATCAACAAAAAAAGGTGCTGCTGGACATGCGTGGTGCAATTGGTAGAGGCATGTATCACAAGTTTTATAAATTATATAAGTAAACTGCCTGCATTATGTTTGCTGGCAGTTTCTCTTTGTTAGATATTTCTCGAGTATTCGTCTTGATGCCGTACCTGTGTCTGCCAATTGGTTTGTTGTGAGTTAAGGGCCGCAATTGCGACAGTTTAATATCATTTTGTGGGCTGTGTGAACGTGTTCATGAAATCTTCTGTTAAGTGAGGGCAACGTGTGTATGCGAACAATTGTGCTGCATCAACTGTCTTGGTGCATGGACTTATATTGCGGTACGAACTCAGGGTTTGTACGTATCTGTGTGATTACTTGCATTTTTTTCTGTGACCATTGGCAATTTGCTGCCGTCAACTATTACGTAAGAAAACAGGAGCCGCTGCGCCACACATAGGCACGGATCTCACCCTATGCGTGTAATAAAATATACTACAAGTGTGGGTTCTTTACAATCGGTGCACTTTACAACAGTTTTATGCAGGAGCTTGGAAAATTGAAAGCTACTGTATTGAATGTTGGCTGATATATGAGATAAAATTCGACTACAGATACGGCGCAATAATACTGTTCGAGCGACATTCACCCATAGGTACGTTTTCTGAATTACAGTAGGATCACTATGCACTATTCTTCGGTTCGTTAGGTGAAAACGTGAGAACATTGGAGGGCTGATATTGTTTCACTCACGGCCGCTGGATGAAAGCGCACAGTGCGCTTTCATCCAGCGGCCGTGGTTTCACTTTTGATATAGCGTTCCAAAAGAATTTACTTAGACGCACCCCACTTAGTTCAATAACTATATCTGAGCTCTGAATTCCTGAGTTCTATTCATAAGAGCGTTGTGAAAGACACAAAAATAAATGGAGAACACTCACCATTGCGGTACCACCAATGCTGATACTCCGCAACGACACACTTTTCCTCAGGGTGCTTATATCGTATTACCATCCTATTTATCCCAACTGCGTATATGAATAAATATGATTACATAAATCAATAAACAAACGTGCTGACATACTTAGTTCCAGAACTGTATACATATAGTTGGGCAATTTAGTATGCCAACAAGAAAGTGTGTGCACAGAGCGAAAGAACTCTTGTGCAGTCTTATGGGAACAAACTATAAATCATGCCATGAGGTGATGGTGATATATGCGCATCTAATTTTGCGCTTTCACAATTAGAAACTGTATAAGGCATGAACATACCATGGAACAAAACATGAGGCTGAGAAAACATCTTGATTTCTCTGCAAAGCTCAATTTTACCAAAGCATACAAATCCACAAAGGGCACTCATTGGATGTGATTTCTGGTGCTATACTTTACTCTCACAGAGAGCAACCTGAATAAATTCAACCGTTTTACATTATCTTGCAATAAAAATATTCATTGGTCCCAAGGCGTTGAGTTCCATTAGGCACAGGGATCGACACAAGGCCTACAATAAAACTGCAGATACACAAGTGCTCTTGCACATGCATGCATATAAATACAAATTACATTTATTAAAAAAAACACAATGATCAGGCTGCTGACCGTAGTAGGAATGATTGCGGATTTGCCAGGTATAGCTAAATGTGAAGCACAGTAAGAAATTTCGACTTCCAATTATACGTGGTCGAGCGTACTTCCCCCAGGCAGGCTCCGCGCCAAGCTGCTCACGTTCTCTGGTGCTCCGCTGGAAAGTAACTTTCGGAGCACGAGAGAACGTGGGCAAAGGGAATCTTACTTTATCTACAAATTTGGCACAATTAAGCATGGCATAAATGAACATCCTGGCGCGCTCTCGGTGTTACGATCGTTAGGAAGTGAACAGTCGAATTGATAAACTTTGTATCCTCAATTACAAGATCGGCCATTCCCGCCAATTATCATTACCTCATTCGACTGTTTTTTTTTAAAGCTGTGTACGCCCGATTCTATCGGCCTGGCCCTGTTTCCATTACCCGTGCAGTGCAAGACGACACACGCAAAGTGGCTCCGGAGATCGTACGACAAGAGGGGACAATACGTCATTGTGTTGTACACAGAATTTTACTGCTTCAAAACCTCGCCTTTCTGTGCGGCTCTTTTCCTTCATGTCGCCCTTTCTTCTTCCTGGCCTACCTTACCCCGCCACGCGGTGGCGCCGAGTGCGCATTACAAATGTGGCTGCAATCGGGAACAAGAGCGCTGCGCCTTTCATGCCTGAATACCTCCCCCGTTCTTCCCTCCTGGGGCGCGTTGCTGTGCAGCGGCACCACAGAGGCAACATCCAAACCGCATAAGGTACGCCACTGAAAGTGTCGTTAGTTTCGCCAGATATAAGCCGGCGCCACGGTTTAGAATGCCTAATTGATGGATTGCTCTTAAAGATGTCTACGGACTCGGACAGCACTGGCGCGGCGGGCGGCACTCGCCCTTCTCGCTGTTTCCCCCATTTTCGCCCCTTTCTCTTTTTCTTCTTTTCTCTTTTCTTTTTCTTCTTTTCGTTCGCTCTCTCTCTCTCTGTGGTGTGTGTGTGTGTGTGTGTGTGTGTGTGTGTGTGTGTGTGTGTGTGTGTGTGTGAGTTACTTTTGCGTGACTTGCTCTCTTTTGTTGCAGTGAAGATTCCAGCAATCTTTTTATTATTATTTTTATTTTTTATTTTTATTATTTCCGTATATTTTCAACCCACTCATTCGCTTTCCGACCCTTGTCCTTCTCTCCTTACTACAAGGCAAAGTGTGTATATAAGGCCATACTGGCCTGTGGTTAACATGTCTTGAAAAAGGTCGGGCTCCGACCGAAGCGTTGACTTAATGAACCGTCGTTCTCTAAGAGGCGCATCGTCAATTCTGTTATAAACTAGCGGCAGCCCAAGCTATTTCTGCATATATATATATATATATATATATATATATATATATATATATATATATATATATATATATATATATATATATATATATAGAGAGAGAGAGAGAGAGAGAGAGAGAGAGATACATAGGCTAACAAGATTTTCTTCTGGTTACCGTGAAAGAATTATAAGAACTTTGAAGTAAACTGCAATGTAAACAGATAAACATTTTCTTTATTCCTAACGTTTCGGCTGGAGGACCAGCCTTCTTCGGAGGTTTAAGTCGAATGAGCATAACGGCCATCCCAATACAAGTGCAAAGGCAGAGTTACAAGTGAAAGGAGGAGGCAAACCAACAAACAAATATATAAATAAATAAACACATAAGCTAACAACGACCAACGTGGATGGCTCAAAGGGAAGGAGACAGACGACATGAGGAGAGGGCAGAAACGATCTAGATAAGGAAGACACCGGAGGTGCAACGGCTGGTTCTTTAATCGTTGCCACGTGTGAACTATCGAGTCACGTGAACGGGATAAGGGCTTGAGTGGCAAGGCAGGAATGAGAAACAAGCTGGTTGCAGGCTTTGTGCGGGGAATGCCAAGGAACGAAAAAAGGAAAAGGTGAAAAAGGAGAGAAAAAAGGAGTAAGTGGGCCACCCAGAATAATGAGCCTGTGGTAAGAGTCGAGAGAGCAAAACGCGGCGGCATGCTTGAACAGGGCGACGCGCTCCAGCTGCATGTAGTTTCTGGCCTTCTTGAACAATAGATAAGGTCGGGCGCAACACAAACTAGGGAAAAAGAGAGAGAGAGAAAAAAAAAGGGGGGGGGGTAAGAAATATTGGAGGAAGTACGCGTTAAACACAGTGGGAGTGATATCTTTCTTTATGTGCTGTCGCCACCAGCTTAGCTATAGCCAAATAATAAATATCGTTTTTTGACTGTTACGATTGGTTGCGTAGGAAAGCGAGCCGCCCTGGGCTCTCGTTAAGTCCATGCGAGAACGATCTGAATTTATTTATAAAGAAGGATTCGCGCTGTTCGCGCTCTCGTGTGGGCTGAAAGCCGGATTGTAGAAGTACAACACTGATGCGCTCAAAAGAGTGACCGGGCAAGTTTATGTGTTTGGAAAATGGCAAATTAGGGAGGCCGGTAACATGTGCCCTGTGATTCTTGAAATGCAGGGGGAAAGCGGTTTCTGTTTGGCCAATATATTACTTTTTGCAAACTTCACATCGGATTTTGTATATGACGTTGCTCGAATCACAATTAAGATCATCCTTAATATCATAAATAAAGTCAGAATAAGAGGCTTCGGCCGTACTTGTGGTCACCATGCGTGGGCACACTTTGCATCGAGGTTTCCCGCATGGGCTGCACCCTTTGTGGCGCTGAGACCTCTGTGTTTTTGCCCTAACGAGTAGGTCTCTTAGGTTTTTATTTCTGCGGTAAACCACCTTAGGTGCGGTTTGAAAGACAGAGGAGAGTCGACTGCTCTGCTTAAGTATATTAAAGTGGCGGCTTAAGATAGAGTTTACAAGAGGGGCAGCAGCGGAGTAGGTGAGAACTAACTTTGGACATAACGTTTCGTCTCTGTTGCTCTGCCCTGCCTGCATTGTGACTTCCCTGTCCAAGGACCGAGCACGCTGTATTGCATTATCGAGAATTTTTTCGGGATACTTTTGGCCCAAAAGAGCTGATTTCAATTCTTGCGAATGGAGTTCAAATTGTGAAATTTCCGAACAAATCCGCCTGTATCTATGGGCTTGGGAGTCGGGCACACTTGTTTTACAGTGATGGGGGTGGATACTGCTGAAATGGAGATATTGCTGGCGGTCACTTGGTTTCTTGTATAGAGAGGTGGAAATACTGGTGCCATTGATTGTTACGGGGACGTCTAGGATTTGCAAATATTTTTATGGCATCATTAGAAATACCATTTCTTGAAAAATCTCCCCTCAAGCCAATATTCTACCGCCGCTTTCTAGACGACATATTTTTTGTTTGGGCCGATGGTGAAGACAACCTTGCAAAATTCATCCCTGATTTCAACTCAGTGGACCCTTCGAATGCGTTCACACACACGTGCTCACAACACAGTGTACCCTTCCTAGACGTCACCGTAACAATCAATGGTTGTTATATATCAAAGGTTCTTATATATATATATATATATATATATATATATATATATATATATATATATATATATATATATATATATATATATATATATATATATATATTGTACGCAACGAGACAGGGAGATCCCAGGGGCTGACTATTCTATTCTGCTTCTCTTAACCCTCTCTGCTATTGTTTTGCGTGTGTCCGAGCCCCAGTGCGGCTTTTTTCTTCATTAACACGACCTTGACTGCGAGTGTCGGTAGCGGCCGAAATATCTCTGGCGGATGGCACTGGATATACCGGTGTGGTCAATCTCGCCTACAGAGCGACTTCTCTTGTGGAGCTGCCGCGCAAGGTTGCCGTGGGAAATTAGCTGCAGCATGGCACTGGCGCTAATTTCGCTTTGCTTGCCAAGCTGAAGATGTCTGCACAGTTCTCGAACGCGGTCAGTAATGTCATTGATCCTGGCCTCCAATTATCAAATTGTCACGGTGCCTGTTATCAGTAAATGTCATACCAGGAAACGTCTGACTTGAGTGGTCGCAGAGCGTCCCTCTTGTTTTCGGCATCAAGGGAATGGGATCATTTATGGAGTGATGACAGTGTTAGCATGGCAGGCGCCGGAGCTTCCATGTGTACACGCGAGAGCAAGCTTGAGGACCATGTGTCGAATTGCTGTGCGGGGGTTGCACCGAGGTGCCCAAGAGATGGCGGGCTTAAGCAGCACAGTTCCAACTGTTCTACACGACCAGTGGTATCGGTCTCCGTCAACGATCCTCGGGAATCTGACAGCGACGCTGTCATCGATCGTGAGTTGACATGCGGTACGCAATCGCCGGAAAAATTCCAAGAACCGACGAATAAATTTCCCAAAAACGAAACCATGAAAGTTATGACAATTAAGTTAAGGTCCCTCCGGCGCACTAGCAAAGCGCCAGCAGTGGTTGAAAGACCAATTCATAGCCAAGGGGGATGAAACAAAACAAATATATTCTCCTCAACAGCAACGAAACCAGCGAAACCAACAACAAACGTACGAGCCCATATACTACAATAAAGAACAAAGCACAAAAGAGTCCTATGCACCGAAGTCACTCGAAGTGCCTTCTCAAGGTGAAGCTTGCAGACCGGGCCCGTCGGTTGGCTCGCGGAGCCGCGTCGTTTACTTCTTTCTTTGACGCAATTACAGGCGACTAAGACTGCTACTCACGGCCCGTGTCGACGCTTTATATTGCCTTCGGCAGTCATTCTCGAAGATTCGGCACAAAACTGGTGGAAGCTTCTTGATTACACTGGCAGATTCTCCACGTGGGCGGCGCCTCCTTCTCGCTCACCTGTCGTGGCGAGCGTCGGCGCGACTTCTCCGCCTCCTCTCTCTCTCTCCATCGGTCTCACACGCTTACCAGCTGTGTTTTCATGACTCAGTGCCAATTTCTACGGCTTCCAACATCATGTCAGAGGCTCACCAGCTGGAATTATGCCAGCTGTTGCGCGACCATGGGAGCATTGGGTCTCCGCGTGCGCTGTTTTTCTTTCTTGTTTTTCGGTACTCCGTCTCTAACTTGACGCCGAGTTCTTCGACGAGGTGGGCATCATTTTCAGACAAGCGCAGAGGAGGAGACCTGCTGTGGAGGACCCTCGGTGCTGTCTGCATACAGCGGGCTGGTCCGTGGCACTTTCTCTTCAAAAGCTGCTGGGTTAAGCTGCAGCATCGCTGCTGTGCCCTTCAAGAGCTCTGTCTGTGCGAGAGGGCGTGTCGATGAAGAGCCCAGCTGCACCGCTGGAAAGGCACGCCTTCCAAGCCTCGTATGGAGTAGGATAATGACCGGCTGGTGTTAGGCAGCCAAAAGCAGCTATGAATTTCATGCTCCATTCCGCCCTTGAGTGTTCACTCATGCCTTCGTGCCTGTCCCATACGCTGGCAGCATTTGAAAGGCTGTCCATGGCCACCGGCCATTTTTCCTAGTCTGTCTAGGTTGTGTCGAGAGCCGAGCTCACTGATCGCTTCCAAACACGCATCGGCATCGTCTTCAAATCCGCGGACCTCCGGTAGCTTCCATGCATCCGGTGGTAGTGGGGCGGAAATCCCGGAGCTTAGAGATGCCAAGCACTGGAGTTGGTGTGAGAAGTTCGCGACTGCACACATGACCTCAGCGATGCAGTCGGTTGAGTCGCTCGATCAGTCAGCAAGGATCGATCGGTAGCGTATGCGGTCGTCGCAGCTCTCACGGCGTCGCGATCAGTGAATAAGGGAACACTGACAACATCCTTATACAGCTTTGCTCCTGACATAGTCCTGGCTACGGGGTCCCTTGTATTGCAAGCGTGCAGAATAGTTCCTGCGATTACTATTATGGGGGCTGTATCACCGGAAAAGGGTATCCCCGGTTGTAGAAGGTGGGTACTGACGCCGCCGAGGAAGTCTGGACGCTGCCCCCGCGCAGCGGGATGCGCACTTGCTGCGGCGGCAGGTTTGCAGGCCTCATGGCCGTGGAAGCGTGGACGGCGTTCCGCAGCTGGGCAGGACCCAGTGCCGAGGACCGGCGAGTACACGTGGCTCACGCAACAGTGTTGGTGCTCACGCTAAACCTGGCTAGTCCAACCTGGCTAAACCTGTCTCGTCGTTTACAATTGGCGCAGTCGACGGACTGCGCGAATTGTAAAGAACGAGACAGAGGCAGCATGTTTTCTTCAGGCCGGATGTTCTATTCGCTGACTTTATCATCTTCTGCTTCTCTTATCCCCCTCTGCTATTGCGAACATCCGAGACACACGCTTGCACTGCTTCTCAATGGTTATCCGCTAAGGAATTAGCGTTCTCTTTGAGTGATAGGCATTCACCATCTCTGTAGTAGAGCTGATTTATCCATTTATTGTTCGCATTAGAGGCTCCCAAGCTTCGTTTACGTGACCGCTAACAACCGTATGCCTTGAGAGTTATGTTCCCTGCCTGCCTATGTGAAGGACCCGTGTATTCTGCGCGTCGGTGCACATCGACAGTTTCGTTCCTTTTTCGACGTCGGAAAGTGAATTCTGGGCCGCACGTTCGATTTTACCCATTGCATCGGAACTGCCTTGAACCCGTTACTGTGGCAACGCCCGTATCGGGTATTCCCAGCAGAATATTGTGTAAGTAACGAAAAAGTCGACTACATGTTTTGATGCCAAGTGATTCGACCTTCAGACACCCATTTGGTATCGTGCGACTTTGATACGAGAAATATGTGTCACTTTGCAGTTCTGCGTGTACTACTGGCACCTAAATGAGATCTTACGTCAGGGCGGTTATCCACTTTCCCGAATGGAAGACACCGTCGACAGCTGGCAAAGAACAGTTATCCCTATCTCTCGATCTGAGCTCACGGTACTGCTAAGTACCCGCGGCAGATCATGGTCTGCGAGATACACCTTTTGTCACGCCGAACGACTAGTTCGCATATACTGCGCTATAGACTGTGCAATGCGCCTTAGACTTCAGCTAATGGCGTATACCGATCTGCGCAACCGTGCTCGTGGTGACTTGACAACGTTATTATTTTTGTTGATGACTGAACGATGCACATCGAAAGCCTCCGGCATGTTTTGATGTGTGGGAGCAACGCGGGGAGGCAACTGACAATACTAGCGTACGTCCTTTCCATCCATGGGTTTCGTCCTAATCCAGCCATGCTTCCAACCGTCGCCGAATTCCCTAAACCTAAGCTAAATCTAGTTTTTCTAGGAATGTTCAGCATTTCATTCCGACACTCCAGCTCATACAGTTATCAGCATATTTAACGCGATGTTCGGAGCGCGCGGCTGCTGATGCTTTCTTCATCTTCGCTTTGCGTTGGGGACACCACACTGAGTGGTGGTGGTACCCGATAAAAGAGATATACGTATGATTTAGTTTGGTCTACCTGCGATAAGCCAGCGCACTCTAGTAGCACAGAACACAGTCTATCGAGCGGCCCGAGTATGACACTTCAACAAAGGAGCGCTGCACAGCTAACGAGAGAATTTCATGCTACTTTCACCAACACCACCAGCACATCTTACATTGTGCGACGCTGGTTTTGACAATGCCCAGAAGCTTGTATAACTTGAGTATGAGGACTCTGTTTTACAGGATGTCGATGAGAAATTTGCGCATTCATAGGAAAACTGAGCATTGCTATGCATTAATCCGCATGGATTTAAGGCATGGAAACGTTCTCGCTTATTAGAATGTCCCTTGACACAAAGGTGACCAATACGTTACTTACCGCCGAGTGATTCCCGTGACATTACCTTCTTGCTCGTAAATGTCCAGTCCAGCGGGGGGTCCACACTACAAAAGGAACAATAGGCCAGAAAAATAGGTTACCTTGTAGCATAGGAACGGGAACTATCGTATCTCACATTTTTCGGGGCTTCCACATGTCGTCGTAGGACTTCGTGAGAGTCACTCCTGTGGCATTAACGCCACCACGCTCGTATGCCTGGCATTTATAAGCGCTGTCAGTTGTGTGCGTTATCCACACTCTTGTATGCTTCTTCCAGAACTGCAAGAGACACAAGAAACGACGGTTCACGTTGTCAGGTTCTTGAAAGCAATTTTTTTCTGATATTTCCAGTATAACTTCTACGCTTACAATAGACCCTTTCCTAACTGTAAAGCTAGCTTTCCTGCCATGCATTTGCTTAACTAATGGCAGCTTAGTCAATTCTGCATGCAGAAAATGCAAGCGCAGTTTGCTTGCTCTGAGACGTGGAATGCGTAGGTTCAGCCCTCGTAATCTTAGCATGCACAGAAGCCAATGCTCAGCATGTGCAACTCTTTGTCAGCATTCCAAAAACGGGTGCCGCCATTATTTGGCCGCCCCGCCACGGTGGTCTAGTGGCTAAGGTACTCGGCTGCTGATCCGAGGGTCGCGGGATCGAATCCCGGCCGCGGCGGCTGCATTTCGATGGAGGCGAAATGTTGAGGCCCGTGTGCTGTGCGATGTCAGTGCACGTTAAAGAACCCCAGGTGGTCGAAATTTCCGGAGCCCTCCACTACGGCGTCTCTCATAATCAGAACTGGTTTTGGGACGTAAAACCCCACAAAACAACAACAACAAGCCATTATTTGGCCGAGTATGCATTGCGGAAAAGCGCACATGCGGTTAATAAAAAGAGTATATTGATCATAATTTTTATTTCTAACTTAAATACTTAATACAGCCCCGTAGGTGTGGAAAAGAATCAAGAATGCGTGATATTACTGTTACCTAACGATAGCTGATGAGCTGTGAAGTAGTAAATGTCATGCGGGAAATGTAAATTTTTCGGCCACCCCCTATTCTAGACCGCCACGATGATGTCACTCGTCACCGATTGCCAGCCGGAACATTTATCTGCTTTCGTTGCGGGGACTGTGCATGTTGAAGCTTTAAAACTACATGATTGTGTGCCACTTATTCATCGTGAGTTCTGATACCATATTAGTAATCATCCTAAGATCAGCGAAGAGCTAACACCACGTCTGATCACATTGAGCTCGCAGACTTGTTTATTCTATGTGCTATCGACTGCACTCGTCTCTTCGAATTCGACCTCGGTCTGGACTATGTCGACGCGACACAACAGCGTTTTACGGGCTGTGGTTAGGTGTCGCATTCACACTATCACTCGCCTTCTGATTGGAATGGACGATAGGGCTTCTTGCCGTCACTCATGCAGCGAGGCGACCATGGAACGTGTTTTGTGTTACTTTCCTTGCTACCGCGTGCATAGGATCCCGCTATCGGCAACGCTCGCACTCTGACGACAGACCACTATCAGTGCAGACGGTCCTGGAGTGTAGGCTTCAAATGTCATCGCACCGGATGTCGGTCGAGGCTTTGTTAACTTTCCTACGTGACGGTGGCCTATTGGAAAGACCATAACTCTTGCCTCTTCCGTTTCTTTAATTTTTTTAATGAATTTATTCATTCACCCTGCCTCTATCTTCCTTCCCCCAGTGCAGGGTAGCGAGCCGGATGCTTAAATTCTGGCTAACTTCCCGGCCTTTCTCTCACTTGCCTCTCTCTCTCTCTCTGTTTGCTTGCTATCGCACAAGAGGTATCTCCGTCCAATTATGAACGGGTTCCTTTGACAGTGATCCAAGCTTCCTTGCCCGAGAAACCCGAAACATCGCGTCTTCACATGCGACAGACTGGCTTGTCGTTGTGAATCCGAGTCCCTCTTCCTCGTAAAAGAACTTCCCCCTAACTTCCTTTTTTGAAATTCGTGCCAATTCGTGTGCTCTTGCAACTGCCATCTGTTCAAACCCGACCCCTTTGTCGCCCCACCACGATGGTGTGGTGGTTATGGCACTTGGCTGATGATCCAGAGGTCGCGGAATAGAACCCCGGCCACGGCGGCTGCATTTCGATGAAGGCGAAATGTTGGGGCCTGTGTACTGTGCAATGTCAGTGCATATTAAAGAATCCCAGTTGGTCGAAATCTCTGGAGCCGTTCACTACGGTCTCCCATAACATTATCGTGGTTCTGGGATCTTAAACCACAGAAGTCAGTCAGTCATTCAAGCCCTTTCTGCTCACAACAGTAGGCTGCTCTGCTGCAAAAGAATAAAACTGAACTTGACGTGTATTCTATTTCATTGGGACATGACTACATAACCATGCATCAGGTATAGACAGGTGACCGGCCCATCGAGCGCCTCCGATCATATCGCAGACTGCTACGGAGTGTGAGGCTACCGATAAAAAAACGTCGTGCAACTCTGCCACTGAATACGCCGACCTACTAACTTTTCGTCGTACCGAATTGCTCAGATTTGGGAACAAAGCCCTATACTATTTCTCTGGGTTGCCGCATTCAACACGAGTATGACAGGCGAGAATGTATATCCTATGCAGCACGTTGAGGATGTCTTGGGCTCCTTGGCAGTGGCCGAGTTGTTCTAGAGTCTATTGCGTTTTCGCTACTGGCAGGTACCTATGCATGCACAAGTGCGATAAATAAAAATACGTGTTTTCAACACCGAATGTTCGTTACGGATATAATATTCAGTTGCAGTTTACTCCTACATCACAGGAGACATTGCAAAAGTCACAACAGTGATGCTGTGGGGCGATACCAAAAGCCATTAAGGCTTGACGAAGGCTTTCGCACCATTTCACAACATAGCAACAGCAGCATGAGATCATCAGTCATTATACAATATCGAAACATGTACTTCAGGGTCATGCCCATTTGCATTTTGTTAACACGTAGAAAAACATTTAAAGAAAGGAACAGTATAAATTGTTTATTGCAAGAAACTGTTTAATGTTAGTGGCAGTAAGTAGCTCATCATTTGGCGACCATAGTTAGTACGTGTGTAGGAATTTTCCAGTCATCAGTGGCTCGAGTGCTATAAGGGCACGTATAGGGTGCCAAACGCGCTAAATCAGAAAAGAGCCGTGATTCTTTCGGGAAGTACGATATCGCTTCATTAAAATTGTATTCTGCATGTCAGGCATTGGTTGTAAATCAAGGGCTTCGAAAATGGGTTTGGAATGTTTATCGCGAGGAACACCTGTAATTATGCGCACAGATTTTTTCTGTAATATCTATATTCGGCCTAAGTAAGCTCTTTTCCGATGTGGTGCCCCATACTAGATAGCAATCGCTTAATGTAGATGAAAATAGGGAATCATATATTAAGAGTAATATTTTGTGACAAGAGTAAACGTAAACGTGATAATATACCTACAGTACGAGAAAGTTTAGCATGGACAAGCTCAGCCTGATCGTTAACATGTTATCGTGGAAAATTACTCCCAGTGTTTTCACTACAGGTTCAATTTTAATAGATTCTAACAGGTTCAATTTTAATAGCTAGTTAGCACATCAATGTTTAGGTCACCCCCGGTAGTAAGATTGTAACAATTTTCATTGACCCACGACAAGAAAGTTGCACACGTTACATTTGGGGGGGGGGGGGGGGGCGGTATACCACAGAAAAAATACCCTAAGATCATTTTACAGTCATAATCTCGTAATCGTCAGTATCGTCAGTAACAACAAAAAAAGCCTCGAGTATTTCACACTCAAACACATCTTTGACTAGAAGCATCACCCCACCACCTAATTTATCACTGCGGTTCAAGAAATACGTGGCATAGCTATAGGTATATAAAAAACTTCGGATTCATGGCGACACCAGGTTTCAGTAACCATGATGACGTCAAAGGAGAACTCAAACGATTCAAGCAGTATCGCTATCTCATCTGCCTTGTTTCTGACTGAGTGCACGTTCATATGAAGGAAGGAAATGTGGTGTTTTTTACCAGATACCAATAGACTGAACTGGTGTGGCGTTAAGCAATTTGCAGCCATTTTTTTTTTGCTAAAGGATGAAGCTCCACAAATTTAAACGATCTTTTGCAGATCGCTCTCAGTAATTATCTGAAGCACCCTCGACTTCTTATCCTTTCGCGCAAAAATTTTGCCTCTTTTCGTCCAGGCCAATCGCCATTCGGCTTCCTTCTTGCGCGCAACAGTTTGTCCCTGTAGCTTTTTTGACTGTGGGCACAGGTGTTCAATGACGTAGACAAATGTCTTTCCTGGGGAACCAATATCAGCTGTCCTTAAGCGCAACTTTCTCACCTTTTCAAGAACTACGACTCGCTTAGACTGGTTGTTGAACTGCACAACAATATAAGGGCAAGATGCATCCTTAGCAATCACGCAATGGTAAATTTCTATGTCATCTTCCTTCACTGATTCGCCGACAGCTTCACCGATCTTTTGAACGACCCTGGTCAACTGCTCACCCTCCGCTAAAGGAACATTTTTCACTTCAATATTTCGGTTTCGCGAATACTGTTCTAGGGCGGTAGTCCTACGTTCATTGTTGAGAACGACCTGCTTCAGTTAACTGCAATCAGTCTTGAGAACATCATTTTGAGCCTTTAGCTCACAGTTTTCTTTTTCAAGCCGTTAGCACAGAGCCGACACTTCTTCAAACTGTTTATTAAAAAGTCTAGACTTGTTTTCACATCACGTATTTTCTTATGCAGCTCTCTCTCGAGGGCAGTCCGCATTTCGCGAAACTCTTGTTTCAACTCTCTAAAACGTTTTTTTTTTCATTTCGGCTGGCTGTCGACATAAAGAAACACTCCTGCGGCGGCGGCAGCAGCAGCAGCAATACGTAAGTTTGATAATATTCACCAAATTTTCATTTAGCTGCACCAGTACTCGGAAAAATATAAAAAGAAATGCAGTGGGCATCAGTTACATAAGGCTCAGATAGAGGAATCACCGATTTACGAGAACGGGGTGATTCCAGCTAGTATGAGTAAAATATAAGATGGCAGATTCACTACGTGCATGACGGAATCGCATGGAATTGGTGAGAAGCCACTTTATAAGAGAAGTGCAGCAAAAAGAACGGTGCCATTTTGTGTAAATGCCCTCTATCCAATAAACCTTCAGCATCGATGAATGTGTGCACTCATCACTCGAGGCGTCGACCACAAGGTAATGCCATTTACGAGATGAATTCGGGAAGGTCAAGGTCGCCACTGCCGAGGGGATGCGCAGGGGAACTACAGTTCGAGAAGAGTTTCATGATATAAAGGCCCCTCTGTTTCTTTAACATACCAGAACATGCAGTAATAATCAGCGTATTCAGGACACAGCGACGAAAGCTGAACTGTGTGTGGTGGAACATATCTGTACAGTCGAAAACGGAAAGCGCTCATAACTTCAAAAAGCTCAAGGTTGAATGCAAGAAAGATACGCCATCTATTCAGCTGTTATATCTTGCTCACATTTGTGCTTATATGTGCCTGATCGAAGAAAGTTCAGATCATTTTATCAGGCAAAAACAGAGAAAAGTAAAACCGCGTAGACCATGAAGCCTGCTTTTTGTACAGTGCATAGGTGTAGCCGTTTGTTCGAGTTACACAAATAAGGTGGAGAAGAACGCCCATTTTGGAGTCAGTTTTAGTGAAACTGCATTATACAGACACTCTCGGAGCAGCGAATGAATTCGGGCAGAGAGAAACAGATGGCTACTTTGAGGTTGAGTGCAACCTAGCCAATGAACACAAAAAATTTCCTGAACGTTCACAACACCAGATTTCTGGAAGGGCTCTTGCTGCCGAAAGCCATTCCCTGACAGCACAAGTGCACTAAAACCAATGCGTTGAAAAGAATTCGTGTGGATCAAGAGTTTGGAGCATTGATGGGGGACCAGACGCAGGATGAACCACCGACGATACCACCGGGATTCACTTCGACCTGACACAGACGAACAAATGCAATGGAACAGTGCTGCCTTATGTGTGGTAAAGTACTTTGTGATCTGGCATCATTGAGAAGGCATGGAGGACATCAAAAAATAATAAAAGTAGCAGACCATGAGGATCACGATCGTCATGAGTAAGAGGGTGTTCAAATAAAGGGGATGCCACCACGGGACTTCAGCATGGGAACCGCGGCTCGACCGTTTGTTTATGGCGCAGTCCGCGAAATGTTAGGGCCGCAGTCGCGGATCTCTTTTTGAAGCGCGTGCAACACATTTCACCAAGAAATCACTTAGCATGCTTCGCACCTTAACAGGTTTCATGTTATTGGAGCTGCCATGATTTTTGCTTTATTAGCGGTCCACTGTGCAGCAAGAAGAACGTCTCCTGAGTACACGTCGATAAAATTGATAGCCGGCGAGTTCCGTCTGGTTTTGTATGTGCGTCATCGACCATTCCAATTTTATTACTTATTGTCGCACAAGGTCTAGAAGGCACATGCACATACCCGCACGGTGGACATATGTAGTACTACTGGCTCTAACATGCGCGAAGCGCACCTAAGTTCAAGCGCGCTCTCCACCGAACGACGACAGGTGTACCACAAAGTGGTAGAAAGAGGTTACCATGAAAGCAAAGAAATCGCGTATTCGCGTCAATTCCTCCCTGCGCAAATGTATCGTGCGGTATCAGTGTAGGTTCAAGAACCCCAGGTGATCGAAGTCTGTGGAGCTCTCCAATAGTGCGTCTCTCATAATCATATCGTGGATTTAGGGCGTGCAATTACGGAAATAAATCATTAAATCATGCTGTCACTCTCTTTTATATGAATTCTTCGCTAAGCGCTAATACGTTTTCTTTGTTATATTAAAAATGAGGTTTTTTTGCAGCATTCAACAGACAAAAATTTTTCTTTGTCGTAGTAGACATTGCTCTGCAGAGAAGCATTATGAACGGGAATGGCCAGTAGCTTTCTCGAGTCACCTCTTGTTTTATCCTACGTGCATACTTTCACACCTGCGCTGTAAATTTGAATATGAGCACAAATGCATCTCGTTTAAAAATTTTAGACCCATTGTATTACTTCACTACAGCCCGGAGAAGCAAGAAATAACATGTGCAAATTCTGTTTTCTTTTATGATGTCCCAGCACCCCTTTTTGTTTTATGAATATCACGATTTTCGAGGCCCATTATTTGGTAGCGCTGAAAAGCTCCTCGCCGACGAGTCTAACCACACACGTAGCCTCCTTAGCTGCGTCTACTTCACGCTCTACTGAGTTTCTCTGCACATAAATTGCTCCCCCAAATGTAAATCAAAACAACCCAAGTCTACCGTGAAGAGCTAGCAAGACGTAAACAGCGGCAGAATTCCCGCTTCTCGCGCGGAGCAAATTAGCCAGGTGAACAAACTAAAAGATTCTAAGTTTAGCAGGAACGCCCTGAATTCTGCCAAGATGCTATCTACCGTCCTCTGTAAGGGTGTTTCGCTGCGAAAATATAAATGAATGGATGATAAAAGATGTCAACTCAGGAAGTGAATATAAACATACGCTGATATCAGGCGAGAGGAATGTAGGTGACGTTAAGGTTCATATTAACTGGGCAAATGATATTTGCTTGAACTCTACTAATTATATAATTGCGGCTGAGTCATTGTTACTCTTTTAACAGAACTTTTTATAACAAACGAGTTACCGTTTCCCAAAGGCTTTCCATGTTTTCACTTGCAGTCTCCGCCTCTTTAGAATCAAGGTCTTCGTGTGTCTCCTCGTCTGACTCAGCAAAAGTACACCATGTTGTTCCGGTAATCAGAGTAAAGGCAACAATGGCAATTTTGAGTGCCGCAGTCATAGCTTCACCGTCGTGAAACACAAGTCTTGCTCGGAAGCGTCACTGCAAGCATCTTATATACCCCTTTCTGATTGCTCAGCAGCTGCTTCATATAGGGAGGGGGAGAGAAGGGAGAAGTGAGGGTTGGCTGGCTGCGTATGACGTTTGGTGCACCTCTTACTTCTTTTTGCAGGTGTCAAGAGCTCTTTTTGTACGAGGAGTACGCTTTGTAAATTTCACGACAGTCTTCAACCGTCGCATAAGCAGCGACTCTGTCTAGATCATGGCATGCAGTAGAGGAAGAAAACGATAAATTTGAAGACAAACCTAAGGTTCAATCTTCGTCAAGTACATGGAGCACATATCGAAGAAAACGGCGATTCCCAAGCTATTGCAACAATTTTTCAAGACAGCACCATCAAGAAGAAGACATGGGTTAAAGACTACACCTAACTGCAGTGAGTCGGCAAAGCAGTCAAAAAATGAAATCTAAGCAATATGCTTTCGTCTTCTGCAGAATCCAGTGTTGCCTTTAACCGCCTTTATTGATTTCTCCGCTTTCTGTAGTGAAGATCTCCTTGTGATGTTATGTAAACGCCTGGTCCTGTGTTACAATAATTTGTTTTCTTTAGACATTAGACACACGAAGACATTAGACATTAGCGCTTGTTTTGCTGTGTGTTACTCATCAACTCTACGCAACATTCCGCAAAATTCCGACAAAACTTGATTCTATGAAATCTACGTTACCATGTGGACTTATACATTTGTAGTGTTTCACAATGTGGGCTTTAAAGGAATGAGAAAACATTCCAGGCATCTTTCATTATTCAGAGGATGTGTTCGAATCAATCGACGAGTGTGCTTCACAGCTTGGTTGCTTTCTTTGCCGAGCCGCTAACTTTAATCAACGCACTCTTTAGTCATCGCTACGAAGGAGATGTTACTCTATGGTATGTGGGAAAGAAATAATTGTAGTAGTAAACAATGCTTCTCACATACCAATAACGTTTTTGCAGCTGTCGTGAAGGAGGGATTCACTAGAAATTCACTATATTAAAGTTCACGAGAACTGTAATGAACTGCAGAAACGACGCGCCCGTCTCACTGTATGCCCATCGGTGACAAATTACAACGCTTTCTTCGGTCGGTTACCGTAGGCGTCTTTTGCTCATGAGCGCATTTTGACACGTCAGGAGAGTTTGTAGGAAGTGTACTCCATCACTGAGAGTAGCTCAACGCTTTAGACAGGACAGACGCCAACATCACAAGCATAGCTCAGTAGAACATGCCTTTGGAAAACTCCCGTGTCCGTCCGTCGTTTCCTAGGGCTCTGTTTCTTCTTTCTTTTTTTTTTTGAGAGGATAAGCCGAAAGGCCTTTCTTCACCTGGAACACAACTGGATGTGCAACCACAGTCTGGACAACCAGGCGGTCATCAGCACGTTTTTTTCAGCTATCACCTTTCGTATGGCCGATCTAAACGCGACCACATTAGAGTGGTATCTTACACAGGTTACGCATGGGAAGTACTTATTGGAAGGGTTATCTAAAATGTATTTTTAACAGCGAAGCTGCTATGCACATCATCAGAACTTGCGACGGCAAGAAACTATAGTCTTCATTAGCTGTGGTCCCCCAGAGTGCGCGTTCAGTTCTATGCGATGCCCTGTGCGCGGTGATCACATACGCACTTCTCATGCACTCATACCAACAAGCCACGAATGCATAGCCAAAACCGCGTCTGGCGGCACACGTGCTCCACGTGTATGCAGAAGAAGAAGAAGAAGAAGAAGAAGAAGAAAGAAAGATAAGACAAAGTGTGCGTCGATTTGTGCGGTGCAAGGCGTCTCGCCAAGCTATGCATTTGTGCATAGCTTCGAGCTACGACTGCATGCGTCCTCTCGTGGTGTCCAAGCAGCTCCTAGAATAGCGCAGGCATGCGTAGTGTTGTATAGCAACTCGTGGGACGGCGATAAGCTAAGACCGCGCGTGCCGCGTCTGCAACTGCCTCTTCGCTGGTCGTGAACGCCTTCGCGCTGAGCCCGGTGCGATACTTTGTGGTCGCTGTGCCTCGCATTGTTTCACAAGGCGTTTCCCGATGCCTCAGACCACGACGAAATGAGGGTGTGCCAGAGGCAAACCCTGCCCAGCTAAGTGCTCATCAGCTTCTTCGATTGTCTCGAGCCACTAGTGCAAGCTTCGCTATATTTTTGTTGTAATAGACAATTATATGGATAGTCTCGACGGGTTTTCGCCATCGCCGTCATGTCCCGTGTACACTACAAATTAATAACAGCCCCCCACGCATCGTGCCTTCTACCCGCGAGTAAAAGCACGCGACTGGGGCAGACGAACACGGCTGAAGCCGATGTCTAAGGAGCCCGGCTCATCTCCGTCACTTGAAGGGCGCATCGGTGAAACCTACGCTCGAAGAGGAGAGGAAACGCCCCGCCGGTCTTTGACAAGCATGAAAATACTCGACGGGGTGGGGGTTGTCGCCCGAGCAACAACTGTGGACTTCGCGCGTTGGTCAACGCTAGCGCGCGCGTCTTTCTCGGCAGCCATCAGCAGGCAGCTGGTAAACCCTTCTACGTGCTGCGCTCTCAACGCGAAGAGACTGGGAAAAGTGCCCCAGTAACAGCGGTATTCTCTTACGCCACCGTTTTGTAGACTTATGTGGGATCGTATCCAAGATAATTAGCTGCCAGCCTCACTTCGTATGACATCAAATTTCTTGCGTCGCATTCATTACTTCGCCATTCTGGCGAAAGTGTTACTTTTAGCTATAGTGCCTAGAAATTTTTCTAGGCACTGTATTTAGCAGCGCAATACACCATAGACTCCGTTGGAGATGCCACCCACCGCCTCACCTGCAGCTCAGAAAGGAGGACGAGATCACCTGGAGAGAACTCTAAACCAGTACTTTCTCCCATGGCATGGGACTCCGCGTGATGCACTCGGCCAGCTTCAACAGCACATGCAAGGTTGCTGAAGATCCCTGCACCCTGTACCACATGGTGTGGGCAAGAAAGACGAAGACCGCTCCTTACTTCGCCTCGATCAACCCCCACCTTCCGAGCAGTGGGACGCGGGCTAGCCATTCGCGACCTGGCTGATGAGTCTTATGATCGCCAGAGCGAGGCTGGCTGCTTCTGTGCATGGCTTTCAGGACTTCGCCGACAACAGTGCAACGGAGTAATAAAGTCGCTAGATTTTATGCCTTTTTTGACGGAAGAAAGATACCTAGGGACATTAAGGATCACCACCTTTCGTCTGAGCACAATAAACGTTTATCCATTCATTCGTATTAACAGCAGTGTCGAAAGTTTGCCGGTTCGATCCGCGTATCCTCAGATAGAAAAAGCCGACCAATTCTTGCCCGGACACACTGCCCACTGCTAGTGATAGTAATTATGCGAAGAACAAAGAGATTAAGAAAGAAACTGCTCGGGTTATAGAGAAAGGAAAACCGGATACCCTAGCGCACAGGGTAATCACATGCCATACCAACCAGGGCTTTTTCGACCATTATAACTCATCATCATCATCATCATCATCATCATCATCATCAGCCTGTTTAGGTCCACTGCAGGACGAAGGCCTCTCCCATCGATTTCCACTCCACCCTATCCTGAGCGAGTTGGTTCCACTTTATGCCCGCAAACTCTTTAATTTCATCGCTCCATCTAACCTTTTGCCTGCCTCTGTTGCGTTTTCCCTCTCTCGGTATCCATTCCGTCGCTCTTACTGTCCATCCGTTATCTTTTCTCCTCATGACATGTCCTGCCCAGGTCCACTTCTTTCTTTTAATAGATATAATAATATCGGCTACTCTTGTCTGTTCTCTGATCCATTCCGCTCGTTTTTTATCTCTTAGCGTTACCCCTATCACTTTTCTTTCCATTGCACGTTGCGCGCTCCTTAGTTTCATCTCTAGTCTTTTCGTTATCCTCCACGTTTCTGCACCGTACGTTAGTACTGGGAGAATGCAGTGATTGAATACTTTTCGCTTTAGTGAGAGCGGTAAGTTTCCAGTCATGATTTCGTAATTCCTTCCGAATGCGCTACAGCCCATCCTTATTCTACGGAGAATTTCTTTTTCATGGTTAGGAGTTCCTGTTATTAACTGTCCCAGGTATGCATATTCGTTTACACATTGTAAGGGTTCATTGTCGATTTTAAATTCCTGTTCCTTAGCTAGGCTATTGAGCATAACTTTGGTCTTTTGCCTATTCATTTTTAACCTAATTTTAATACTTTCCTTGTTTAGGTCATCAATCATGTTTTGTAGTTCGTCTCCATCATTGCTAAAGAGTACAATGTCGTCTGCAAATCTTAAATTGCTGAGATATTCTCCATCTATTCGAATTCCCTTGTCTTCCCAGTCTAGACGTTTAAAGATTTCCTCTAAACATGCAGTGAATAGCATCGGGGATATCGTATCTCCCTGTCTCACACCTCTGTCGATCGGGATTTCTCTGCTTTTCTCATGTAGGAGTAGTATGGCTGTGCAATCTTTGTATATGTTGTTTATTATTTTCACGTATACGCGAGGTACCCCTTGTCGTTGTATAACTACGCCTAGAAAAATTTCCATATGTTTATTGAAGTGCAAGACTAGCGGTCCCCGTGTAGTGTCGCTGCCAAAAATTTTTCCGCCATTATACGGGAGCACAGATTTTCGCTCACTCGGAGTTAGAGGCCGTGAAACGCAATTTGATTCTACGGAATGTTATATGATGAAGGTCCTAGAGTTAATTTCTTCCGTTTTAGCCTAAAGAGGCGGTGCTACTATGCGCATAATGAATTCTACTAAGGGAATATTTTTGACGTTTTTGGCACGAGCGATTTTGATGGAAATAACAACGTTCGGCGCTTTTCGGCAATATCAACAGACTCAGATGCCGAAAATAATTTCCACACTGGTAGTGTGGTAATCGTAGTAAAAGAGAAATATATTTTGCAAGACGCAGTCTTAGCAGCTGGTCTGAAAAAAAGTAGGGATCTCTAGCTGCGCCTTCAACAGTGGAAGGCTCTAGTGCCATAGGACCCCATGCACATCGCCTTCTCAGCGAAGTTACGAGTTATCACCTTCTATGAAAAGTGCTGCAACTTTTTTTCTTTCGTGGGAACAGTTATGCTTTCTCGTGCATTAAATATACGGTCTGAGCTATCATGTACGTAGGTTTTCGTTCGGTCGTAGTTTCGTAGTTTACAATTTTCCTGACGGATTTACCTGTCATAAATTCAATTTGGTCATCTAATGTACATACCTGCGCCATGAGAAGGGTTTGCGTAATCGGGTGTGTGGTCCGGCAAACAGTGGTGGTGCGAAATGATTATTTCCACGGTGGGCGCTTACGCAGATGCCAGATTTTTTCGACGCAAGCTTCTTACCATTGTCGCTTTATGGGAGAAATGCACAGATGCCCACGTATACATACAATGTGTGTGCTGGTGTGTGTGTATGTGTGGGTGCGTATACAGTGGCGGCAAACAGCGACGTTATTTGCCCATCCTCACGGTAGAGAAAGGGTGATAATTTTTAAAGATGATAGACCTTCTTTGTCAGTCAGTTCATCCGACCGGAAAAAGCCGATTCAACCGGGCGGCCATGCGCACCTCAGTCGCCGCGAGTCCAGCAGCGACGCTGATGTCGTTGGTGACTTGATAGGTCAGATACTTTGCAATGATGTTTTATGCGCAGTCTCAGGATGATGGTCTGTGGGCTAACGTGTCGTCTCACAACGTGCGCAGGAGTGGTTTGATGTCCCATGGTTGTCTCGTCGTCCGTCACGCCGGAACGCAAGGTCTTGTTTCCCGCTGCCGCCTGTGAGGTACTGGCGCTGAGGAGGCTGCCGTGTCGCAGGTGCAGGAATCAGCATCCAGATCATGAGTAAACTGCTCCGACGTACGCTACATGATCTCCATGTGGTGCCAAAACACTGGTCGTATCCTTGAGAAAGGTAGAGCGTCCCAAATCCTGTGAGCAGGGTATTTAGAGGGAAAATCGCGGAGCCGTAGCGAGGTGCGTCTTGTCGCCTCGAGCCTCCTGGTGGGAATCCACGTGTTGCAGAAAGCGGAAAGTTACGAAATTCATGCTAGTTCGGCGCTTTGGTTGGCAAGGTGTTCATATTGGAAAGGTGTTTTTTCGAAGTCATTATTGACTCGGGTCTTGCCAGTCGGCTTCCCCGACACTTCCAGTCTTTAAGATATGACTAACCTCCATTGGCAGTAACAACGTTGCATACCAAGGCCTGCGCGAATCCCACTGCGTTATTTGCATCAGAAGACACGCAAGATTTTTCAGCTCGCAGTGATAGTGTCACGGCTTAACTAGATTTCACGTTAGGGTAACAGTGTCTCTTATGCTGTTTGGATTTGGCATGTTTCGTCATACCCGTCTGTGACCAATCCTCCAACAATCTTTCATTGATCCCTATCGCGAGCCTATTTAGCATATTTATTCAGCTTGTAAATACCATTGTTCATCCTGAGAATGCCTGGTCATACATACTGAGGGATATCTCCGAATATATGTGTGGCTTGCTCCGCAGTTTCTGATGTCTTTTCCATATAACAGTACCTTCGACGTTGCAGAAGCGTTCGCTATACCTATACCGCATGTGTTTGGTCCACTTTGCTCGATTATTGTAGGACGACTTCAAGAAACGACGCTCATGATGCGCACCACAGCCTGCATTTCTCTTAGAAAAAAAACAGATGTCCATGCTCTGCGATAACGCGAGTGCCACTGTTGCGCCCTAATATGGGCTGCCATTTAGTCGCCATGATTCTGTTGAGTTTTCTTGCTAGCCCCCCTTGAGCATACATCTGCTCATACACTTTGCGGAAAGACGTTCATCCTACTCGTAACACTAGGCTGAATGGCACACGATTCCTCATAGGCTATTTCCTTGCTGACTGCTTCGCATAATAATGACTTCCACAATGCGTGTGATCTGCAGTATTTTCGTTTCCATGTATCAACGCCCGCTTGAGTGCTCTTACTGTTGGATGGAAAAACACTGGCACTTCATAACAGCTGAACAAGAAAGGCGTTTTCTCTGGTTCGGTGAAGGCGCCTTCAAAGAGCAGCGGCTGAAAAATTTTTGCGCTTTTTCTAGCTCCATTGGCAACAGTCACATGGACCCACATGTATAAGACGACTGGCCAGGTGAAGCCGAAATAAATGTCTATTCAGGAAAAGACACATCACGTACCATGTTGCCGCCTCACCAAGAGAAAAATCACCGATATGATAGTGGTTGTGGTGAATTATGCGGATGGGCGACGGCGGCACTTCATTATCGGAAATGGTTAGAAAACAAACACAGCCAAATTTCGCCTATGTACACAGTATGCGGTACGCATACTCATTTGCTCTACCTCTGACCTAATACGCATCACAGATATGCCAAAGTTTTTTACAAATGAATTCTAACGCGTGTTTGTAGCAGTCCCCGTGCGCTAATCTACCCTTATATCGCTTTTAAACGGTGTGCATCTCACCACTCTCCTTTTCATTCTCCATGACTTTCTTGAACATGCACAATTCTCGACCTTTTCATGTGACCGCAATGAAAAAGAGTGACGCGGCTAAAACATTAACAAAATGCTTCTCGTGCGTGAGGCATGCCGTTGGATGGTAGCACTAATAACGAGCAAAAAGTTGGCCGTGCACCAGGATCGAAATGGCTCGGTTAGCCGCCACTACGTCCCTTTGACTCTGAGGCCTTGACGTACTGATTCTGTCATGATGCACACCTGAATTTGTGTGGTCTGACAAACTGTCCGCATTTCGTTCACACCGCCTGCGGTGGCATTTCCCGAGAGCCACGCGTTCCGGTGTAGCACATCGACCAGCCCACCTGCTAGTACAACAAAGTTACGATCCCCAGTCGAAACCGACAGCACGCGTTTGCCTCCTATGATCTTCCCTGTACAGGCGGCCCTGGAGATGATCCAACCTGAAAAGTGACAATTTTTCGTCGCGAAATTTGGAAAGAAAGGGAGAGAGGCGAGAGAAAAAAAGAGCGAGAGAACGTGGACGCGTCGGTCTTCTGTCACCCTCTTTTGCATCATCAGCGGCGCTGTGTTGGGGATGTTGCGAGGAAGCGGCGCGATATTTCTATAGTTGAACAGCTGTGCCGATAGGCATTTCTGCCATTTCTAGTCTCGTACCTTTTATTTTAGGTCTTTGATAAAATATGGCGCGAGAGTGGCCATAACGCAGCGAGTTCGGATAATATTCTTTTTCCACTATAGTCCTGATCAATGAAGGCGCTGATAAAAATGGGCCCACATTGATCTCCAGCTTTATCACTTTCCCACAGTGTTCCTTTTTGTGAAACAACTGCTGTCTAAGTTTCATCATGATGGTTGTGCCACTCGGCATGTCCAGGAAGGGAATGCTTGCGGACATATAAAGTGTTGAGTTTGTATTAGCTGCTCTATGGGTCAAGGAATGAAAATAATCGGCATTTTCTCATCTGTGCCGTGTCATGTTCGTCAGAACTTGGATGTTCCATTGTTGTGGCATCTTGTCTCCAGTTCTCAGCGATCTCACTAACAGCGTGCCTGAGAGCTTGGACGCCTTTAGCTATTGTTAAGAGCTTGGATGCTTTTCGATGTTGTTAAGTTTCTTTTCGGTGTGATAATAATAGCTTCAGAGGTAGGAGGTTGCAAAACAACTATATCATTATAACTGATGTCACAGTGAAGGGCTGCACAAATTTCGACCACCTGGGGTTTTTAAGGTGCACTGACACGGCATAGCACATGAGCTTCTAGGATTCTGCTTCCATCGAATTGCGGCCCCCGCGGCTGGCATCAAATTCCACGACCTGCCGGTTAGCATTGAAGTTTCATTGACACTGGATAACGAATAACGAAGGCGGGTGTCTGGATGTGGTCGACGTCATTCAAGCAGCTTGACTGATCATTTGACTTGCAGCTGAGAACAAGCATATCTGCACGGGCGTAGAGCAACATACGCAGAACCCTTTCGTTTTTTTTTTCGCCTTCTTGCCCTGTGCTCACAGTGTTCAACGTAGCACCCTTCAGACAATGAACTCCTTCGAGAAAGTACCATCTGACTTTATGTGTATGGCAGGAGATATTTTCGCGCAGCGCTCCAATGATCAGTTTGCAGTATGAAGAACGCTTGACTCAGTACTATGTTTATAAGGACAACAGATGACTGCACATGTGTCTGATTGCACATAAGACATGCGCACATTCACGCACATTCGTAAGATACATGTTAGTCACACACAAGTCAATTATGCGTTTGTGTTTTGACAGGGTTGGTCACGCCGAAAGAAGGAGTCTTGTGTCTACGAACCGCCAAAGACAGACAGACAAAGAACTTTTGATGACGTCCTGAGAAGCGCCGCCCTTAACCACCACAGATGGGTACTAAAAATCACCGCATCTCCAAACACCGTCTCACTGCACTGCCTCCACGATGGGCCCAACGTGACAAACGTACGCACTACGGACAAGCCTCGACCCTAAAGTGCTCGCTCCTAATAGCAAGAATTAACAATATTCTCGTGTAACAAGCCTGGGCACGAAAAAGTTCTGGAGAGCGCCGATTTATTTGCACCATGTATTCCACCCTTGTTCGTTCGGAATTTCACTATTCCGTTTGCCAAATTTTCTGAACGAGGATCTTGGCGCGGATCAAGAATGGAGCAGCAAAGCAGAGACGATCGAACAGACGAGCGAAAGTCGGAAAAATGAACCGTTTCGTAGACAGTGCTCCTTGCGGACATTAGACAACCGTATCGAAGTTAACACTTGACATGTTTGATGTTCCACAGTAATACACAGTAATGGTGTTCCACAGTAATCAAAGCATCTTCGTGCGCTCCAGCTAGTCTGTGCGTCCTTTCAGATAATGCAGTTAGTTACCCACTTCTACAACTTCATTTCCGCCTCAGCGAAAATTTCTGTAGCATGGCGCAATAATTCACAGGAGTCCGATGAGGTATGAACAGTAGTCATTATGTCGTCAAAATAAAAGCAGCTGGCCAACTTCTCAGCTGTTCGGCGGTACTTTCCGGACACGCATTGAGAATGGTACTGTAATTTTGCACTTAATAAAATGGGTCTTGCTGTCGTACCAAATCGCACTCCACTCATGCGGTATTCGCGAACCTTCTTTATACCGTGAACTACGGCTCGTGTTGTCTTTACAGCGTAAGCAGTTATGAGATCACAACAAGGGCCATTTTTGGCGCCGTAGTTGTCCGCCGCCGCCGCCGCCGCCGGCGTCCGTAACCAATGTCGTGCGAATGTGAAAAAAAACAACAAAAAAACAACCAGGACCGAGGAGGAACCGAACCCATGCGCCTCTGCGTGGCAGTGAGCATTCTACCACTGAGCTACGCATGCTTTTTTTTTCTTACATGGTATTTATTATAGTGGGCTAAGAAATTCGCAAATAACATAAGGTGCTGTTGCAGTGACACAGCGACAATAATCGCACAAATGCTCCAAATAACATAGTGAGCCTGAAATAAAGATTCACTGACGGAATGCACATAATTGTTCGAGGGAGAGTTCTTCAAGATGAGCCGCACAGCATAGCTGGTAGGGATGAGCACCTCGCCAAGGTAGGGCATCATTCAGGCCTGAGGTCAAGTTCGTGATAAATGGCCTTAGATGTATGGTTATTTGAAGGAAATAAATTATTCATGCTGTGACTGGTTCTGCGTCGCGGTCTTGCATGCGCGTCTTCCACAAGCTATGCAGTCCCATAAGAAAAAAGATATCAAATTGTACTTCATGCAGGAATGTTGGTATAAGTTAACCTATAGCATGAGAATTAAAGCTAAAATGTTCCTTGAGAGTTCGGTGAAGGATATCCCAGAACAGAATAGCGTCCTTGCAGTTAATAAAGCAGGGTTCTATTGTGTCTGCTACGTCACAAAGATACCAGCCAACAGAAGAAACAAAAATACCTTTCGTTTGTAGCCATGCCTTCACAGGCAATGTTTCTGAAAGAAGTTTATAGAAGAAGGCTTTTGAATTAGGAGGAACGTACATTTTGCGAACCCGCTTGAGGACATCGTGGCCTGGAAGGTTGACGTAGAAAGAACGATAAAATGGAGGCGGAATAAGCATGGATAATACTTCCGTATATAGCTTTTTGCGCGACACCTTGTACAAGTACTCAATCGAAAAACAGGCTTTAAGGAGCTGGACTGGACAGTCCATTGCATGCATAAATCCCCACAAACACGGACGTACCTAGAAATTTGACGGAACAACTAAATCAGGAAAAGGATTAATAAGTGTGACCTGCAAGAATGATTGGATTGTTGTATGAGACCTGGTACGAAAAAAGAAAAAGCGTGAAACGATTTGCCATAAGTAGAGATGCACAAATCTCAACCAGCCCTCTTTCACTGGTCTGAATATGCTGTTACGTCGCATGGGTTCGAAAGTGGAATAAAGTCCGATGAAAGCGTTGTATGTGAAACCTAGGGCAATGAATTAGTCGCAACACAAAGTAAAGCTTTGTTGATAAAAATGTGTTGCAGGCTTCAGCTCTCCCAAAGATTGAAAAGCGATGTGGAACGTATTTCTGGGCCGGACGCTCAAGCTTAGGGATGTGCTCTTTCCAGCAATGTGCACTGAGTCTATATGTATCTAGCGGCACTCCAAGATAATTTGGCGCAATACGAGTCCAATTAATCCCCGCGAAACGACTCGGCGTACATTCCCACGTACCAAACCATAATCCTAGACTTTTAGGGGCGTTGAAACGGGCACCTGATACTGCACCAAATTTTTCAATGGCAAGCAGCACATTTGTAACACTTCGTTTGTCTGTGCACAAGAATGTCAAGTAATTTCTATAAGCCACCACCTTAACTTCGTTAGCTAATATGCTGAAACAATGGATGCAATTTGCTAGCATTATGCTCAAGCGTAGTAGTTCGAGGTAAAGTCCAAACAGCAGTGGAGACATCGGGCAGCCTTGCTTTGCAGACGAGTGAATAGAAACAGGTTTTGAGAGATGACCATTGATAATTAGGCAAGTCGAACGCTCACTATAACAAAGCCGAACGCCCTTGAGCAAGACAGAGCCAATATTTCTATGCTCCAGAAGAGAAAACAGGAACGACTGACTGACGCGATCAAAGGCTTTTGCGAGATCTACCCGGAGCATGGCGAGATACTGTTGAGAACTGTAGCAGTACTGGAGGATTGTACAAGAGATCTGTATATTGGTCTGTATGAAGCGTCCTCGAATTCCACACGTTTGATGAGAACCAATCGGGATGGACATCACAAGTTGTAACCTATTTGATAGCACTTTAGCAAAAATTTTGTAGTCAACATTTAAGAGTGCTATTGGTCTATAGCCCTCAAATGAACGAAATTTTTTCCCTTTAGGTACTTTTCGGTATTAAAAGGTTCTTCCAAAAAGACCGCGGGAGCATCTCCATGTCATAACTTATCTTAATGATGTCCACCAGGAGAGGACACAGGGTTGTTTTGAAAGCTTTGTGAAATTCCGCCCAAATTCCATCAGGACCAGGTGTTTTCGACAAGGGTAGTTGATCGATGGCCTGCTCGATTTCCTCAATATAATCGGGCTACTGATTACTGTACAATCTTCGTCTTTCAAAGGGTTAAAAAGAGCAACAAAACTTCTATTGAGCTCGATATATTGGCTGTCATGGAGCACATGAAACAAACTTTCGTAGTACTTTTTAAACTGCATAATAAATCCTGCGGTGTCTGGTAGAAGAGCACAATTGGAGTACATACCCTGAATAGCCCTAGACATTGCGTGTCGTCGTTCATCCATTAAAGCTTGACGTGTCGGCTTCTCAGAGTTCAAAGTCCTTCTGTTCCGTGATCGAATACATCTACCTCTGTAGCGAACAGCGCCATACTTTCGAAGCTGACATTTCATATCTGACATGTCACTGACACACGTGCCTGGCATTTCGCATTCTATCTCATAAAGGTGAGAAAGGTTTTTAAAGAGTGTCTTTTCCTCGTTTTTCCGGTAGTATGATTTAACAGATCCGATCTCTATGGCTATTGTGCGAACCTCTTGCTTAAAAAGCTCCCAAGCAGCGAATATGTGCAGACCCTTAGAAAAACAATTCGACACTGTAGTTCTGACACGATTAGTGAATTCCTGATCGTGTAAAAGCTCTGTGTTTAGCTTCCAAAGTTCCCACAGCGGTCGAAAGTGAGTTTGACGGTTCGTGGCAATTTTCAAAAGAACTATACAGTGATCTGAGAATGAAACTGGCTCAGTGCTGCAGTAAAGTCCACGGGAGAGGAGTGAAGAAGACATGTATGTTCGATCAAGTCGAGCAGAAGAGCTTCCTTGGAGTCGAGTATACGAAATTGCCTGACCCGATACGCCAGTATCAACAAGGCCTGCATTATCTATAATACCAGCTAATACTTCGCCACTCCTGTCTCGTTGACTTTTAGATGTGCAGCGGTCATTAGGCTCACATACGCAGTTGAAGACTCCCATTAGTACAGTGCACCGATCACAGTCAGTTAGGTTGGACAATGTTTCAAAAAACTGTATGCGCTTTGAAACCTCGTTAAATGAATACAGGTTAATAATTCGCCATGGCACTCCATGCAGTACAAAATCGCAACATACATATCTGCCCTCACCGTCAACCTGATAACTAATTGCTGAACAGGGTAGGGTCTTTCTTAGATACAACCAGCACCCCGCAAATAGACCCTTTGCACGCAAACGAAAACGTTATTGATAGACAGAAAAGGCCATAGGGCCCTTTTGGTCACCATCGATTTTCGTTTCCTGTACAGCGACAAAATCTAGGCGCTTTCTTGTGAGAACCCGGTGAAGCTGCGCTTCTTTCTGTAAAGGCCTAAGGCCACGTACATTAAAGGTAGCAAATGTAAGTTGCTCGGAGTGCGCCATGGTGACTACCTTCCCTTGTGCTTAGTGTCTCTCGTGGTCCGCCCTGGGCACGGTGTTAGAATAGTTTAGGTGGAGCGACGGCGCATTGGAGTGAGGAGAAATCGGGGACCTCTTTCCCTTTCTTGCCGGAAGGAGGCGCGCGCGGGACGGAGGCCGCCTGGCTATACCCAGCGCATACCTGACGCTTCTAACATTCGGTGTTTTAGCGTGTTTAGCGATATCGCAAGGCCCTGTGAGGATTATGTGGCAGTGTAATATCATATGTTAAATATAAAGACTTCGTAGTGTTTTACGCATGACGGTTCGGCATGCGGCGTGAAGCTCATAAACACCACATTCGGCCTCGGCAACACCGTGGCCTAGGCGATCGTTCCCGCATTTTGTCTACAAAAGTAAATATGCAGTTGCGTGGCGCGTGTTGAATTCACCCTTCATTTGCCCTCGAAAGAATAATTGGTGTATTTGCGGTCAGCATCATATAAAGAGCAGGTATCATGCGTAAGGGGCATTTCGCATATGAGATCAAGTGACCCTACAGAATCTTTTATTACGAACCGAATATTTGCAAATTCCGTAAACATCTGCGAGAAAACGAATGCTTTAATGCAATGGAATAGAATAACTCTATTTAGGTCTTTCAAGGCGTGCAGTAGCACGTGACGCGCCGCTCCCAGTTCGAAAATGCAGGATTGAAAGCGAATGCAATAAAGTGGGCGACAGCTTGTGACCGATGGCCGCTCTTTGATATCTTCAAAATAAACAGACTGCAAGGTATATAGGTTACGGTGCGCCAAGAATTTTATCACAGTATTGGCACGATCTACGAATTTTACATATTTTTACCTGAAAAAACGGCTTTAGCTCGAGTACTGTGTGGTGCGGCTAAATGATACGAAAGAATGTAGGATGGTACTCAAGGTGGTAGTAAAAAGAAAAAAATACTTTATTCATTCGACAGTGCATCATCTGTACCAGCACAACATGCATTGACAGGATAAAAGCCACAACACACTAGACAAGCTTCGAAAGCTTTCGTAGCTTCTGCGTCTTGTCTGCTTCAACCTTCCGCAGTTGCTTACAGTATTGCCTCATCCTGACTCCAACATAATAATGAAGCACTTTCGACATAACATCCACCTTGTGCTCATGACAGGGATAACATGGAATTTTCTACTACATAGTCTATTGTCATGGTCGTGAAACGTGGTCACAAACGTGAAATGGTCGTGCCAAACGAGCACGACCATTTCACGTTTGTGCACCCACAGCAGGGCACAAAGGTCTAAACAGCATGTCTGTGACGAATAACGAAAGGCACAATCAGAATGGCACATGGTGAGCCATGATGGATTTGTCGTTAAACGTACGTCAACCTTCATTACCACGCGTCAGCCAGCGCGTGTAAACTTAAGTTTACACGTGCCAAGCATAATCCGATATGGGGCATGCACAACGACAACCCATGAGAGGAATTTCTAACCTACCATTGTCAAAAGTTTTCCTTCCTTCTGACAACCATCATTTAGTGAAACGTCAACCCCCCCCCCCCCCCCACACACACACACACACACAACAGCGCTTTCTTTTTCAGTGAATATCTTTCTATTTGACTAACCCAGTTCGGGTCCGCCACGGTGGATCAGTTGCTAAGGTGCTCGGCTGCTAACCCAGTGATTACTAAGCCAGTTCGTCACGGCGGCCTCACCCAATTTGCCACGGTGGAATTATTTGTGCACGAGCCGGCACGAGCTAAAATATTTTTGAAATTCGTGTTCACCTGCACACTCATTATCGCTGTTCGCAGAAGCTATATTTCCTATGTGTTTCCATCTGTTGGCTACCGCCACTGAATTTTCTTGATGTTGTGCATTTACTTTCAAATCAGAGTGATATGTGTGGTTACCCTGATAAAAAACGAACGGCCAGCAGTTGAAGAATTGTCGCAAATGCAGCTTCGTAAGCGACGCGGCCCCCGTTGAAGCGGCTGACCTGAAGCCTCGATACACCCAGCGCTGCCTGTCGGAAAAAATGCGAAACGCGTCTCCGTGTTCGGCGGGGAGGCTGCGCGGCGGAGGCCGAGCGTCGGTACACCTAACCTATTCTAACACCGTGGCCCTGGGGGAGGATGACGAGGCTTCCCTTGAACCTACACCAGGCCTCCTAGATCGTGATCGCCGGCGATTTCCTTTTAGGGGCGAAGCTCCTTAGGGTGTTGGTCGTTCCCTCCTCTGTAGTAGCAGTAGTAGTAGTATGTGTGTAGCCACCTCGCGCAGCCGGGAGGCTCGCGCTCGCCCTTGGCGCGTGCTTCCCGGCTATCACTCCTTTCAGTTCTATCACTCCTTTCAGTTCCATGATTTGTTTCTCCTGCTTCTCGCGAGCTGCTGTGGCCCTAAGAAACGTTCTTCTGAGATTCTTCATCTTAAAATTCTTAACGGTTGCCTTCGCTGGTGTCTGCAGTAGCTCCTTTCTACGGTGTCTTAAACAATTCGGACAGATCTGGCGTAACGTGAAAACCAAGCAGATTTTTGCGCGTACTCTGTCGCTATCGTTCACATACTTTCAGTTCGTCAACTTCGCAGAGTAGATGTTCCATTCCCGCAGCACAGCTTAGACTGTACGAAAGCTGTTCGCTTTATGCAGCTGTTCACTGTGCAGTTCAACTGCTCATCAACTACTACTGCTTTTTGCACAACCCGTTCACAAGCCGGCGAGTGTAAAATATTCCGCACCTACTGTTCGTTACTTCGTCGTAAAAACACTCAAAAAGCCATTGCTTTGAACGTAGCGCCACAGTTGACAAGTGATCGAATGTGAATGTGATGTGAGGGCAATTCTGTGTCCGAAGTGTTGGTAATCGCTTGTCGTTCGTCTTACTGTTCTACTTCTGACGGCTCCTCCGTCGACGAGCTGGGCACAGGGCTTTCGCGGGACGCCATGCGTTTTTTCGGGTATTTGCGCCTTGACCCTGAACATTTTGGCTTATATATATATATATATGGGGTGGAAGTGCTGCGAACAAGCGTACCAAGCGCTAGCTCCCATTTTCTTCGAGCGATCAAAACTTATTGTCCAGCAAAACCGTGAAAGTAGCGCTCTATAATATTGCCGTGCTCAAAAAGAAGGTCACAGAGTTTGCATTTCGGAGTGGGCTTTCAACTTTGCGATGTTAAGCTTGCTCCCACCTTCTGAATTCCGTAGGGTCTTTTGGTGGTCCGAAGTGGCGTGAACCGGGGTCATCGTTGCGGTGCCTGCAACGATGCACCCCGATCTTGCACCCCGGCGCAAAGCAAGTCGGCATAATGCGCGTAAATGATCCTGTGGCTCCTCGCTAGGCGTCGTACACGACGCATGTGTCTTCATCCAAGGCACTTCGCATTGGCAAAAAAAAAAAAACAGTTCCAAACATTACGAGTGAACAAAGCGTACCAGTTCAGTGGCGCACCGACGGGGGAGGGGGGTTTCGGGGTTGTAACCCCCCATGAAGCCGGCCTAACCCCCCTCCCCCCTTATAACTGCTGCTATGTCCTAGAAGAATGTGGCGCTAATTTCTGTGCAAAACGCCGAAAAAAATAATAAAAATAATCATTGTCATTGATGTTACTATTATTTGGCATTTTATTTACTTTTTCTTTTCACACGCAACAACTGTGTAATCGCGTGCCTGGCCCTTTGTGAAAAATCGAACCCACCCCTGGTAGAGATCCTGGGTGCGCTACTGTAACAGTTGCTGCAACGCACGTGCACGTCGACTGCGCCGTTACAACAAGCGCCGGTGGCGAGAGCCAACGGCAAGCGCAAGACGTGACTACAGCGCCACTAGTTCTCGCGACCGCCACGCGGACCGCCTCTCCGTGGGAGCTTTTAAACTGAGTTTATTCTAGTAACGTTGGACAGTTATGTCCAACTCGCCACGCATTTTGAGGCTCATTTTTCTCGAAACGTATTCCTTAATGAGAGTACGCTAGCTACTTTTGTCCAAGATGCCTTTTATGTAGCACGAGCCCTTTGTCCATCCTCTGAATGTTCGAAGTATGGTGCCGTTACCTCGATGGTCTCCTTGTGCGGATCGTCTCCACCGTGGATAATCTTCCTGTGTGGATGGTTTCCCCCATGGATGTTGTGTGGGATGCTCCCACACAGCATCCATGGAAGTACTTCTCGTTATTTGGAGCGGTGGCGTCGGTACGTTAGGGCCCTTTGTGCGTGGCCTCGAACACATCGCAGTAGGATGTCTCCTTTGACAATGCTAGCAGCTCACCTTACGTCGACAGTCGCTTGCTCGGTGGCCATGTGTTGTACACATGAAGCAGCAGCCAGCCGTCCACAGAAGGCGCATTTTCTCAACGTCATGGATCAACGCATCGCAGTCCTGCGTTGGATGTGCCTTCTGACAGAATACGCATCCGTCCTTCCTCGTCGTGGCGCTGTTGTTTAGAACTGCAGCTGATTCCATTGCCAGATTCCTACGGATGCGGAAAGGACGCTGTTCACCGTCGTACGACACGCGTTCCTGGTAGCTAATCTGCTCCCTGCATTCCATCTTCTCGATGCGCAGGTAATCTTGTAGTTGGCGAACGTCTTTCTATCTTGGCTGGTCATTAGCACTTCATGCCGTAAGTCGCCACCGTCGGCAATATTCCACCAATATTCCTTGTTCAAGCGACTTCATCAGCACCTCACACAGCACGGCGGTGCAGTTCGACTCCGAGACAGCGAGACATCTCAGGCCTCTGACGTTGATTGGGACGAAGTCGTAGAGGAATGCTCTTTAGTACATTACGTTCGCCAACGTAGTGGTGGGCTCTAATGTGCGAAGATTTCCCAAGTATTTTTGTCCAGTAGTTCGCACGTACCCAAACTGCTCCTTCAAGACGGAAACGGCATCCCCGCAACTGCTGTTCGTCGGTATGTCTGCAATAGGCTTTGCCGCCGGGCCGCCTAGCAGAGACCGCCGTTGTCAAGTCGTGGGTTCTCGTGCACCCAATGGCAAAGGAGGTCGCAAAAAAGTGGTTGTTCCCTCTGTCATAGGAATTGGTATAACACGAAAGTGAAACTTGTCTTCGCACATAAGCGGAAATCTGACGAATCAGGAGGCGTGAAATGGGTTGGGTACTCTGGAGTCCCCTTTGCGTGTACTCATCAGCGGAATCTCGAAACTGTACAGGGATCTTGGACAGTTGCACGCAAACGAAAGCTCTCGAACGACCCATTTCTCCAGAGACAATGCATTGAACGCACTAGCACCCTGGGCAAACCTGCCATAAATCAGGAGCGTTCGCGAACGGTGAAACTTTACAAGCGTAACTGAACCGTTTGCCGGCGCATCGTTTTGTGAACGCACACTTCGCCGTGCGAAAGGTGCATTATTTGCTTGTCGACGGCCGTCTTTGCATTCCTGGCGTAAACCGCGTGACAACGCAACTGGCTGTCATATACGTCACACAAGACAAATTATGCAGCGGCCGTTGCTCAAGCAACGCGCCGACAGAACGCCAAACCATGCGCAGCGATAGAAGCGTCGAAACTATTGAAGCACGATGTGTCGGCGCGCATATTAAGGCGACAATTTACGACATCGCTCCATCGTTCCTAGGTGGCGGCACCACGGCTGAGAACCGGGAGTGCCTTGACAAGGAGGCGATGTTAAGAGCGACATTGCGTGTTAAGTACGTTTGTTTTAATCCATAATCAATTAGATACAGATTGTAAAGGGATCTAGTAAATATGTAAGGCCCGTCTTTTCCTCCGCATTACAAGTTTGGAGGTGCCGTGATCGGTAGCGCTTCCAGCTCCTACCGTCAAATCCTGGCTGTTTATGGGTCGCCGAGGTCCGTGTAGTAAGCCACTTCGAAGTCGCCGAGGTCCGTGTAGTAAGCCACTTGGTGTGTTGTGTCGCAGAAGGCCAACGCATCCTGCAACCCTGTCCTGGTACTCTAGCAGAGAGTCAATGTCGGCGGCCATCTCGCCACCTGCGTGCAGAGCTTCATTCGCCTTCACGAGCTCGAGTGGTCGACTTTACACAATCGCTTAGATTTCCTTGAGGACAGTGCTGATTTAATCATGATTTAGAAGGGAGTTCCTAGAGCCTTTTCCAAGCTCTCTTTAACTGGCCGAACCCTGCACTTCCAAAATCCGCCCCACTAAGGAGCACGGTCTGCAGAAAACTTGCACTTAATGCTATGAACTCACAGGTAGTCTGCAACCTCACTACTCCGGAAATGGCCTACACAGCGCGAACTTCACGAGAGACACGCTTAGAGCACTTGGTATTGTTAGAATGAATAACCGAAGGGAATCCATGAAGTGTAACGAAACGCCGAAACGCCGGAACGCCTGTAAAAAGCCGCCGTCAAACAGTTTCGACATATTCACTCTGCCAGCAGGTAGCGCTGCCAATGGAGCCGTTACAGGCTTAGCCCTTATTAGCGCGCACCAAATACACTGCCCGATCACTTTTTTCACGCTGTTTCCCTTCCGTCACACAAAAGCGCTCTCGGAGTTCTGCGATGGTCTTTGCGATTCCCTCGAGGGATACTCTCCTGCGCAGGCGCGTTACGACGAGTTCAGTTGCCACATTTTTCGTTTCTTTTCTTTTCTGTTCTGGCCTTCCACTTGCAGAGGCATTTGTCGAATACGTGTGCGTAGGCACCGCTTTGAAGGGCCCCTGTTGTGGCAAAAAGTGCGCTCTTCTTTGTGTCACGATGCGAATTGGGGGTCACGGCAATATTGGGCTTCGCTGAAGAGTCACAAGCCTTCGGCCACTTCGCAGGTAACTTTCTTGGCATGGGCGAAGTCGACTGTCTGGTAGCCTCCTCGCTTAGTAAACGAACCGCAGCTCGGAGGAAGGCAGCGATTCTGACTTGCTGCTCAGCACCGCGGCTATGATCGGTTCAGAGGTGCACATTATTATCTCGTCGTTTTGACAGTTTGTCGCTAAGGGACTAAGCTTTCTTCAGCACGTCGAGAAAGGCGCAGTGAGGAATGGGTACCTCGCTACCAAGGCCACAGGAGAACCCTTATTAGAGAGTAAATCGCCAGGACTTTTCCCCGTAGCGCCTATAGAGACTTATTAGAACTCCACTCAATTCTGTTACGCTTTCGTTTCTCTCACAAGTGTTTGTCGTTTAGTTTCCTTCTCTTATTAGTTTACATTAAAAAGCTTGTGTGTGTGTGTCTTGCGTGAAGAACGGCTTTGTCCTTGATTAGACTCTCGGAGGCTTCGCCTGGGCGAGTCGTCCGAAAACGAACCTATAAAAGAACCTGCTTAAAATAATCATCGCAAATTGGCGTCCGCGGCAGGACAAAGCCGTTTTTTTTTGCAGATATGGTATCTTCCACAATGACTTCAGAATTAAGAGAAGTGTTAGAGAAACTGGCACGGCGCCTGGGTCTTGAGGGCGATGAGTTAAAGGCGTGGTGTGACGAACGCGAAGCAGCAGAACTAGAGGAGGAAAGAGTGCAGATGGAGTTTGAAAGGGAAATGGAAAAGAAGGAAAGGGAAATTGAAGAATTGAAGTTAGGAACGCTTCAGTTGCGGCTTCAGTTGGCAGAGCAGACGAGGCTCTTGGGAGAGAGGCGCGAATGGTCGTTAGGCGGGAGCTCCAGCGAGACGGTATTTGATGTGCTATCCAAGAGCGTTGCTCAGGAGAATATACCGTTATTGAGCGGTGATAGTGAAGATTTCCATAGCTCTTCGCGAGAGGTTAAGTTGATGGTACATATGGAGAAGCAAAGCAGCTTCGAGACTATGGAACGCGGATATTCCGCACAGAATGAATTCTGTTGTAAAGCCTCTAGAAGGCCTAGCAAGTTTGAGGAAGTAAGAGAACCTCCAAAGCATGACGGTCAGTGCCGTCCAGAAATCTCCGAATCGTTTGTCGCCACTTGTTCGGGTGAACCGCTGGCTGAGGTTACACTCGTCAACGGCATGGTACAGGAGCATTTGAGTGACCCCGTTGTAATTGGAGGAAGGTTGAGCTCTGAGGACAGCAAAGATGTGATCTGTTCGAGAACAGTCGGAGACGTTGAGAAAGGGCTTATTAAGGCAGGGACAATAGAATCCCTAGGAGAACCAGCAGTATACTATAGCGTAAGCTGGCAAAATGATCCTGATGGGCAGATCGACAAAGTGCAAGAACGCACTACGAAATCTATTGAAACTGGTCGAGAACTATGTAGCCGTCTAGGTGAAAGGCAAGAGTGGACTTTTCAAGCGGTCGGTACGGAGAGTCAGCCCACAGAAACAAAGACGCCTGAGCTCGATCCGTTGAATATGCAACCTAACTGTGTCCCAGTGGTTCCACAAGCATTCATCGAGAGAAACGCTCATACACCTTCTTGGGCGTTCCTGAAGTCAGATTGTATTTCTGCTGAGATGTCGAATATGCTGCCAGGTGATCCAGTGATCTTCCGAACGCGTCAGACGCGTTGCGCGTGCGGCCAACAGCTTGGGCTGGCAGAGGACTGCACGTGCGGGGCATGTAGCTCGACAGAGCGTCCGAGTCTTTTGTGGTGGAAAGGAAGACACACGTCTCAGTGGAAGCATCTACAAGCGTCTGTCATGCTTTTCTTTATGTTTCTGAAATGTGCCGCACGTCTTGTTTGGGACGCAATAACGTAGGGGCATTCTGACAACTGGAGGCTCTCTTGGTTTTGAATATTGGACTGTTTATGGAC